>OX246739.1:44607487-45067487 GCA_945910005.1 Isoperla grammatica
GAGAGAAAACTGACCTCTGAAATAATTTTGTGTAAAGGGTGGAAACTAGCTACAAAAGAAAGTTTATTGTTGGTGGGGGTAAGGGTAAAATTTAAGGTTCATTGGCATTGTCGGTGACATCAGACTGTTAGTTTTACAACACAAGTGCATTTCGCTAACCCATACATCCGGTATAAAATCGTGGACGATCCCAAAAATTTAGAATTTGAGAGCAAGACTGGCCCCGTCCCGTCCTCGAATGTTTACACTTTACAGTATTGCTGTCATATTTATTGCATCGTGTAATTTAGGGAGCACACCGCCCGTAGTGGTTAAAGACAAACCATTCAACATGTTGGAACCAAATATTAATTTTAGTCATAAGTACGTATTTCGCATACAAACCAACACAGACCAAATGCCAAATGGCCACCCACTACCAATCCCCTCACAATCACCCTTTTAGCTGCAGCCATCCGTTTATGACTTGGCTCGCTATAGCGTCTAAATATTTCGCTGTCAAAAAAGGAATTGTCGGTTGTCTAGAGAATTCAATGGTGTCTTGTCTTCTTTATAATGAATATGATATTCAAATTGACAGTTGTGTGAATATTCTTGAGACTTGTGACTGATTTCCTGGCTGATACAACATTTTCCGTATTTTTTTTTTATTTTTTTTTGGGGGGGGGATGGCGCGAATTTTGTAATTTTATTTAAAATACATTTTAATTGATTTGTTGTCTTATTTGAAATTTTCATAATATACGATCTATATCATCGGGGGGCCCCCGCTTCGCGGGGGCCTCCCCGCCTTGCGGGCTTTGCGGGGCCTTCCGCTACGCCACTGGATACAATAGTTCGACAAATTTAGGCATTATTAGAATTTTCTAGTTTTACAGTAAATTACGCATAATTCTTTTTTTTTTTTTGAATATCTGTGGATCTTGATAATCTCTAGCCGTGTATCATACCAAAATTGTGAAATTGAATGTTATTTTAATTATACGAACTAAAAAAAAACTTGATCTCTCACGCTTTTCAAGCTATCTGCTATTTAAAAAGAAAAAATGAAAAGCGGAAGTGATGTCGTGACAACTAAGTGCATATCATTGAAGTTGCTTATTTATGAACTTTGCCATTTATATAGCAAATAAATAATAACAAACCGAGGTGACTCATGCATTGGGGCGCAGATCCTATACGATTATGCTGGCTATGGACGTAGGTTTGAATCCCGTAAAAGGCATGAGTTTATTGTCGCTCATCCCCTCGAATTGCATTATTTTAATAATAGGAATCATATTAATTAATAATCAACATTAAAACTTTAAAGCATGTACTGATTTTACGATATCTGACACTTTTTATACGCAGTATTCAGTTCTACCGAAACCCCTAAACCCTCTCCCCACTTTTTCAACGTCACTATTGAAATGTGATGTACAACATAACATGGGATCCGACTAAAAACGGCAATTTCCGCGATTTCGGTATAACCTCTATTGGAACTACCCTTGATCCACGATCCACGATCTATATTTAACTAACATAAACTTCCTAATAAAACCGTACGGCGTTCCATTTATAAAATCGTTTTATTGCGAATATTCATCCTTGTCCTAGATGTGAATTATTGATAGCCGAATAGCAGCCAGGGTAGACGTGCACGGCTAGGATGGTGTATTGTGTTTTTATTATCTGACCGATGGTCGTATGTATCCTGTGGTACGCATGCACGCCCGGGCGGCGCTCGTCACGCTAGCGTCGGGACGGCACGGGACGGCGCTGCACGCGAACCCGTACCGCGCTCATTTGCATGATCAAGTAGCGGCACCCGCGACATGAGCGACGCACAGGTTAAATGAGCCCTCACCGAACACACACACACAATTATTTATTATAGGCTATATAGTTTTTCGACACAGAGGTTGTTTAAAAACATGGTTTTTCTAAGTATTGATAGAAAAGAATGTTTAGCAGTAAACTAAAAATGCTTTAATACGTAATTAAATAAAGAAGTAAGTAAGTAAGTGAGTAGGTAAGTGAGTGAGTGAGTAAGTAAGTAAGTAAGTAAGTAAGTAAGTAAGTAAATAAGTAAGTAAGTAAGTAGGTAAGTAAGTAAGCATTTATTTTATTAAATATGTTTCTTTTTCTGAAAAGTTTATACCAGATAATCCTTATATTTTTTTGTTGTTTGATTATTTGTCATGGACGGTTTACACACTTTTCTTAGATTATTTTGTTCCTAGACACGTATTTTCCTAACAGTTCTACTTTGGATCGCTACCATTGGCCGGATTTATAAAAGTTTGACTCTCATTGGCTGGGCTAAGAATTTTAGGGATCAGAACTAACAAGTTGCTATGGAATTTATGTGAACGTGAACGCCATGATGTTACTGGATTGATTCAACGTTATAAGCATAGCAGTGTGTAAACCGACCTTTACTTAAACCTCGACGTGTCTACCTTGTATTTTAATTTAATTTTTGAAGAAAGTCTTCACGAGAACTCAAAAGACTATTTTTATCCGTCAGCATTATTTTTGTAGGCTATTGTTGATTTATTTTTGTAAACCCACCTAACCTAGGCCACATGTAAACACGGCTATCGAGTTCCAGGATTCACTAAGAAATAAAACGAGTAGATATTCGCCGGGTTAGAGTTCGAGACAAATATTTTGACAACTCGAACCGTCCGAAATGATAATCAGAAAGAGAATTTGTAAAAAAAAAAAAAGTGGATAAAACGAAATCTGTACGAAATGGAGGGGCCAACAATTTATTTTGTTCTCACACGCAACCATGCAAACAAAGTGTTAACAAATACAAAACAATCAAATACGTCGAGTTAAATTAAAGCAATGTTCACTATTTGAATTCGTGTACGCTAACGAGAGTGTTAAATCCCTAGTGATACATTTCCTTTAAATCAATACCGATTGTAACTGTGTCTACCCCGTCCGTGAACGTGTGACCTCTACATAGAAATGTCACCACGGTAATACATCTATATCAACACAATGTGCGAGCAAGTAATATTATAGTTTAGTATATAGAAATCATTAACCACATTCATAAATCAAACAACACAGTAATTATATACGGCTGAAAACTCCTACCATTAAATTATTTAGTTTGCCCTAGTTGCCAGTTGGTACGACTGGGAAGGTGACTAGTTACAGACATCAAGTTTTTATCACGGCAGAGTTTCAAACAAAAGTCAATTTATTGGAATTTAATTAATTCCATATAGAATAGAGTTGAACCTAGAGTTTCATTATATTAGACAATGACGCAGTTTTACATTGTCTGGTGTCCAATCGCCCGCGTCTTCCCCCCCGTCCCCCCTGAATCCCAAGTCATTCTGACCTTTATCGCTCCCCCCCCCCCCCCCCCCCCCTTCCCGTGGAAGAAATCTTGGTTGAGGAATTCGATCCGTTTTAGTGTCATTACTTCTTAGTAATGTATGTGCTGTTCAAGAAGTCTATGTTTTAGAAATACCGCTATGGTATCTTTTAGATTGCAATATAAGTGCAATATAAATGGTAAGAAGTGCACCAAATTCAGCAGCTATAAGTACTTTTTGTAAGACTTGTGCGGTTTTGTGCATGCCCTGTTCTTCCAATTAAAAAAAGGGCAACTCAGAAAATTCCACAGTTTAAATTAATTTTTCTTAACAGTATGAAACAAAATGAGGTTTCGGTTTCAAGCATTGCGTTCCAACGAAAAACAAGAACCGTATACATTTAACAACAATGACACAGTTCTTGCAATAGTCACGCACGCATTGCGTTCCTACGCAAAACAAGAACCGTACATGTTACAATAATGACACAGTTCTTGCAATAGTCTGCAACAACGCGTTCAATCATTGTAAGGTCAAGATTTCAAAACACTATAATTATTAATTTTGTAGATCTCACTTGCGATGCCAAAGACTTACAACCCAAAACAACAGTAAAATAGTAAATCAAGACCAACTCCAACCTTCACTTTATAAAAGGAAAAGGCATCCTACCAAAAATGGGGGTTTATATAGATTTCTACTAAATTAGAGACTCTCTCCGAATAAAAAACCATTAAATTTCAAATTTGAGAAAACACTTGCTATCATAAATGTTAGCTGGAAATTCCACACATTAATACTGTGACAGGGAATGACATCACAGTGAAGTAACGAATCATGTTTCAATGAACCAATTTTCGAAGTTTTTTAGTGACTATTTTACCGATAAGGGAACGGAATATCCACAGGAAATTAGTTCCAAATATTAACAATCAGTATATTTACACATTCAAATACGAACTATTAAGTTCTATTTTAATAAAAATACACACAATAACGGTTTTTTAAATACATTTCGACCAGAGATTGACAGCACTGAATAACGTATTAATTACAAATTACGATTGAGGGGGATGTGACAAACAATCAGTTGCTAGGCAACCCCATTGTTCTATCTTTCTTTTGTTCGAAACAAAACATGTGTAGTACATTTATACATTGACAGCGTTGTGCACTTGTGCACCTCATTTTGACGTAACATACTTACTTCATTTCAGCGTTAAAGAAAAAAGTGGAACTTTTAATATTGAAATTGAAGGTCAATAATTGTCCTACTTCCCTTCGATATTTTTTAATCAATCCTCAACTCAATCGATTTTACAAGTGATAAAAATGCATCCACTTCGGGCTCGCTCTACCTATTATTCATGTCACTCTTTTCAAAAATGATTTTTCAGTTTAGTAATATAAACGTGTCACGCGAAGAACTATACCAAACCCGGGATAAGGTATTTCGAAATATACTATGGCACCGTTTTGGTGTTGCCTTTAAAAGGCATACGTTTGTGTGTACCCTACATCTTTTCACTGGGTAGTTGCGCAAGGTAAATGTTGCATGCGTCTATTTCTAGGTGACAGCTAAATTTTGGTGTGACATACATGATCCATGTTAGTTCTCTTCTGGGAGAGATAAGCAACAAAACCTGACTCAGCTGTATATTATCTTCAAGGTGTCTCCATTAGGTAATCTTATCTGAGAAAGTGCGGCTAACATTTATCAACAGGAAACTATTTGGAAAAGCACACTCGTTGAAAAATAAAAACTTACACATTTGCTTATAGCACTACGCATATTGTAAGGTAAAGCTAGGTCAATTTACGGTACAGTGGCCAAAGGGTGAAACCAAGTTGTGAACTTTTATTATTCATTGTATTCAGAAATGTGTTGGCATTTAGACGAAACACATTGTTGTTTTATTATATTATGATTTAGAGGAAAAGTAGTTAGCCACAGACAAGGTGCAGCGGTTGGTTCATTCTTTAACTTTTTTTTCTTTCTTTACAGCAAAAAAAAACAACAAACAAACAACCCAAAAAACAAAAGTTTGGAAAATAATTCATGCAATATTATGCGACTGATCCTTCTAATGTAAACACATCCTAGTACTTATCCTAGTAATGTAAACACATATCCTCGTAATGAAAACTACAAAACGTACACGCTCAACATCGAAATCACACAAGGTATGCGCACACTGTTGCCATTCATGTATGGGCACCGCTTCTCTGTGGCTATAGCTACCTACACCTTCTGGGTGAATGCGCAAATGTAATCATAAAACCAAATGCAATTACCATTCATGGAATAACAACACATAGAACGACAATACCAATTATTTTGAATATCCTTCTGTGATTCGCTGGAGTTCTATCCATTGAATTGATAGGTTCTGCTATAACTATCGGTAAATTAACCATCCAAATATTTTCGATTCTATTATTTTCTCATTAGGTTGTTGGTTTCTTTTTTTATCTGTCTACACTAATGCACTAATCACAGAAAATAGGCTTAATCAAAACTAATGACTGCACCCTAACTATAAAAGTAGGAGGCAGCTGGTGCGGCACAATCTAGTGTTTTGATGAGTGTGGTCTAGCCTATTACTTTTAAACGCTAATAATAACTCGGATGTTTTAAATGCATTCTGTTGTCAAACAGGGATACAGAATCCAGCTGCACTGGCTGCTAAATTTAAAGTTTTATGTAGACAGATAACTTATGGACCAACCACACCACTCAGTCAATCTCAAGTGAATAGTTGGTTGCAATAAAGTGTGCTTTGATGTTACTAACCCGTAATGGTGCACACGGAATACCATTTGGCGACTGGTTCCTGCTGTGAAGGCGTATTAAAACAAATAAATGAACTTCGTACATTGAAAATCCATCAGAATCCAATAGAAATCCTTTTTATCTTTTTTCGCTTACAAGTTATAATATGAGAAACTAGAATTCACATGGGCAATTGAATCATTTTGCCTGGTGAACGGTGCTAAAAGCACAAATAGTGTATTTATAAATAACGTATACGCTCCAGGAAATAAAGGATATACTAAATAATAGGCTTACCACTTCTGAGGAATTAAATGTTTTTATCGCAGATAGTATTTCAGAATGTTTCATTCGTTGAGAAATTTTACATAATAGGTTTAACTTTATATACATACTAAGAATTTCCTATTTATGAAACTAACGATTTAGGCCTACTTGTTGAAAACACGTTTCCATTTCGTTAGTAAGGTACTCTTAACTTTAAAAAGTGTTATGTTTAAAAACGTCTACTCATGTGGTCCTCCTACAGTTCAGCCAAAGGCAGTCACGCTAGAAACATCGAGACAATCACCTCGCCAGTGGCAAGCGGGATCATTTCTTCAGTAATTTGGCAACGCTGCGTCGCTCTTCTGTTTACAAGACATGCAGTCTGCACTAGCCTAACGTAACGCTGTCTCGCTCTTCTGTTTACAAGACATGCAGTCTGCACTAGCCTAACGTAACGCTGCGTCGCTCTTCTGTTTACAAGACATGCAGTCTGCACTAGCCTAACGTAACGCTGTCTCGCTCTTCTGTTTACAAGACATGCAGTCTGCACTAGCCTAACGTAACGCTGCGTCGCTCTTCTGTTTACAAGACATGCAGTCTGCACTAGCCTAACGTAACGCTGTCTCGCTCTTCTGTTTACAAGACATGCAGTCTGCACTAGCCTAACGTAACGCTGCGTCGCTCTTCTGTTTACAAGACATGCAGTCTGCACTAGCCTAACGTAACGCTGCGTCGCTCTTCTGTTTACAAGACATGCAGTCTGCACTAGCCTCACGTAACGCTATCTCTTTCTTCCGTTTTCTGTTTACAAGACATACAGTCTGCTGTTTTCTGTTTACAAGACATGCAGTCTGCTCTAGTCTAACGTAACGCTATCTCTTTCTTCCGTTTTCTGTTTACAAGACATACCGTCTGCTGTTTTCTGTTTACAAGACATACCGTCTGCTGTTTTTTGTTTACAAGACATACCGTCTGCTCTAGTCCAACATAAAACGCTGCATTGCCGCCACTGTTTTTGACGTATGATAGATATGCACTCAACCGCTCGCTGTTAGTTTGGCTAACCCTACTGCGATGTCACCGATTATTACATATTTTACAACTGTCAGTGTCAGCACTTACATGTTTTTGCATCGTTATCAGATCTGTTTAATTTGCCATCGTGATCAATTCTTCAATATCATAAACATAAAATCCTTTACATTCCTAAACAACCTATTAAGATAATAGATATTAAAAGAACACGCCATTAGGAATATTTCCAGCTAGATTTCACTATACATAAATTCCCCATCTGGTCTTGGTTATTGCATTCTAATAGTTCTTCAACCCGTGCTCGCACCCTTTCTATGAAACCGTAGAACATCAAGATTATGCACCCTAGTGGAACAGCGCTCAGCAAGGGGTGTAACATCTGAAACCCAACACCGTGGTCGCCACCTGGCCTGTATAGAACCCATCTCACATCTTGGCGTGGGCCGAGATGAGTCGGAGAAATGCGTTATTGGATGTCGTTGTCGGGCAGGGCTGGTGGCATCTCACGATGTAGCTTTGCAGCTCGATCGTGGTCAAAATACGCCAATTTATAACACAGCATTGTTTATAACTACTGATAGCAGAGGAGCTTAGTTAAAAAGTGGTAACATTATTTATAATGGTGCCCAATACACATCGACATCGATTAACCGATTAATAATCGATGTCGAAACTTTTCGTTTTAAAAATATTATCTTTATTATCTAAATTATTAACTTATGTTATAACAATATTCTACATACAAAATGTAGGCTAGGTAATCAAACTTTATATATGTATTCAATATCCCTGCCTAATTAAAAAGGTCAATTTGTTTGACATACTCGTTTTTCTTTTTACTAACTAGTACTACAACTAAGTGCTACTGTACTAGCGCTACTTTTGGGTTTTGATTTTTGATGGGTGCGCCACTCATTAAAAATTAAAACTTTTTCTACTTGTGAATAAATGTATTTTTAAAAACGCTACATAATGTTAAATTTACTACAACAAAAAATGTGTTTCAATTCCTTTCGAGATTTAGTTAGGAATTGCATCATTCTAACTCATTAAGTAGTGACAATTAAACTGATTTTAAATATCTTCACTTAATTTTCAATACAAAGTACACAAAACTCTCTTATATTCAAGATTTTGATAAAAAGAAACAAATAGACGTTACAAAAATGCTAGATTTTGAGAAAAGGATTGCTAAAATTACGTCTTGTCATATAAGCATAATAATTAGCCTAATTGTTGCTTTAAGGCCTACATCTACTTAATAGTTAGCATATATTTTTAAATCGTATTGAGAACAGAGTATAGGCCTACCTACTACACATTCTAGTGCAAAATAGTATTTATGATGAAGAATAGAAGATTGTTGCTCGAACCTTGATTTATAAAGTCACGTTACTAACAATGTATTCTGTCGAGTGTGCATGGACATCCTCATATCTTGTAGCTTAACTATCTTCAAAACCTGATAACATGCTTGACGAATTAACAGCATCTAACAAAATTTAAAAAAACCGATCGTGCACGTTAGGTAGCAATCACAGATAAAAATTGCACAGAATACGCAAACCGTCGAGCAAGCCTGAGAAAAATAAAATTCCATTATTATTATTATTATTCGTATTCAGAAATAGGAATTAATAATCGATTAAAGCAACCCCATCTCTCCCCCCCCCCCTCCCCACCCCCTTTTACGCTTAAGCTTCCCTACCCGTACTTGTACTTAAGCAGACCTTGTACTTAAGCTGATAACAATGAGAAAGATAAACCCATGACGTTTTAAAAGAGCGGAGTAAATTCGCCCATTATGATAAATTTGAGAAGTTTATGGGTTTATGGGATCACGTTACCATCTGCAAACTTCTTCATTGTTTTCCCTTCAGATTTTTTTTATGCTTTTATTGATCCATCCGTAGTTGACGTTTCTGGGAAGTATAATCCCGACCTCCCCTAGTGCCAGTTTGCACAAGAAGTTATTGAACGTCAGGCGGACCCCCAACTCCGATGACCGAAAAGTAAGCATTCATCATTTGATTTAGTGAACTAGATCGAGTCCGGATCTTCCGTGAACGCGCATCCGGTTCCGCCAGTCTACGCCGGACAAGTTTAAACCCACCGCAAATTCCACCTCTCGTGAAAAACTAAGACATAAAACCGGATCAATCACGGCTGCGTTTTGTTTTTACGAGTTCTAAGGGCACGAGGAGTAATGACGGTGGCGGGGGGGGGGGGGGGGGAGGGGGGGGGATATGAACGCTCGTGTCTGGCTGGTGCACTTTTCAGAATACTCTTATTGAATAAAAGTTGGCCTCATTCACGATGCATAAAGAGGTGAGGTAAAACCTGGACAATACCACTCGCCCCCCCTCCCCCCCCCCCCAACTAATTTCTGATTCACTTTCGTCAAGTACTTCTACCAACTCGCTGGGCACTCCACGTATGTAAAAAAAGTCTACAGTGTACAGTCGCTATCATAAATAATCAAAGATGCGGTGGGAGAGAAAATGGTTATTACTCATATACGAATGTGCCTATGGATTGAGACAAGAAAATAACAAGGCAAACGAAGTTTTCTGTCTACTCTTGATTTATGTAATGCCGAAGGCTGACTGATTGTATGTATACATTATGTACATGTATTAGTATTTATGGTACCCCTCTACAATACATCAACGAAAGTTTAGTTGTTTGGGCTCAGGTGCAACCACTTTTTCTAATCCAAATTTAGAATACGAAGAATAAGTTTCTTTCACAGTCTCCTTTCCAGTCTTTCTGCTGCGGTAGTAGAACAATCGTGTTTATAATTAGTATACTGGTGTAAATAGGGGCGTTGAACTGGGGTCATGACTCATGAGCCACCTTATGTGCTACCAACGCTCGTATCGCTACTTCACTACTACACTATTACACTATAATAATACACTACTACACTACCAGGTATAGTGCGACACACTGGTGATACGCGAGTCAAGTCGGAAGGTAAATTAGCGGGTACCATTTTTTTTCTGCCACCGATAGTGGCGTACGCAAGAATATATTTCGAAGGGGAGGGGGGGGGGGGGGGGCTGCCCAGAGTAGACATATCTATAAAAAGTGCTCAATAAACGAGATAATGGGGGTGTGGGGGATGTCCTCCACAATAGGATTTTTTTTTAATCCGTATTTTTTATAGTGGTTTTAAAGTGTTTTAGAAGTTGAGGTGCTTTGCTGAACGGGATACATTTACCATAAACTTAACATAAACATAAACTCGTCATGGTCCAGTCGTGGCTCGTTGGTCCAGTGGTTAGCATCCGAGCTTCCAATGTAGAAGGTCCCGGGTTCAAATCCCGCTTCAGGCAGAAGTTTTTTAACTTCTAATATGGATTCAACTCCATCACTTCTAGTCGAATAAGAAAACGGTGAATTTCAAGCTGTCCAATAGCAACGAAGCACTTAATAAATTCAGGGTTGTTATGAATAAACCTTGTTGATTTTAGCATTGGTCCGCGGGTGTTCGCACTGACCAACCACTAATCTTTGGTCACTAGGATTGGCTAGTCGCCTCGCTGAAAATAAGTTATGTAACTGTTTGGGTGGACTCGAAATAGGGATTTATTAATTTATTTACGAATATTTGCAGAGTATAATTAAAGCTGGGATTTCGGAGGGGGGGGGGGGGGTCCCCGAGCGTCCTCTGGATACGCCACTGACCACGGACAATCGTGATATTAGTCAATGAGCTATAATGCGAATGCTATGATTGAATCCTGCTAAAAACCCTTAGAAATGCATCCCCGACATCCAAAAACACGAAAGTATAATACAAATAAATATATGGTCGCCAAGACAGGCATGCCTTGTAAATAAAACTGATTTTTGTAAACCCTACAGCAGGCATTCCCCCAAAAACTTTTGGTGCAACATGCCATGCAACATGCATTTCATCCTCTTCTTTGCGCAAGTTTTGCAAATATCGTCCATTTCCCAACCCGCTCTCTTATAATTACGAAGAAATGATTTATGATTCAATCGAAAGCGAATCAAACTTAAACGTCATGGAACATGCAAATCGCGAATCAAAGTGAGGAAAGAATGGGTTAAAAAAGAAGAAGAAGCAATTCATAATAATTACGCCGGCGAATGTTGTGTGAACGATGTTATACTAAGAACACACACGCGACGATTATTGAAACGTGTTCTCGTGAATACAAGTTGGAAAAAAGATGACCTGGGACGCGTTCTACCGCCGACCCTTATTTGGACGTGGACTCGGCGTCAGCCCCGACAGCCGCCTTGACCTGTACAAGTTGTGACCCCACACGCCCGAATGGGGGAAACTATTCCCACCCCAACCCACGCACATTACAATGTGGCGTTCCGTGAAACACGAATTAATCCTGTGTTTCGTGGGTGTAATGTTTACCTAGGAAACGTTCAGAGTTTCAGGTTCGTTGACAATCATCAAGCCAAGCTGCAACGAGATTCATTGAAGCAAACACTTCCGCACGATAAATCCTGCCGTTTGCATACCTACAGTAGTTTGTACACCCCTAAACATTGTACCACCCCTCTATGAGGGTAGCCAGTAGCCACTCACGGAATCCATGCTTGTCTTCTCTGTGCTTCCTGTTCCTGGTTTCGATTTTTACTATTTGGTATCCAAAACATTTGTTTGTAGTAATTTCCTGGATGAAAATAATTACGTTTGAAATTGTACTTTTCTGTCTACCTACAAGTACAACAACGGATAGGCCTAGTAGGCTACAACAACACACACACATAAATGTACATTAGGTAATATATTACGTACGTACCTGCATTGTTACAAACGTCAATGAAATGTCACCACACACAAACACAATACTCGCACACGAAACACGATGTACGTACAAGCAAAACGTAAATAAAGGAAGCGATAGCTCCGGATTTAAACTTTCCCACAACAACACAAGTCAGTCAAACGTAAACAAACCCAGATTGATTTTTTAACACCACGAAAACAAAACAAAGCACCGACGTCATTAGTTGGACGTCATAATCCTCTGTGTTCCACTGATCCACCATGTACGTTACTTAGGTAATGCAAGTTGTCACCGAAGTTATCGACGCACGTGTTCCGGCAGCAGCGGGTCTGAAGTATGCATGCACTCACGACGCTCGCCTAGCCTCAACTGACGCGTTCGTCGGTATCGGCTGGAGTTGGAGTGAGCAGATGAACTTGAACATGGCAGCGTAGCCGCGGTAAACTCAAGCCAGGCCAGTCAGGCAAGGTAGGACAACATAATAAGCTGGTCTACCCATGTGCGGCAACAGGGCTGAGGGGGCGTGGCACAGGGGTGCCGAACTGACTGAGCTCCCCTCGGTAGTAAACGCGCCGCACACGAACAATACTGTTTACAAGTACATAAAGTGGTTCCTGACCTAGAGACGTAGCCGGGGATTGGACATTTTCAATGGCATTGCTGTGTAAAAGATCGATTACGGAATCTGGTCTTCTCGAAAAGACAGCTTTTCGGCTGCAATCATCACACCTCCAGCGGTGGCGGCAGAATATTTTTCAAGCGAGGCATCGAGCGAGACAAGTTTTATTTTACGTTTTTCGTTGTCAATAATGTTAGCAGAATAAATTTCCAATATTTAAAGGTGGTATTTTGCATACGGGTTTATTGTTTAAATGCTCTTTCTGCAGGCGCCCAGTGTCCCAAGCAATCCGTTCAGTTGGATGCGTAATAATAGCTCATTTTGTCATTATAAAGTTGAGGAAATATATCGAAAATCTCCATAAATAAGTTGGAATTTAGTTGGTCCGTTTTCTTTGATGTGGGCTTCTAAAGACGATCATTATTGGAAGATAGGTAAATAGGTAAATAAGGGTATAACAATCGTCGTGTGTGTGGGGGGTGGGCGGGGGGGGGAGGGGAGGTGGGGGGTTGACACGGATGTCCACAGATGGAGGTGCGAAGCAAAATTATTTTATTTCGCTGTACGAGACGTCTAGCCCGAAGCCTCCACCAGACCAGGGTATTATTAAATCCTTGAGCGCTATTTTTTCTTTATTGAAAATTGTCCAAGGAAGGAGCGACAAAAATAGCGATCGATATTTTTCAAGAATGATTTATTTGCCAATTCAAATCCCACCTCTCTCTCTCTCTCTCTCTCTCTCTCTCTGTTTCTCTCTCCCTCTCTTTTTTTTGTACGTGTCTCTAAAATTACTTTACACCTAATAGCAAACGTCCACTTGAAAGTATAATGAGTCATTATTTTGCCAGACAAAGATCCTCATGCGAGCAACTTGTGATCTCTCGCCTTGCTCGAGGCAACGACACAATTAAATATAATACCTCCTTCGTGCAAAGGTGCGAATCAAGTGGTCAGCTCCACACCGCACTCGACTCAATAGTGTGGACTCTTGCTCTGCTTGTTATGCGTTTGAATTGGGTGGTCCGTTCCGCGCCACTGAGCTCAAACCGGACTCGTCTATTGCTACAGCTGTCCTAGGGCAGTCACCCTCCCCCCCCCCCCCCATCCCTTAACAATCACTCAGAATGCGCCAACACGAAATCGTTAGTGATGTTTACAAATACGTAATCGTTGACTTTGTGTAGAAATTCAATACACAATAGTACCTACCTGCATTGCATGTTGTATCCATCGACTATTGGAATGATCCCAATATTATATTCCCAGCGTCGAATGAACGCCACAACAATATGTATCTACCTCTGTAAGAAAAAAGGGAAGGAAGGAAGTAAGAACCTGATTCCTCATGGTAAACAATCTTGTATATTATCTTCACTCAAAGATACAGAATATTTCTATGCAGTTGTTTATTATCAAATGAGTGCGAATAGGCGTTTATACTCAACACAATGTTGCATCTTTAAAATTGAACTTGGTAGTGGTCGGATGCGTCATTTCACTATTATATAATCAATGGCAACATCACCTTGCAAGTTAACGCGAAAACATCCGAATACCCTATATCTAAGTTTGGGGAACACCTTTAGACAGGATTGCCGATGGCCGATATCGAACTGGCGACCTTAGAGTCTCGCGTGTACGCAACTCTTGAGCTATCGGCATTCTAGACTCTAGCTAGTAGATGTATTGATGTTTACAGGATAGTAGTGACATTTCCAATGTGAATACAACTAACGCCGTACTTGTGAAGATTACTGACGTTATTGTTATGCCATGATTAAATCGCTAAGCCCGATGTCTGTACATTTCGTGTCGATGGAAAGAGATTGTGTAAATAAATGGTCGAAGACAAAGAAAGGTCAAAGGAAGATTAATCCCAGATCGGGACGAGAAACTCTATCCGCCAACAGTCGAGTAATCACCAAAGAGATGGAATTCGTATCCGTTTCGTAGAAATATTCATGAACGAGAGCAAATTTGCGAGAGACGGCCGCGTTTGTTTTCAGAACGCAACTCGTTCGGAGTGATCAATTGGTAACAAGGATCGCACGACCAACGGAGGACGTCATTATAGCCATGGTACACGGCAGACATCTGCGGCAAGTAACTCGTCTAGCCATGGTACACGGCAGACATCTGCGGCAAGTAACTCGTCTAGCCATGGTACACGGCAGACATCTGCGGCAAGTAACTCGTCTAGCCATGGTACACGGCAGACATCTGCGGCAAGTAACTCGTCTAGCCATGGTACACGGCAGACATCTGCGGCAAGTAACTCGTCTAGCCATGGTACACGGCAGTCATCTGCGGCAAGTAACTCGTCTAGCCATGGTACACGGCAGACATCTGCGGCAAGTAACTCGTCTAGCCATGGTACACGGCAGACATCTGCGGCAAGTAACTCGTCTAGCCATGGTACACGGCAGACATCTGCATCTGCGGCAAGTAACTCGTATAGCCATGGTACACGGCAGACATCTGCGGCAAGTAACTCGTCTAGCCATGGTACACGGCAGACATCTGCATCTGCGGCAAGTAACTCGTCTAGCCATGGTACACGGCAGACATTGCGGCAAGTAACTCGTCTAGCCATGGTACACGGCAGACATCTGCGGCAAGTAACTCGTCTAGCCATGGTATACTCGGCAGACATCTGCGGCAAGTAACTCGTCTAGCCATGGTACACAGCAGACATCTGTGGCAAGTAACTCGTCTAGCCATGGTACACGGCAGACATCTGCGGTAAGTAACTCGTCTAGCCATGGTACACGGCAGACATCTGCGGCAAGTAACTCGTCTAGCCATGGTACACGGCAGACATCTGCGGCAAGTAACTCGTCTAGCCATGGTATACACGGCAGACATCTGCGGCAAGTAACTCGTCTAGCCATGGTACACAGCAGACATCTGTGGCAAGTAACTCGTCTAGCCATGGTACACGGCAGACATCTGCGGCAAGTAACTCGTCTAGCCATGGTTCACGGCAGACATCTGCGGCAAGTAACTCGTCTAGCCATGGTACACGGCAGACATCTGCGGCAAGTAACTCGTCTAGCCATGGTACACAGCAGACATCTGCGGCAAGTAACTCGTCTAGCCATGGTACACGGCAGACATCTGCGGCAAGTAACTCGTCTAGCCATGGTACACGGCAGACATCTGCGGCAAGTAACTCGTCTAGCCATGGTACACGGCAGACATCTGCGGCAAGTAACTCGTCTAGCCATGGTACACGGCAGACATCTGCGGCAAGTAACTCGTCTAGCCATGGTACACGGCAGACATCTGCGGCAAGTAACTCGTCTAGCCATGGTACACGGCAGACATCTGCGGCAAGTAACTCGTCTATAGCTATGGTACACGGCAGACATCTGCGGCAAGTAACTCGTCTAGCCATGGTACACGGCAGACATCTGCGTCAAGTAACTCGTCTAGCCATGGTACACGGCAGACATCTGCGGCAAGTAACTCGTCTAGCCATGGTTCACGGCAGACATCTGCGGCAAGTAACTCGTCTAGCCATGGTACACGGCAGACATCTGCGGCAAGTAACTCGTCTAGTCATGGTATACGGCAGATATATCCTGCAAGTTTCTTGTCTAACGACGAAACCTCTATCGAACACGGAAGAAATCGCCAGCAAATGTTTCGTCTGTGTATGTCTGTATGAGAGAGACTTCCATAGAACACAACCATTCTGTTGTGTTACTTCCAGGTCAGAATAAAATAGTGAAACCAATTAATTCTAACCCAAATATATGGCGCGTTTCGTGTTATAAAACCATGAGCGAAAGATTGATTTTGTAAACGATCGACTGTACAGAGATATGTGTCTTGCTATTTTATGTTCTGTACCTGTAGACATATTTTGTTGATTTGCGTTTAAAAAAGTACAGCTCACATTTTACACTTTAAAATTAACACTTTTAATGTTTTAAGGAATTTAAATGCACACATGCTAATATTGAATATATGTATCCGTATTTACTATTCTCTGGAAACAATTACAAGTTAATAATTCCAATGTAGGGTGCATGTTTGCTCGTACAAATACCGCGGGCTACGTAATAGGCTTACGTGTAGCGAGCAAGAAGCTCTTGTATTATTCCTCGTTTCTCAAGGCCGTGTCTGATCCTAGCGATCGTGTCAAGATAGCAACAGCTTATCAGTAGGAAATCATTCTCTGGGATATAAATTAAATGAACACTACCATCAGTCTTATATCTATAGGATAAAGTAAACACGCTATAAATGTAGGTCAGTGATGAATTTTTGATACGACGCAATTGGTGCAATCTTCTATAACACCAGTCTATACATGATATAAATACATCATTTTGCAAACCTATATAGAGTTTGTATTCAGTAGACTACATTAGATTAATGTTGGTATATATATTTGGTTAGGTGCTTTGTTGCTATAATTAAAGCACTTTCGGCAGAATTTATATCAATGTCAATATTGAATATTCGTATATGTTTTTAATATAGCTAGAAGCTATCAAACAAGAACAGAGGACCGCACATTCATCTGCATTGGATTCTGTTTGTTTCATCAAATTATTTTGATGGTGTTTCTTACCGAAAAAAAAAAACAATGTTATATTCAGTGATGCATTTGAGCCTAGGCGGGCTTAGGCGCCGCCTAGGTACTTTTATTTGGAGGTTAGGCTAGCCTAAGCACTTTTTCACAGTACTGTTGTTTAAATTTTAAGAACCTTTGTAGTATTCACAATGTCTATAATTGAGAAAAAATTGAGAAAAAATATGTTACCTCAACGCCTTCATATTGTATTCAGGTTTAATTTCTGTAAAACCATTTTCCGGCCACTTAAAACAATCCATCACCACCTCCCCCACCACCACCCCGTGCACACGTAAATTCGACCGCCTAAGCACTTTATATTTTAGGAATACAACACTGGTTATATTTTATTTATTGAGGCAATTAATTTCATAATTTTATCATTACATTTATAAAACGTCACGATATTATATGATGAAACGTATTTTAATGCTATTGTTTTATGCACCACGTGATGGTATTCATGCGGTAGAAAAGGGCAATTACAGAACAAAACGCGATAAAATGATAAATTCAAAGAAAGCTCCGTATGAGAATACGGTCTGATGCATCGGGTATGAGTAATACCTGCATATAGGTCACACTTAAATATTTATATCGTTCCCACGAGAAATATTTATTTAAAGAATTCTTACTAGTCGTATTTGATAATATTGTATTCTTGAACCATTACAGGCAGGCAGTCTCTGCATAGACATTACGTCATACATTTGTAGTTTTACACCGTTGTTGCATTTCATACTGTTTCAAAATACTCCTCAAGCGCATGGACGACCAGTGATGGAAGAGCTGCTCGGGCAGGTGCATAACGCATGTATGTCGCATGTATGCCTATGTCGCACGTATGTCGCATGTATGCCTATGTCGCACGTATGTCGCATGTATGCCTATGTCGCACGTATGTCGCATGTATGCCTATGTCGCATGTATGTCGCATGTATGCCTATGTCGCACGTATGTCGCATGTATGCCTATGTCGCACGTATGTCGCATGTATGCCTATGTCGCATGTATGCCTATGTCACATGTATGCCTATGTCGCTTGTGTCACATGTCGCGGATCCAAATGTGTGACAAATCAACGTGTACTTATTCAACCCCCCCGGGACCTGACGGGGCCTGTATCACATAATATGAAAATGTCCAAAATATAATTTTTCTTTCAAAGCTTGTTATACAAGTCATAAGCAACCATGCAGTCTTTGCTTCCGATAGGTATAGTAATTTGTCCCAAGACTTTGCTTTCGTCACAGGCGGGAGGGCTCGTAGCCAATCAGCGATCGGTATTTGCGCGGGGTTGACGGGTTGTCTCGGGCGGTTCGCTGGTTGGCTACGAGTGCCTCGCCTGTCTGTGACGAAAGCGTAATGTAAGGTAGTCTTGGGTTGAGTATATAGAACCAGCAACGATAAATCAGAATTCGGACACGTCCTGAGTTGCACTTGTGGCCGCAACAGTGCTGCGATCTGTCGTCACGTCGCGGTAACCACGGCCAGAGTCGACACTGACAGTCATCATCACGCACGGACGGGTCAAGTTACTGGAAAATTAAAGAACTCGACGGGAAAAAGAGACTTTGCTATCTCTGGTACTCGGGTTGCGAGCACGAGATTTCTGACGCCCCCCCCCCCCCCCCCCTCCCCCACCCCACCCCACCCCCCCCCACCCCACACGCACACGTCACGTCGAAATTAATGGCTGGTTAATTTCATTATAACACGGACGAAATGGGGTAAATAAATTACAACATTTCAGATTAAGTCTATTGTTTCAAGCTTATTAACACTGAATATATCTTTTATTTAGATTCATTATCTATTGGCGCTTTCAACTACATATATTGGGTCGGCATAAAACTATTGTCCTCTCTACTTTTTCCTGACAATTGCCACCACTCTTTCCTTTCCACCACGTTCCAGTCTCCTCGCTGTTCTAAAATTAAATGCACAATATGCCATTAGGTCACGCCAAATAAATTACATTCGTCAGAAGGGTAAATTAAAAGAATTTTCAGAATCATTCTACAACGAGTTTTTCAACTACGAATTTGCTTCATCTCTTAGATTAATTACGGCATAAAAAATGAAATACTGAAATTAATGCACGCTCCATTAGGACACGCCATAGTATACCAAAATCATCAGAACACAATCATAACCTGGCAGAACTTTCAAGAATTGTTATGTTAATTTTACTGTTCAACCCTGAATTCCCTGTTTTAAGTCTAAAAGTGTAACTTTGAGATACATTTTGACACACATCTAAAAAAAATTAAATTCACACACCATTACATCACGCCATATATGAAACTAATTATGTGATAAAACGCATTTTAGGCTCTGACTGGTGTTGATGGAGCAACGATAAAACTATGTCAGTCAACTACGTCCAATATTTTTCTCGCTTTTAGTTGAATCTAATTTCGAAATAGCTTAAATGATTTTCACCGATTACTTTTATGGCCAATTGTTATGATATGATTTATGTTACGTAAAAAAGTACTCAGATAGCAATGTGTGTCTTTATAGGTAAACCAGTATACTAGGTAACTTGATTAATCGATAAATGGGAAGAAATGTATTAATTGGAATCAATCCCAGCATTCACCTCTTGGTTTAAAAATATTTATGTCAGGATCGACGAATGTATCGGATCAACGACCTCCCCCAAATTCTCGCGTATTGTGTGTTTAACACTGAACGACCCATATCCGTATACATGAAATGAATTACCACAATTTGAAGCCTCGAAGTGTTTTCTTTGATATTAATTACAAAACACAGTGACTCAATATCATGCAAATACCACTAACATTTCGATTATTTGCACAGCATTCAATTAAGTTCTTTTAACCACTTAATCAAACCCTTTGCACGCATCCCAAGTGGTAGAATTACAATTTAGATAGCCTACGGTTTCTCAGCCAGTTAATTTGAAACATTTTGCCCGAGGGGATATTTCCTTCATAATTTCATATCTCGTTTCAAAAGCAAATTGTTACACACGATGAAAAACACGTCATACAGAGGTGCTGGAGGTTTACTTACAACATGCGCGGTGGCTCATAAGCTTCGGTCTTCGGTCGTAATCCCAGGATTGACTGTACCCATCCAATATGGTAAAGAGTTCTAAATCTTGGATCTCGTACAATGCATTCCTCCTTAGCATTCCCTCATTTCCTCGAATGCCATTCATACAGAGGTAAATCACTGATTAATTCGAACCACTCCTTACTTAGCTCATACTCATCTCAAATAGTATTGTAATTTGTAAATTACAATACACGGCGGCAGAAGGAATTGATCACCCTCATTGTAATAAAGTAACTACCCAGGCCTACCGGGATATACATATGTAAGTATGCAGAAGAATACAAATGTTATCAGAGTATTGCTGTTTATTGGTATTACTTGCACGGATGCACCGGACACCGACGGTGACTTGTCCGCTCTCCAGCAGCCCGTGAGGCAAGATGACCATGGGATGTCACAGTATCTAAATCAATGCAATGTAATATGATTGAAACGGTAACTAAAACGGGTTTTGGTCTCAGTTTCAAGTCGATGAATACGATTCTTCACCCTTCGTAAGCCATTTATTGATATGCATTATTCTTCAGCCACCACTAACACTATTAACACACGAATAATAATACCTCTGTGGATGGAGCATAGCAACCATATCAAGTATAATACAAAGGTAACATACGCCTTGACCTTTGTACCTTCACAAGTAACCGTGACCATCATGAGAATTAATTATATACCAGAAGATCTTTAAGCAAATAAACTTTGTATTTGTAAACTATAATCATTCATAACAGTATGGAAATGTACTACTATAACTGCAATTCATTCAAGGAACAAATTTGAAACCAGCCACGGCAGTAACATTTTCAAAGAAAGATTTAGACAACCTGTTGGAAATGTGTATACCAGTACCACCTTACAAAATACCAACTATTTGGCACGTAATAAACAAGACAAGTTTAAACTTGAACAATACATTTCAGCATGGTAGCTAATCCAGATGAACATAAATTCCCCACATTGATACGGAAGCAATGTTAAAACTTATCTGTCGGGGGAAAGTATTGGTATAGTTTTGTCTTATGTTGTGTTGTGTTTTTTGTTCGAAGACGGTCTTTTGCGCTTTTGCTGCCCGAACCAACTGTATTTCGTTGGGTGAGCGTAGGCTTGCTTATACGGGGAACAGATGGTGACCGGACACTGGAACTGGACAGCCGCTGTAGGCCTACTGCAGATACTGGTACTGCCTAATCCCACAATCAACTCATTGATCGGAAGAAAACACTTCAGAATTAATTCTCATTTTTATAAGCTAGCTCGTAAACACGGCGGCATAGCAAGGAGCAACGCTATCTAACAAGGTAGAGGCTTTCAGTGGCGCACCCAAGGGGAGGGGCATCTTTGATCTTTGATCATTGGTAACACACTTGTCAATATGCCCCTTGACTAAATGTTCGTATTCTACACTTACAAACTCAATGGTATATAGAATATAGATGCCTTAAGGTTTTGAAACAATTCACTTACTTTCACATCGCCTCACATTCACACCGATTCGGGTTCGATAGTTAAAACAAGCTATGACGCAGGCGAAAGAGCCACCATGACGAAATCAAGTGTTATATTGAATTGTTAATGAAACCATCAGTACTCAAAATCGAAAATGTGACGTGGAGAGAAAATGACTTGTTACAACGAAGTGAAGACGCCATAGTAATCTGAATCTCTATAAATATAGCTCTTATAGAAGTTGTTGTGTCATTTCATTCAGTATCACTCCAGTTCGATCAGTCCAAGATATCGTGTAGGTTTCAAACGCTTCAATAAAAATGCGTGCCTACCCCCCACCCCCCTCCCCACACCCCTCAGGCACTCTTCCAAATCATATGACTAACCCACTTTCTCTTATATTGATCGCTCTCGTTCTCTCATAGCCCTCTTCTTTCGTGATACAATACGCCCGTAGCACACGATTCCATGACAAACAACATCTCGACTTCTGCCTCTATTGCTGTGATTTACCATGAAACAAATCTTGACAGAAGACAAGCATGGCATGTTATCAATACCTACAATACATATTGATCATTTGAAATTTGTTGTGTTTTGTCCAGGTACAATGAATTGTTATATTCAATTCAGATTTGAGATATATTCTGTTGTATTCTTTCATATCATTAACCGATAAAGGTGGCTCAGCGGTAAGACGCGAGACTCAAATTCGGGACGTCGCCGGTTCGATTCCGGCCACCGACAGTCCTGAAGGTTTTTCCCGAGGTTTCCCTTATAGTCGTAAAGATGAATGCTGGGATTGAGTCCTACTATAATAACCTTCGGGACATTTCTTCCCAGCTATCCAAACACCCTAATAACCTAGTAGTTACCCGAAGAGGGGCACATCAGGTAAAGCTGGTGTGCACCCTATAACAGGGATTCCTACGAAAAATTATTATTATCATAATATCATTAAATTCTATCATCAACTTATATAATTCAACATAAAAATACTGTGAGTACATTTAAAAAAAATATGGTAATTAAAGCGTAACACAATTACAAAGTGAAAATCGTTCGTGGCGATATAAAAATTATACCCCGAATTACCGCACTAATTAAGAATGCAATTAACTAATAGAATGCAATGTGGATGTTGTAATTGCGGCCACGTCAACACTGACAGCTGTGATTGTATTGTGGCCAACAACAGTAACGAGTCTATAACAGCGACATGTACAGTCGGCCAGTGTTCAGTTCGTACTTTTCACAACACTAATTTATTACTTTTATGTCATTCTGGTTTAAGTATGAGTGTACTAGCTTATATGAGCTTCAACGAATTAATCGTTTCACATATTTCTTCTTTATTTAGATTCAGCAAAAGAACTATTTATATCATACAAACATTGACAAATGTTAAGTGCCCACATTTCATTTTACAGATTTTTTTTTTTAATAATAGTACCTATGTAATATATATTCTTCAATGAAATCCTGTGTTCATCAAAGATAGCTTGAAATTACTCGAAAGTCGATGTTTATGTATTTGTAAAACTACACTTATAATGACAATTTTGTAATTTAGGGAGCTCAGTAATAGATATTCAAAGTCTATGGATTGAAATAAATGATAACAGTGAATTGCGTTTCCATATAACCTTAAAGTTCAATACAATATCTCATTTGGTTGATTTTATCGAAACGCTATTTGTTTCTTTAAAAGTTGTATTATTTTATTATTATTAAGCCTTTATTTGCAACAGAATATAAATTCCACAAGCGCAAATGAAATGTCTATAGGCCTACTTTTATCATATCTAGCTCTGGACAGTCGTAAAATTTAAACTTAATTTTAAAGTAACAAAGAACGTTACATCAATATGCCTTTCAAACTCTTCATATACGAATTACTAGACTATGTTTACTGCCAACTTCAAAGCCAAGTTTCTTGTGTCGACTGAGCCGTGTTCTCTCATAAAGCAAGCAATGTGCCCCACTACACCGTGAGGCGCGAAGCCCCAAGAAGCCAATATGCCCGACCCGTAGCACAACGCCATTTATAATTTCCACTGTGAGAAAACAAAGCCGAAACCGTAACGATGTGAAAAATCCGAGTGTATCTCGGAAAATAAAAAATAATAGGACTTTGTTTTTCATTGGTGTTTCTCTTGAAATATGAGGCAAAATAAACGTCAACTTGGGGCCGATGTAAGTCTGTTAAATGTGTAGGAAGAAGAAACGGGCGGAGTTTTCTTGTGCACGTTTAAACGTATTCAGCCTGGCCGAGTGAAAAAACGCCGATTGGACCCGGAGGAAAATTCTGTGAATGACGGTTTTGACGGGCGAATCTTTGGCAACGCTGCTCATCAGATCCAATAATGTGGATCGATTTCAATCCAATACAACTTATACCCCTCCTGAGCTGGTGGTGATTTATTGTGTATTTCGTTCCTATAACGGCTTAACAGTCGTCACTATCGTATACGTACCAAGCCGGGCACGCAGGAGTTGGAGACTCCGAAATACCCCTCCTTTTGTAAAACCCAGGCAGAGTTCATAATAATATATTAATATGGACGTTTTTATTGGTATTACTTCTCAACTTGGTAAGATATTTAGCAAGTTTTTGACCTATACCCTATAGTAAGTGATTCTTAGAAATTACTGCACGATATCCTAAACAGTTTTTCATTCCGCCTACACCAATATTCCAGGTCCAGAGGTTCGACATCATCGCAAACAAGATCGGCTACCAAATCACTGCCACTATATCGTTATTCTTCTGGCTCTTTGTTGTGATATTAACAGGCCTAGTACTGATGTCGCAACTATAATTAATATGTCCATCGCTGCCCAAATCTTGAGTGTCACGGGCAACGTTATTGTTGATGGACACGTCACGGACTTGTTGTGTTACTCTGTCATATAACTTGGTCACACGACTAAGTCGCATCACACAAGAGTAGATCCGCCATTACGGACATAAATGTCAAGTGTGTCTACGTGTATAAACCAAGGTGTGGGCCTCCCTACATGTATTTAAGAGCGTTCGGCAGTAGGAGTTTTACAGATGTATTGGCCGTCAACTAATTACTCTTAAACTGATAGTAGGATTATTATAAATATTTACCTACTTGTACAGGAATGTCATACTCATATCTATGCATGGTATAAAGTACATTTGTCACCAATCAATTAAAAAATAATGTACCCATTTTTAAACAGATTCTCCGTATTATTCACCGAACATTTTCGACGAAAGTAATTTATTTGCATAGTTCAAACATGAGAATATTTTTTTTGAGCAGGCTTGTCACAAATGTATTTCATACCATGCGTAGATATGACATCTCTCTGCAAGTAATTAAAATTTCATAATAATCCTTTTATTTGTTTAAGAGACATTAGCTGACTAAAAACATTAAAACTACTATCCCTTAGAAACCGAGACATAACTGCGCTTAGATTAGGAACTTTAAATAACAAAGTGTGTATTTCAATATTATTATGACAAACTAAAGTGTGCTTCTGTTTCAGATGTGAGAAACTTATTAACCAAGTTACCTCAACACGGAACACCTGAACCTTCGCGTACAGCGGCAGACCTAGCTCTAAATGTTATCCAGTATCATCCTAACACAAAGGGATGCGACCTCAAGTTTTTTCTCCCGATCAAACCAATCCCATCCAAGCCTGCCTATATAAACCCCCTCCTTCCAATTCCAACCCTCGCAAGGTTTGCCAACTGTTCAACAAATCTAACGCTCAACAGCAGATTACCTTAGCGTAATATACGCGCCAGGTGGCACCACAAGCGAAGATCGTATGACTTTTCTTGCCGATGTCCCCAAGAGTATTCTAAATCGGCCATACAAAGTGGGCTTTAAAATAAGATTACAATAGCTGTTCGTATCTTTGATTCATCTCTTGAATGTTATGAGTACGGGAATATATGTTGGTAACACTTAAAGCATTATACCAAGTTAATGTCAGCACTGCGCTTCCACTCGAACTATAGGAAGTAAAGCTACGAGCGAACGATTGGTAAAATTAGTTTATAGTAGAGTAAAATCATAGGAAGCACACATTTTTAAATATTCAAAAATCATAATTTTAAATAAATATAAACTATCTAGTTTTGGGCAAACATTTGTATTCACAGATTTTTAGTAATGCTATTTTATAGGCCTACAGTGTATGAAAGTTTAAGATTTTGATCAACATTTCAGTAACAGCAAAGCAAATCAATCGTACAAATCAATGGGTAAATACAAAACAAATAAGCTTATATAATGAATTAAGGGTTGTGTATAACATGCTTGACATCCACTTCCTTTTTTGAGGAATTCGTATACATATTTAGTATATCATTGGTAGACCAGCAGTGGCGTAGCGGTGACCCAAGCCGCCCCCGCAAGGCTTGGGGGCCCCCCGTCAGGGGGGGCCCACCGGTCAATCTGAGTTCATGAGTTAAAATATGAGTTTATCGATACTCGCGTGTAGAGGAAAAATTTGAAATTATTTCTAAAAATTATTTCAAAGAGAAAAAAAACATTTTACGACTGACACTTAGGGTTTTCAGATTCAAGGAAATCAAATGTAGTATTTTCTTCAGTCCATTCATGACCATTCATTGCCATTAAGATACAAGGAAAGTGGATGACTAATGCTAACCTTAAAGCTCCATTGTAAATCCATCCGTAACTGTTCGCGCAATAGAAGGGAATCTTGAAGAGAATGGGTAGAACACCAAAATAAAGTGTGTTCATTCGAAAATTTCCGAGGAAAAGGATTAAAGGTACTTGTATGCCCTACGTGGCTATTTTTGGGGCAAAAGTCGATTTTCTTTTTTTTTGTAGTATACTATTGTACTTTCTATCCTGTTTCTATACATATACGACACATGTATATACTCAAAAGTGCTTAATTACAATTATTATGAAATTCCTGCATGGATAGCTCGATTTTTGACGCTCAAAATAACAAAATAGTTGCTATGAGCTGAAATTTCGGACGGTTTGAATATTGCGGGGTTTCTTGGGGTATTTTTCTGTATACGCTTTAAGTAGTTTTCTCGTTTGGTTTGGTCTCGTCGATGGTCATCAAGAAATGACTCCTTGATAGGCTTAAGATTCCGATATACAGACGTCATGATCGCGCTCTCTAAAATTATCATCACATCGAAAAACAATGAAGAGAGAAAAGAAGCAAAATCAATTAAAAAAAAAATTGGCACGTTCGAATTTGTTATGATGGTTGTCATACAAACTTTTATTTTAGAAACAATCAATATTGTTATAAGTTGTTGCAGTCGAAAAGTATGGACTTGATCTACGCTTGTAGCTTATTAAAATCGGCTTCAGAAACACTTTGTGATTACAGAAATCAATATGATGACGTTATAAGGCTACCGCAAGTGCACTTGCACAAACTTGGTGCATCATCCCAAAGTTTCAAAATAAGCGTCAGGGGCAAACGAGGAATCGTTCTGATGAGCTCTTAGAAGACCAACGATTGTCAGATCCAGAGAGGAACTTCAAGATTTCGGTCTTTTACTCAAACATCGATGTGATCACAGCCAACTGAAAAACCGCTTTCAAGGAATGGATAGTGTTGCTCAGAGGTTTAATTTCCTAACTGTGAAAGAGTTGACGAGTGCTTCTGATGACACATTATTTAAATCAGCCGAATCATTCCTATCATTGTACAAAGATGATCTAACCGACGAGTTTCCGTCGCAGATGTTAAGTTTTCGAAGTGTTATTAAAAACCAATTAAAAACGCTAAGTGACCATAATTCGATTATAGAATTATCGGAACTTTTGATAGTGAGGAACAATGCCATAACTTCGAACATCCCCGACGTCGTCACTGCCTATCTACTATTTTTAACAATACCTGTCACTGTCGCAACTGCTGAACGTTCATTTTCGAAGTTAAAACTAATAAAAAATTATCTTAGAAGCAGCATGTCACAAGAACGTTTGAAGGGACTTTCCATTTTAAGCATTGAATGCGAGCAAGCTCGAAAACTTGCAACTGATGCAATAATCGACGAGTTCGCCAGGAAAAACACCAGGAGGAATAAGCGCTTCTTATAATGTAAGTTAAAAAAAAAAAAAACTAATGCATTTTTATGAATTTTTGCAATTTGTCACGAGGTATTTTGGGGGAGGGGGGCCCACACATAAATCTTGCGGGGGGGCCCTGGGACTTTCCGCTACGCCACTGTAGACCAGTACAGGTTTTAGTCCATCGACAAATTCACAAAGGTGCCTAAGAGCTAAGACATCCTAGTTTAGGCAAATCTTAATGATATAAATCACGCATATTTCGTTCTACAATGTCATAAAGATACAATATAGTAAAATATCAACAATTTAACTAATAATATTTAATATGTGAATGTGTAGCAATACCCGGAGATGATTTATCTTGATATATCTAGCTAGATAGGATTTGCCTAACTTAGGACGACTTAGAATTAGGCACATTGTGAATCCAGGTCCTGGGTTTCACTGATAGCTACGATTCTTTGTGTGAATAAATATATTTTGGTACAAGCATCAACATTAATCTTCACCAGTCTATCTCAAATACATCACCATTGTAGGTATTGCACAAGCCGTGTGTCACAGTAATCATATTATTCAAACTAGTTCTTATGAGGGACCCACTACACAACACTACCCAAACAATTAATTAAATTTATTGCTCGACTAAGTGTATGTATAGAAATGATGTATAGGTTGAACATTTAGTGCTTTTATGTACAAAAGTGGGCCGGCTTGTTTTCTGACGAGGGACAATATATTTGCTCAGAACTTAACACGCAACGTAACCTCACACCCCACCGTCAAAATTAAACAAAGCAATTCCTCAAAACGGTTACACGGGCGTCTATAAATTAGGTGTCACTATATAGTCACAAGTACTGAACCCCAAGATTGCAATGTTATCGATCACTGCACTTGTTTATTCTGTCCGAGAATACCTTCAATTCTAACACTGAAATCTAACTAATAGTGTGCAATTTAGTATTAATTCTTAGCTCCACTCAATCGAAGTTATTTATAATATGATACTAAAATTAACGTGAAAAATACGTTAACTATTGAACTAACATTTGTAATAGTTCACATTTATCAAGAAATATAATAATAATAAACTATTTTGACAGGTAGTAATAAATAACAGTGTTCCTAATGGGTACAGAGTT
Source organism: Isoperla grammatica (assembly GCA_945910005.1). NCBI lineage: Eukaryota > Metazoa > Arthropoda > Insecta > Plecoptera > Perlodidae > Isoperla > Isoperla grammatica. The sequence goes on from OX246739.1 coordinate 44,636,617, forward strand.
CAGTGAATACATAAGTGTAAAATAAGAAAGAAAGAAAGAAAGAAAGAAAGAAAGAAAGAAAGAAAGAAAGAAAGAAAAAGGAAAGAAAGAACGAATGTAAGAAAGAAAAAGGAAAGAAAGAAAGAAAGAACGAAAGGAAGAAAACAAAACTGTTAGTAGTAGAGTATAGTTCTGTAGAGATGTGAGCGAGTGCAACCTTCCATGTACTACGCCACTGTGCCTATACCTGAAAAAGTATCATCGAGCAAGGCAAGGAATAAATGCAATGTTTCCACATAGTCGACAGTGCGCATCACTACGTGCCTCATAAAATACGCTATTCAAAGTGTAGCAACGCAACGAGCTCTTGTAAGCATCGGCTTATTAACTATTTGCCATCGCTGCGTGATTGGCTTGTTTGTACAGATCCGGGCTATGATTGTGGCAGCGCTCCGGGCCACGGCTACGTTTAATAATGAGCGCACGTACCGGCCGTTTCAGACACTGCGCTGTTCGCAATCGCAAACATTTACCTATAAGATGAGCTCGCTCCTTTCTACAGGTTTTCAATCTCTTTTGCTCTTCCCCGTCGGACAGTATTCTCACAATAAGGTGCGCATGGCGGCCATACCAGAGGATTGGTAGTTCATTGTTACAATATTTGAGATGGATTTGGTGCCAATTTAACTGCTATTATAAGTTACTTTAAAGCAACATTAATAAACTCTTTTGTCTCGATTACTGTTTTAATCGCTTACAATGATAACGTATAATAATCATTTTCGTAAACTTTATCGGGGGATTTGTTAAAATTCTCATGTTTTATGGTAATTATATTGACAGCTCAAATGTCAACTCCTGAAATTCAACCTGAAATTTAAATTTATAATGTTGAGGAGGCGAATTATGAGTGAATTCTTGCTCGAAGAAATTTATTTCAAGGCCTATACTTTCCACTGTCACATTTATATATTATATAAAGTTTTAGAATTTACTTCTAAAGTTGAGCTTCTTAAATATGACAAAGGAATAGTTACGGCAATGTCTAGATGAGATGAGGCATAGTCTGTCACGATCAAAGGAATGGGTGTACTATACAATGTACATTGTGTACAAGATGGTCTGTTACGTAGGCGTACTCTGCCCCTAGAACGTTTTACATAGGTCACTGTGCATAAGAAATAATAACCGAGGAAGCCGACCGTCCCACATTTGGAAGAAGATGGGAGGAGAAGCGAGACCATGAGAAATGAAGAGGAAGTTGAGTACGGTTAAGTACTAAAGAAAAACACGAATGGATAATAGACGGAGAGCCAGCAACATAAAAGCTCCCCTCATAAGGTACATATGTTTTGACTTTTGAAATAGGAGCGGAAAAACTACTCTACTAACAAAACGCGCGTCTTACTCCTCAACGTGGGGGCTTTTAGGCCCCACAGGGGGCCAAAAAAGCCGAAAAAAGGCCCAAGGTTCCCCTCATAAGGTACATGGATGGAGTAAACGCCATTTTGTAGAGATAAGTGTCCCAAATAGGAATTCGAAGAGTAAGACGGGATATTAGGGGGCGTTTACCGATCAGACGCCATTTTACCCAAAAAGGGCCATTTTTTATTTTCGCACATGCATGCGCTTAAACACTCAAAACATATCCGGAAATGTCTCGAGACGTAGAAAAACATACATTTTAAAGAAATTTTGGGTTATTGTCCTCGCCAGACGCCCTCAAAAGGGGCCCAAAAAGGGCAAGGTTCCCCTCATAAGGTACATGAATGGAGTAAACGCCATTTTGTAGAGATAAGTGTCCCAAATAGGAATTCGAAGAGTAAGACGGGATATTAGGGGGCGTTTACCGATCAGACGCCATTTTACCCAATTGGGCCATTTTTTATTTTCGCACATGCATACGCTTAAACACTCAAAACATATCCGGAAATGTCTCGAGACGTAGAAAAACATACATTTTAAAGAAATTTTGGGTTATTGTCCTCGCCAGACGCCCTCAAAAGGGGCCCAAAAAGGCCAAGGTTCCCCTCATAAGGTACATGAATGGAGTAAACGCCATTTTGTAGAGATAAGTGTCCCAAATAGGAATTTGAAGAGTAAGACGGGATATTAGGGGGCGTTTACCGATCAGACGCCATTTTGTCCAAAAAGGGCCGCTTTTTATTTTCACACATGCACGCACTTAACACCCAAAACATATCCTTAAATCCTGACATTAATAATAATAAATACTGGTATATTAAAGTAAGGGGTGGGCGGAGCTTCAAAACTATCGCATCGGGATCGAGGCTGTGGGGGGGGGGGGCTGGCGAGGACATCACACAATATCTTAGAAATGTATTCACCTCTAGGGGCATTTAAGGATATGTTTTGGGTGCTAAAGCGCGTGCACGTGTGAAAATAAAAAGTGGCCCTTTTTGGACAAAATGGCGTCTGATCGGTAAACGCCCCCTAATATCTCGTCTTACTCTTCGAATTCGTATTTGGGACACTTATCTCTACAAAATGGCGTTTACTCCACTCATGTACCTTATGAGGGGAACCTTGGCCTTTTTGGGCCGCTTTTGAGGGCGTCTGGCGAGGACAATAACCCAAAATTTCTTTAAAATGTATGTTTTTCTACGTCTCGAGACATTTCCGGATATGATTTGATTATTTAAGCGCATGCATGTGCGAAAATAAAAAATGGCCCTTTTTAGGTAAAATGGCGTCTGATCGGTAAACGCCCCCTAATATCCCGTCTTACTCTTCGAATTCGTATTTGGGACACTTATCTCTACAAAATGGCGTTTACTCCACTCATGTACCTTATGAGGGGAACCTTGGCCTTTTTGGGCCGCTTTTGAGGGCGTCTGGCGAGGACAATAACCCAAAATTTCTTTAAAATGTATGTTTTTCTACGTCTCGAGACATTTCCGGATATGATTTGATTATTTAAGCGCATGCATGTGCGAAAATAAAAAATGGCCCTTTTTAGGTAAAATGGCGTCTGATCGGTAAACGCCCCCTAATATCCCGTCTTACTCTTCGAATTCCTATTTGGGACACTTATCTCTACAAAATGGCGTTTACTCCATCCATGTACCTTATGAGGGGAACCTTGGGCCCTTTTTCGGCTTTTTTGGCCCCCTGTGGGGCCTAAAAGCCCCCACGTTGAGGAGTAAGACGCGCGTTTTGTTAGTAGAGTAGTTTTTCCGCTCCTATTCCAATAGTCAAAACATATGTACCTTATGAGGGGAGCTTTTATGTTGCTGGCTCTTGGACTATAAGGACAAGACATAAGTAAGGTGAAGAAGAATGAAACACATCCGTTATAGAGCCAAGAAGAATTGAAAGCCTCAAAGATAGGCACACAATTAAGATTGGAAGAGATCTGACCTTTGGAGACTCCATGCTCGAAGAAGTAGAAACGATTATGTGTATAACTAAAGGAAATTGTAATGAAACACGCATATACGTGAGAGCGTGGGTGGCGAAAATAAAATAAAATAATAGTGATAGTACTTTTCAAGGAATATAAAACATATTACCAAAGATTACATACATTGGGAAGATAGCTCATTCCAATGGGAAATCGTCTGCGCGTGTCTGACGAATTTGTTCTACCTGTAGTACAATGTCGTACCGGTACCTCAAGAGCGCTCTCTTCCAAAAGTCTGAAATGAATTCTTACAATGCCAGAACCTAGTTCAAATAAATCTCGCCAGAGGGTAACGAAGTTCGTGCGAGCAGAGCTAGCGCTCCTTGCGCTAAGACTTTATACTAGTGGTGAGATTTTTGTTACAGAACTCGCTCAGATATTCTTTCTCAACGTAACATTCACATTTAATTTTAAATACACTTCCAAATATTTACCCAATGTAAACTATGGCTGCGTTCCGTTACTTGTTGAAAATGCTTTGCCCATGACATTCTCCAGCACCTTAAAGCATCTATAAGCACGATATACTTACGGAACACTTCAAGCATAGGCATGGCTGTTTAGGCCAACTAGGCGCAAGGTCGTTTTGCCACGCCCACTACATTAGTTGTCAAACAGTGTAGTAAAATTGAAAAGGTTGATAGAGGCGTAAGTCAAATCAAAAAATATACTAGGCTTTTAATACATGTGCAAACATATGATTTTGGCGCAATTTTACACTCAGGTTAAGCCCAAGGCCAGGTCCGTCTATAGAGCATTTTTAAAATGCCGCCAAAAACCACCACTAGTTGAAAATTCTCAAGTGAAAACCTCGGGCATATTCAACATGCTTTAAGCATTCTCAACAGGTTTCGGAACGTACCCTATATGGCACTAAAACTACTGTATGCATTCTGGTGGCAATGAAATGAGCTTGTGTTGAAACTAATATGCCACACACAATGGTACAGCTAGCGGCGCTATCTCTTGGCAGTTTTAGTGGTGATATTCTCCAAAACACACACTGACATTGCTTGTCCAACCATCTATTACAGCAACCTTTTCGTGTTGAAGTGGTTACTCTCAGCTAATTGGGTTTTCTAGTTAATATTGACTTTGTTCCAATCTATAGTCAATTTCGAAGGTGAAACAAAAGTCCACGAAATAAACATTCAAGTCCATCGCACGAACAAAAAAACAACCCCAATTTTTTAAAGTTTACTTTTTTGGGGACATTCCTCTTTATATTTATTTTCCAGGGTATATGTTTTAATACTTTCCAATTTCAAGCTATCGTCTAGGTTTCAGGCTGTGATTCGTACTTCTTGTAAACACGACGTATTGGGGTTTATTTTATTTCAAAGGGAAAAACTCGACATTATTTTCTATAACCTCAAAAAGAGAGTTTTACAAGCAACCTTGCAAATCCTTTGTGAGTTGTTAAACAATGTTTCCGATACAGAGGGAAAACAAACCAAACGTTATAATTGTTTTGTGAGAATGGAAAATGATCAGATCAAAATTCAATTCTTCAAACTGTATCCACTAAAAAAATAATATCAGTGTTTAAACATAATTTTCAACTTGTATTCACAAGTAACGTAGAATCTGTGGTAGAATGTTTTACACTAAAAATGTGTCATTATCACAATAATAGTTAATTAAAATAAATACATAACGTAAATACATAATTTTTCCTCGAAAGGGGAAACCAGGGAATTGTCTCTTTAAAACGCGGATTGGTTAAGGAATACCCAACGACAATGATATTTGCGCCCTTAGAAAGACCTTGGATGTTCCACGAAGTGACACCGAGAATATCCGTGCGCGCTGTTTGCAGGTCGATCGTGGTTCGCGTGGTAGCTACAGGAGCTTCGAGTGGCACATTGCAGGTAATTGTAGCTGTGAATTTAAATTGGATTAGAAGACGATGTAAACACAGAAAGCCATGCAAGCACTGACAATGCTAGATAGAACGTAATCAAAGGTAATGCTACGGAAGAGAACAAGCAATTTAATACTAAAGTGGGCTATAGTAAACAGCGTAAACCTATAAGCTGATACTAAAAGTGACTGAATGGAGTTTATTTCGAAGGAATAATCATCTCAAACAGAGGGGAAAGTTTACAACTGTGATTTATGTAAGAGATAAACATGAATCTTCGGTAAAGACATCTCCCACACGGATGTGCTCAAACGAGCCCATTACTGTTTTACGCACTCGTACATAACAAATGCATTAATTATAACTTCGAATGAAACTGTTTCACACATCAACTATCAACATTTAAGACTGAAGTCACAATATATGCCATAAACAATGCTGACGGCCACTGTTGAAGACCTAAAATGGTACAGACGATTATAAGATTTATTACCAAGAAACCGTACTAGGAGAACTTATTACAAATGTCTATTGTACAAACAACAACAAAACATTGTGTTTATGGTATAGTCCACCCATTCAGTTACAAGAATTGATTTTCAGTTATTATATTATGCACTTCGTTGCTATGTCGGCTCTAAAGTCATCGTTTACGTATATACACATCAAGTATCCTACTGATAGCTTTAAGTCAAGTTCCAATGTTAAAAAACCCATGCCCGAGCCGGGATTCGAACCCTGGGCCTTCTGCATTGGAAGCAGGAAAAAACACACTTGTCAAAATATTTGTGCAAACACATAAATAAATTCGTATTTATAGAGTCTATCCCCTCAGTAATTTTGTTTAAATTATGTTTTGCCCTTTCAAATGATATCATTGTTGCTCTCCTGGAATAAGAAGAAACCTGCATACCTTGTCTTCTATGCAAAGTTCTCCAGGTTATCGTGTTGATGTTCAGCGACTAAAGTTTCTAAAAGGATTTGCAATGTTACACATAAATCATGGTTTTGAGGCGCCAACACTAAAACAGCACAAGTCACTTTCTTACCTAATATTATTAGGAATTATCGGCGTGTTCCATTATGTAACAAGAAAAGGTGACGCGCACAAAGCGTACATCAGAGTTTCTTCGTAAAAGCAGCTTTAAAGTTCACAAGGTATCAAGCAAGCTAGAACTGAACTTTAAAGATGTATTTTTATTTTTAAAGTAGCCGCATTCATCTGAAAACTTCTACGTGCTAAATTTAAATGGTAATATTTCTAGCCATTTGTAATAATTTCAAACATATTTCTTTACTTTACCTGTACCCACAAATGTTTAACCCCCTTATGAATAAACGCTAAAATATGTATGTTTGTATTTATCATACTTTTTGTGTAAGTACCATAACTACTTGGATAATATATATGAGCCAGTGACTTCTGTGCTCAGTCTTTCAACAGTAACACAAACAAATATTGTCGCAGCATAAAGTCGTAAAAATTACACACAATAAGAAGTTTATATTCACTCAAAAAACACACATTCTCAATAAAATAATTAATATTGTAACAAAAAGGTTGAAGTTTCTACAACGAAAACCGATAATATAATAGTACCAACGAAAGTATTCGCATCCCGATTTCAGGTATTGTCTAATGTCCCTTTCAACCACGCCAATTGAAAAAAAGTCAACAGATAAAGTTGTGCCAACGAAAGTATTCTGATGCTTACGACACAGCCGAGTCCAAGGTGACAACTTAATTTTCTACTTCAATAATTCCATCTTATTTAAACAGGTCCATTTGGGGATAATTTAAGACGTTGGATACCTGTAACGGTGGGTGTCGCCAAACCGCCTGTGCCCTCGACTAAGCCGTATCGTGCATTTACGAATGTGTGATAGGGGGTATCAGTTGATTTTTTTTTTCAATTAATGCGGTTGAAAGGGGCCAGTAGACAATGGCCTGAGATCGGTATGCGAATACTTTCGTTGGGACTAGTATCCCTGGCGTTCTTTCACATATTCGTAAATGCATGGTTCGGCTTAGTCGAGTGCACAGGAGGTTTGGCCACACCCACTGTTACAGGTATCCAACGGAAGGTTTTGAATTATCCCCAATGGACCTGTTGTTTAGATTAGCTGGTAGGAATTAGTGAGGTAGAAAATTAAGTTGTCACCTTGGACTCGGCTGTGTCGTAAGCATCAGAATACTTTCGTTGGAACAAGTAACAACTATATATATAATTCTATATAATGTAGAGTAATTTCATGGGCCTTGCAAGGGTTGGACAGCATAATCTCCCTGCACGGTTAAATACAATGCAAAGGTCGGATATAGAATAAACCTTCATTAATTTGAACGACAATGTTTGTACAAGACACTGAAGGTATAACGCAGGCGAGCAACATCGCGATGACGCAGAGAAAACTGTTACGTCATTATTCACAGCATGTTAGCAGGGGAGACCGCACGATCAGCACTAAGGCCCGGTTTCACCAAACTTTAATCCGGCGATTTTCTGTTAATCGGAGATAAAAAATGGCGCCCGGTAGAAGTTACCATGCATTTTATTTGTAATGTTTGTTGAAACCATGGTAACCAATCCGAGATTAGTAAATCGGCCGATTAAAAAGTTAGGTGAATTCAAACCTAAGTCGGTATACAGCCATCAACTATGATAGAACGAAAATCGGCTGAAATTCAGTTGACAAGGACATACACACTTAAAAGCAGCCCTTGAACGTAGTAGGGGTTTGTAGTGCCTGGAGGGATTTCACCGAAGAAATAAGAAAAATCAGATTTGAATAAAATTATAGGCATTCACGTCCAGAGCATAGGAAAATAAATTCATTAATAAAAACAATACAGTTGTGTTGAATAAGTTACAAATACAAACTTATTAAATCATAATATGTATATATTAAGATGTCTCATTGATCTATTCTGTATTTTCAACAAGACCGAGATCCTTCTAATGAAATATTTGCTGATTGATGAAGAAGAGTGGCGGGGAAACCTGGTACCGGCACGTAGCCTAATCATGTCGTAAAGTACTAAGGGGCCATCGACTTTAAGTACAATCCGAAAAGACAGAATAACGTTGACGTCATATAAGTTCTACCACCAACCTGGAGTACTGAACAGTTTACCAAAAAAGGAGCACAATAATTAATAATTCATTAATTTGATGGAATGGCCGGGTAAAAGTTATTTCCTGTACTAGCTATCACAGTGTCTTCATTGTAACCAGGATATGGCTTGCAAGGAGAAATGAAATCTCCATTCAACCATCCCCTCTTTATTTTACTCAAAAACTAACTCACTGACGCAATAAATTACAGGTTTTCGCTCATCTGGCAACTACGAGCTTTTCCCTAGTTAAATAAACGTTGTTAGATCATAATATTCCCGTCGAAGATATGTTCTGTCTAAAATATAGTTCATTGTATACCTATAACGAATAAAAGCTTTCTAAAAGAGAATTTTACTTTTCTTCATCATTAAAACAAGCTTTTGAAAGCGAGTTATTCGTTGTTTCAGAAAATTAAAAATGTTTAGGTATCAACCTCTTTTACGTTATTATAGGATTGTTAAACATTTGTTTCGCATTCTGAAGAAATTGCAATTTACCAAAGTTTGTAATTTATGCTTATTATTTACGCGTATATCATTATTGATCCGTATATTTGTTTTGTTTCTTTCTACAGGAATAACCACGTATACTGCTAAATGTTCCAGCCTCTTCTCTTCGAAGATACATAAGACATCTAACCCTAAAAAAGACTTAGTGATTATAAATAAATAAATCCCCCATAAATCCCGCTGCGTTAACGCGCAACTACAGTAAGTAAATTACCGCACATTGTCCGTAATTCCCTTTAATTGCAAAACCCCTCCTTCCACACGAAAAAAGACCAGACGAGAATCTAACATTCGTGAATTTTTAATCGTCCAACGCAACACGTTAATAAATCATGGAATTTGTTATTCATGAATTGGCCAGCGTGTGAACTTTCCAGGACGGCGTCGCTAGTGCTACTAATAAAGCACAGTCTCGAGCGTCGCGGCGCTTATTTGGTGTTACTAAGCGTCTGCTGAATAGCGCTCGAACGTGCTACCGCGTTAATTAAGGTACTGGCTAATGAACACAAGTCTAAACTGTAAGCTCATCATACAATAAACCAACCACGAGCGTTGTTTGCACTGAGAAAATTATCACTTGCTTATCATAATCAATATATTACGGTTAACGGTGAGGTTATTGCTGAATAGTAGAGATAGCGCAAGTTTTCCCGATAAGTTAAACATTGACAGCCCGTAAAAAGTTTTAAAGCATGCGAAAATTTAGATATAGAAGGGACGGTTGGCTATAGAAATTATTTGTAAAATAACACATTTTCCCTTGGCTCATCCAGTCTCAAGCAATTACATTCATATACGTTGTCGGCCTTTTAGTGATCTCGTACGACAAGCAGAGCTACGTCGTCGTCATGAGAGGTGTTTCCTTTTTTAGATAGGCCGAATTGAACAATAACTACATGTTGTGAAAACAAGTAATCATTAATTTTGAACACAAACTTTGTACAATAAATTGCACTTTTTAAACAGATGTTGTTATTAGGCTATTAATGTGCCTTAACTAGCAACTCTGAAATGTAAAAATGTGAACGAAATGTGCCTATATTTTAGAAATTGTATGAAAATTGAAGTACTGTATCAGAATATGATAGAGGATAGACAATCGTAAAACTCGACGTGTTTAAAGTAAATGTTTGCCATAAAACCGAAAAATTCACACTTTGTTTTAAAAATGATTAATTAATAATTTAATCAATATAATTCTTAGTAATAACTGCATTCGTTCATACAATATTCATAACCGATTTACTCGTTATTTAAATATATTTATCTCGTATAGAAGGATTGTAGTTCCCTGTAAACACATCCGTATTCTACAAAACCTGGTAGAGGAATCTGTCTGCGTTTACAAAGGGCGAGTTTTAATATTGTTTACGCGAAGACGACGCCTGTATCGGTTACCGTTAAACGCACTTCCTGAAGCAGAGCCGCCAGAAGGGGTAGACGCCGCAACCAGCCGTATTCTATAGCATAAAATATCGCTCCTACTATTTCAACGCAAAGAAGACACCGTCAAATCATAGGTAAAACCCTTTTCAGGATATCAAGTTAAAAAAAAAATGAAAACGCTAAGAGTATGGAGGTTACTAAACTATGCGGTAAGCCAAGGCAGAAAACTCCTTCAAATTTTAACGCTTCCCTCTTGAAATCCGATCTAAAGACGAAAGTTTAGTCGGCGAGTGGTTAAGTTCTGCGAGAGAATGCTTCAAAGGGTCCTAATCCCACACCCAACGACAGCGTCCTAGATATGAACGCACGCGGGACAAAGTTCGGGACTGGCTCAGATCCTCGGAATCGATTTCCTTTGAAATAAAGAGACGCATATCAGTTTCAAGAAGAAATTTCCAGTGTTTGTCTTAAATTATAAATGACGGAAGTTTAAAGTGGCTTCTCGTTTGCAAGGGCTTATGTATTGAGTCGGTATCAGCGTAAACGTCTTTATTTGAAATGCCTGTTTTGTACATTTGGACAACAGGCGCATTCCTGTTTCTCTAATCTGCTCGATTTCTTGCCGCAAGTTCTCTATTCTCTATCGAGAGTTATCTTCTACTGTAGATGCCGTGTTTATAATGACGAACACGACATTGGAGTACTTTGGAAAGTGTGTGAGAGCACCAATCAAGAGTATGAATGTTGATCATGTGACAGTTGTCAAAGGTTACTGTACAGAAATATCAACAAGTCACCCAACAATGAAGCAGAAAATACTCAATGTATATACTGAGTATTGAGGCATATGAGCTCTGCTGAGAGATGTGAAGAGTGACCAATCAGAGTTTGACGAGCCAAGTGGACACCTGCGAACATAACAATATAGTTTAATTTGATGCAAAGTGGAGCCTATACCTTTAAAGTCGCTCTACAGCAAATTTGGAGCTGGGGACGTCACAGATGGGCGTGTCGGAGCCAATCAGCGGGCGGCTTTCACCAATACTCACATTTGGTTGGCCAAGCCTCACTCATCTGTGACGTCCCCAGCCCCAAAGTTGCTGTAGAGCGACTTTACTCGTATGCCGGCATACAAACATATCCTTCATGCATATTTCTATTTAGTCGTGTGGTACAGGGCGGAGAAAGGTCTTATATTTATATTAACAAGACAGTACACAACACATGGTATAGGCATACGCTTTATTCTTGATTTTTGATTCTTGACGTTCCAATGGTAAAAAAATGATTACTATTGACTACTTTGAAATAAATAAAAATACGTTAACAAAATCAATATTTTTTGTACAATTTACAAAATCATCATGTTTTAGATGGGAACCGAACCTGCAGCCGCTCGTCTGTAAGCCACTTGCACTGAGCAGCATAGTTCTTTTCCTACAAAATAACTCGCAATACAGCTGCTGTTGTCGATAAAAAAACAAGTACTGGTTGAAATTAACACCACTAGCGCGTTACAGCGGTTTCTCCGCTCTCGATGTAAATGTATGGCCAACAACACAACGAGTCGGTCAGTAACCAACTTACTAACGACTTTTCGTCTCTCTCATCCGATGCTGTAGTGTAGAGGTTCTAAGGCAGAGGGGTAGTCTCAACTCTCAATCTAGCACAATACTTGTGATAATCTCTCTAAGCATTGGCCACATAAAAACTCGTTTGCTTTTTTGTTGCTTGTGGGAATTAATCCAGGGATTTGTTCAAGTCTTAATCCTGGATTTCACTTTTATCGGAGGAAACAATCGAAACGCCTTCAGTCAGGTTTTTTGGTGGTGAGAACGTATTCTAAAACTTCCCTTATCGTAGTATTGAGTGCCACTTTGTTTAGTGAGCTCACATAACTACATGTGTACTCTACTGAAATAGTATAAATTCCTCACTAATCGTAATACAAGTTACCGAACCAGCCATGTAAATTAAAACACGGGCTCACTGAGATAACATCTTTGCCAGCTAATATAAAGAATATCAACGATTCTGTAAAGCAGCAACCTATTAGAAAAGTATCTCCTTGCTTGTAAACAGACCGACAAGAAGTTTTTCAAGAGATAAGCCAATAAAAACAACCGCAACCGTTGAGACGCTCACCGGACATGACGACAGCAAACTAAACGAGCAAAGATATAAAAAAACAAAACATTGGGCATATACGTATCATGGGATTTGTAATGGAATAAGAATTCCCTCCACGTAAACAAATTAGATTTATATTTTATTGCAGTTGCTTTCTTGATACGAAGGTAACAAGGTTTCACGTCCAGGTGCAGAGAAGCTCTTATCGGATCTCCGCGATCGTCTAAGCGCTGAAATAGGTCCGGGGAATTCTTTTTTTCAAATTCAACTTTCACCCAACAAAAAGCTTGAAATCCCTTGCGGTAGACTTCCTATCAGTGATACCATTAGGGCTTATTTCACCCCCACCCCAACCCTCGCACTTAGACTATCTAATGCTGTGGGATGGTTTCACACCCTCGCAACCAGCGCTCGGGCGCGATACGGAGGAAAACGGTGATGATTAAAAGAACGGGCGGACGAGACCACTTTGGGGCGGTGATCGGATGGAAAACTGGAAAACCAATGAGTAAAATTCGCTTAGCATCTTTTTACAAGGGTTTACCTTAATATGCATTAATTAAATCAAATTTAATTTTGCTCATACAACATGCGTGCAAATAATGTACATCTTATTATGAATTATATTTCCTTTTATTGTTATTATTAGGTTAAACTTAACACAGCAGCATTTCTTTGAGGCAATCAACACTCTAAGGTGATAAGACTTTCAAAACGACCATTATTATTTATAAATATCATTATAATTGTTTTGTGATTTATTATTTTCTGTCCTGGTGTTGAATCAAAATTTGTGTTGAAGGGATAACGTATTCCGCGATTTTCAGTGTTTTTTCGTGGAAACAATCTGAAAAACAAAAACGAATTTATAACACTGACTAGACTATACAGAAATTTAATAGAGGTGTCCAACAAAGCGAGGATTCTGATATACAGTACATTTAACAAGAGCCTCTCATAGATTTTTGAAAGCGTAAAATATCACGTTTGTACAATTCATGTCAAACATGTTTGTGATCCATTTACAATAAATAAATGAATATGAATATATGGACGAGGTAAAGATTACCAGTTCAATAGCTATGTTTACTTGTTATAATTATGGACTAGATTTTATTAAGTACATACATTACTTAAATAAGTATAGTTGTCCCAAGACTACCTTACACATGCTTTCGTCACAGGCGACTGGTTCGTAGCCAATCGGCGATCGGTAATGGCCCGGATGTGTCTCGGGCGGTTCGCTGGTTGGCTACGACTGCTCCGGATGTGACGAAAGCAAAAGCAAAGTAATCTTGGGTCCAGTAACAACAGTTCTCTCACTGGTATTACTATTGTTTTAATATTGTTGTTGTTTTTGTAATTATAGTTTCTATTGTTATTAGTAATTGTGACAAAAACCTTGATTGTGTGGTTCGTGCATGCTAGACGCATGCTTGCCTAACACAACACCATACATCGCGTGTACACCAGACAATATAATCCTAACTTTTCATATTCTTTCCCCTATAAAAGTTGACTGGGAATAATTCACTCTCACAACATTTCACTCCGCTGCTTGTTTGGAGAGGAACGCCCAAGGTTCTGGCTTGGTTTACACACGATCGATGTAAAGGCGGTATTTGCACGCGTTTAGAGCCTACACTTATTTTCACGAAATCCTTTCACAAGGGTTGAGAATTTCTGAGCTTGAATCATTTTATTAACACATTCCTTCCATAGAAAATAAGCCTTTTTTAAGTCAAATAAAAATAAAAAACATATTGTAAAACCTTTTCAGAAGCTTTTTCACTTCGAGACTAATTTCTAAATTTTCTACGCCACTCATTTAATATTTAAAAGTGAAAAATGTTGACCTTTATAAACGCTGATGGAATTACGTAAGCTGAGGAGCTATCTTGGTTTTTTCATTCAGTACAGTCAGTCTTTATAAGTGGGACTCCCCCCCCCCTCTTCCCAACACCCCACCCCACAGCCCGCATTTCAGTAAAAATAAACTACTCTACTAATAGTTTTTATGTGAGAGTAATCGACTTTGTAAGTGCCACCCCAAATTGTATACAATTATTGTCAATTGTTTTTAAAGTAGCAGTAATCTGTCTAATAGACTATTCGAGTTTAACAGTATCATCCCCAAATGCAGTCAATCAATTACTACTTCTAGCTTTTATGTGGAGTAGATTAGTAGAACGCACACTTTCAGTTTTATTCTGATTTGAGTGAAGAGAATGTAGTGAAATAAAAAATATTAGAATAGTGGTTATTACCAAAACTGAGTCGAGTTAGTCCAAGGGGGAAAGTGGCAGACCAGGGTTTTGATTCCGAGTCGGGTTTGGATTATTTAATTTCTGTTTTTCACCAAAACTAAAGAACATAATTATGTAGTAAGAAGCTTTTATTTCAATACAAATGTTTTTCATTTAGAACTATGTAAAATATCTTAAATTATTACATAAGCCGATCTGGCGTTTACATTTTTATTTTATGACATCGTTCAGCGTGTGAGACCGAACTCCTTTATGATGACGCGGAGAAGGAGATGCGCAGAGAAGTAGCTAAACTGTCAAGTCTGCGCACACCAAAGTGAATCCGAAATATGAACAGGGAGTCGCCGTTTACAAAGCCAAGGCAGGCGCACAAACCTATCACGATGAAATTACCCCACAACCCATTACGCTGCTTATATAGGTAAAACACTCTCAACTTCTTTGACCACGGTTGATGGAAGCAGCGCCATAGAAAATGATGGCACACCTTCCGACTCAAAGCACTGATATGCACGAGATTACGCTCCATCAAACAGAACAGATTCACGTGCATGTGTGTGTGTGATGGCCGAAACTAGATTGAATTCGATAACAGTTAGAGACTGCGGGAATTATTTTATAATTCACCCATTGCATAAGTGGAACCTCAATCATGGTCAACGTTACACTGTACTAAATACTGAGGAACAAAATTAATATTCACCATTGTAAAAAAGAGCATTCTAAACAATGTCCTGGGGTTGATCGCACCTAAAGTTGAACCAACGTAAGTAACGAATTGGGCGGAACAAAATTGGTTAAATTTCAGTCTTACACAAATCTTATAAAAGTATGAAAACATGACAAGAGCTCAGGAATATGTTATTGAACTTATTGATAATAATGTTTTTGGAGTTTTATACTTTTAGAAGTTTCTATACTTTTGATGGCTTGCACTTGAAGAGTATAAAATAGTTTTCTCGGAGACTTGCATAATCAGAGCTTTACAGTTTCGTGAGTTTGTACCTAAACACCCGTTTTCTCCCGTAGGTTTGCACTTTCAGAGCTTTCATAATTTGAACTTTGAGGATATAAAACCTTATTTTTTTTTATTGAGGGGGAGGAAGTTAGAGCGATAGAATTTCGAGGGGTGGATCTTTCGCGATTTTGTGATACCACACATTTATTATGCAGGCTAAAATATTATACTTTTTCGTACAAAAGCTGTTCCCGAAAAATAAATTAGGTTCAAAAAAGTATCGTCCTGAAGAAAACACATTTTGTGTTCTTTGAGGCTTCAAAGAAAATTATAAAATATAATTTCTAGCTTTCTGTCGCGTGGAAGCGAGACGAGGCAACGAACGGTTCGAGTCTGTTTTCCAAATCAAGCATTCTCGTTATTTGTAACACGAGTCCGTAACACGATAATAACTCTGTTGTCAACCGAAATACAATTAGGTGTAATTAAATCAAGTAGCTCGGAATGGCAGACAGACTCGGTTGCTCCGCCAACCGGGGCAAATCACATTCAAACAAGTCTTGATACACAAAGAAGGCGCAAACAACACGTTAGTTATCACATTACTAGGTGTACGACATTCATTCATCAAAGGACAGGACGCTTGTTTTTTTCAAAGCACAATGTTAAGTTTATGACACAAGAACGATCCAGATTCACATTATCACCTTTAATTGCCGCTTGCGGATAAACATGTACATAACATAAACAAAAAAGATAAGAAAATAATAACTGTGTTCATACTAACACTGAAAACGGTGCCAGGGTTTCCCAATTATAGGGTAAAGTTCCTTCATATGTCTAGTCCTCTGAAATCCTCCAAATAGCTTATTTGCTATGTAACTTTCCTATTTGTTGATTGTAATACCGGCCCTTAGTACTTTTGTACAACACTGTTCCACATTCAATACGCTTCGCCACGTTTCGTATTGTGATTGACGCATGAAGCTTCAGCTCTAAACAAACAATGTCGTCCCTGTCATTACAAGCGGACCGCACAAAGCCCACATACGGTTTAGCTGTGGCCTACACATAATGTCATTTCGTTCATGTGAAACTAAAATGTAGAATGTAGATGAAAAGTAAAACAAACACGACATATGTGCCAAGTCAATCGAAGCGCAATTTATAAATGTTGGACAAGAAAACGAATGTGAATATTTATATAGAGATACCATGGGTTACTTACTGAACCCTTTTCCACTTGTAACATACTGTGGTTAAATTATAAATTCACTTTTAAAAAAACAATATATTTTAACACAAAACTGGCAGACAGTAAGTATAGATTTATTTCGTTTTCGATACGAAAAAAATCTTATTGCCAACCAAAGAATTACTATTTCAATATGTTTTTTTACCTTTCCTGCTAAAACCAATACATGCTCCCAAGTCCGAAATGGGTTAAAGGGTAAATGGAGGGGAGAAGGGGGTATATTTATTTAGTCACATGGTGTGATGAAGAGATGTGAAGAGATCGCTTGGTCCACTAGTTTGAACTGAAATTAGCGATCTTTATCCGATTTGTCTTGATAATGTATATTCAGTATTCACACGCAATGCAGATTTCAATAATACCTATAAGATCTAGGACTAGGTCAACCTTAAATTCTAAGTGCAGAGTTTACTTTAAAGAATATGACACACGAAATTAGTTCAAAACTCAACACTATATAGAATGCAGTAGTAAGCGATTAATCATTTTCCAGCTGGATACGCAAACAAATTAAGATCATTGTTCTTATATGATAGATGCATGAAACTTGAAGAAAGAAGAATACACCAAGTTTTCGTTTTAATCGAGTCTTCCTTCGCGAACTTTTCATGTTTTAAGGCGACATGATGCAATAAATTTAGGGCGCGCTTCGTCGAGCTAGAGAGGCGACAGTTTTTCTTTATTGCATCGGGTACAATAGTCACGCCTACATAATAGCAGGCTTGCTGACTTGGCTGCAGTAACTCGTTGGAAGGGGAGGAAAGTGGTCTCGTCAGCACAAATACGAGACAGGTAAACAAACCCGCCCGAAACGAGACTAATCTCGGTCTCATGTTAACGGGTTTGGTTTTTAAAGTTGACTTCACAAAGTTTTCGAAGTTGCAACTCAATAACAAAAAAACAAAAATATAGATCGATGCCTATCGGCGATAGAGTTCGTTATTTTCATGCGGCTGGTTGCATAGAACGCATAGACTATTATTTTTGGACTAAACCCGCTAGATCAGTTTATGTTTATACAAGTTCTAATCTGCCACTGAGCACGTATTTAACTTCCAAGATAACTTTAAAATGCTAAACGTGTCCTATTACTAAGGAAAACATACGAATTAAAAAATTAATCCTTTATATAGTTTATATTATGTGGATTTTAAGCCTTACTGATTTCATAAACAGTTATTGAAACTTGGCTATTGCTACTTTAGTATCGCCACAGTCACAGATAATACATTTTTGTGATATGCTAAACATCAGAACATAATAAGTTTCGGGAATGAAAATTGCTCCACCATTCAGGTGGATTTAACTACTACTATTGGAAATTGTCTTATTTTAGGAACTTATCAGATAGGTACCAATAAAATTAATTTTAAATCGAGTATTATGAATTTTATTTCTACAGTTATTTTTACGAAGATCGTACATCGTTTAGTGTTCCATTTTTTAAATTTGTATTACAGACTACGGTATCTGTTAAACCTATCGACATCTTCCCTACGAAGGAAACGTAGCTTCAACGCGCGCGCTCTAGAACGAAGCAACAGAAACACTCCAAACAATCATTTATAGATGAATTGACAATTTCAAATATCTCCTCGCATTCGATTCTATGGTCGGGATGTTTTTTCTCGTCCTCATATCAACGAGATTCCAGTTCGCAAGGCGCTTTTACCTAGTTTTCTTGCTACATATCGACGCTAGCAAACTGCTTGCCAGTGGCGTACACAAGGGAAGTGAGTGGGGGGGGGGGATTACCCCCCAAGAACTATTAACTTTTTATACTGTCAATGCTTTAGTAGTTTGACTACTAACAACAACACAGCATACAATCGTCCCGAATGAAAATTTAATTACCAACGCAATTAAGTCTTTTGTCTGGCATTTATGAAGACATGTTCACTAATGTCTGCCTCCGGCTGCTGGGGCTCTGCCCCAGACAATTCTTTTTAAATTCTCAATGTGGGCAATTATAGTAATTCCCCACGCAGAGCCCCTCCCTCGGTGAAACCCTAAGTGCGCTACTACCCTTTATTGACACGCATTCACGATAGTTTGATGTATGAGATGAGATATGTAAGATCTTTGAAATGTTCTCCACCTCTATCACAGCAATGTTTAACATTCCACAGCAATGCCAACAGAATAACGAGTGAAACAGACGTACATGCTCTGAATAGGGTTAATCTCCTGCGCGGTCTCAGCTTGATCTTTTTTCAACACAAGAACGGGGTTGACAATGCCACGGGCAAGTCTTTTACAACCATTTCGAGATTCATGTCTCATTTATTCCTAATTACTTTACGTTTTCCAATTTGCTCCGGAGCGCATTCGTTCTATACCCATCTCGCTCTTGTTCGCCCGCAATACGTCTATGAGAAAGTACGTTATCCATTTTCGTCTCCCGGCTGTGTAAACCAGAACTTTCTTCTCAATGTCTCTTCACTCATAAATATTCACGTCTGTCGACCGAATCTCTTGAGCCCTTGTCTCTTTATCTGCTTCAACGTCTTAAGGCCAATCTGTCTCTTATCCAATTTGCAGGCAATTAATAAATGTCTAAATTTCTTATCAGCTGGGAGTTGAGGGTTATTTAGTGGGCCGACTTGGACCACTTGCGTGAGGAGAATAGGGTACATGACTTATGCGGTGGGCTTAAACATCATTATAGCTCTCGGCAATTCAATCAAGTGCAGGATAATATGCAAACGAAGTGACGCTCTCGGTTTGCCGAACACTTCTGATACTAGATGAACGCCGGTTACTCGGTCGCTGCGAAGAATGCGGGATTAGCGGCGTTACTTGCGATCACGCATACATACACAATTGCTCGGGGGACATTCGACATAATACTGTGTAATTGAGTTCAACGTGAGTTATCGTAATTACATTCCAGTGAATAGTGTGAATGCCAGATAAACATGAACTTCGACTGGTCTCGAACCCAGGTCTCACACTTGCCGGCATGTCGTCTACCTGCTGGAATACGTGGACACGTGATTTGCGTTAGGTTATGAGATACATTCAGATGTCAGTTCAAGGACGGTAGAATAATGCAGACGTTACAAGGTGATCAGGTAATCTTCAAGAACGCTGGGTTCGAGTTTATTTTAATTTCTCCATAAATTAAAATGTGATTCTCTAACTAGTAGCCTATTGTTTATTGGTTTGAGACGACACTCAACTATCAATTCTTTCTTTGGCTTTCTCTCAATGTATAAAGCGTAACAGCTTAACATCATTATGTTCTTATGATTAATTTCATAAAAATAGTAACAAGCTTGCGTGTAGAAATTGATAATGTTTTAGAATTGTTTTGCAATTTTACGTGAGTCTTCACTACTTGATGTTTTGGGGAGTATTTGGGGGGAGGGTCGAGTGGAGAGAAATAAAATGTGCGATTCATTTTCAACATTATACATCGGTTATCGTCGACTTTTTATTAATACTGTGTCTTTCATTCACCTTTTTTGGGTGTAACGAAGATAGGCTAATGTCTTGACATAAAATGTGAAAAATGACTCCTGAGATAATTATCTCAAACTCCATTATCCAGCGAAGCTTAGATATAACTCTGAACTGATTTCTACAAGATTTTTTCCTGCCATTTGCGCGTTCTTAACCTTTATTGCCACCCTGTTATTTGTTAATGTTGTTCTGTTTTTGTTATTTAACATATTTTTTACCGTCTACTAATCTCTTAGATAATACTCCAAAAATACTTTCTTTTGTGTGACTGTATTAGCGCTGTAATTTGTTTGGTCCGCTTTATCTGTCTTCATTGTACACACGATGATGATTGCACATTTTAGTGAAATTAACAATTAATATATCTGAGATAAAATCCGATGTTTTAATTCAGATGCATTCGTTTACCTGTTTTGTTCGTCGAGAGATAAATGATTTCTTTACAAATGCGTTTGTAAAAAGCGAAATAACATAAAACACGGTAATGAGCACGCACGACGCACGACGCACGACGCACGACGCACGCACGAACACTCTGACGTAGTAGTTAATCCAGACAGTTGCGCGCCCATAAAAGCCTTAATGTTCGAAAAGAGTAGATAAAACAAAACAACTAAGCCTGGAAATGGCTCTTTATAAATTGTTTTTGAACTAAGATAAAAACGGTCGAGCATCGGAGGGTTGATAAGAGATAAGACTGGCCGGAAACTAGTTTCAAGCGTTACCTGTAGGACACTAAACAAAATGACGACGATGGTAATAATTAGTATTATTAATATTATTATTATTATAACAATTACCTTAAACAAGTACACAACTTACATAAAATCAATCCAATCAAATATAGGTGTGGGAAAATATAAACAATAATAATGATATCCAGATAGTATAAATCCCAAGAACGGCTCACATATTATTGTGAAAAGTTTAAAAATTGTTAATTTGATGTCATAATTTTTATATTATTTTATAATAAAATAAATAAATAAAATAAATTCACATTTAGAGTCTACTCACTCAGTAACTAAACTGATTTGCAGTGGGGGACTTTAATTTAAAGTGACTAAACCAACCCTGTAGGCTTCGAACACCATCGACGAGTGAGCGATAACCAATCAAAGATCTATATTTCAAATATAAAACATATGAATCAGTGATTGGACAGTGCGAACACCTGCGGACAAATGCCAGAATCAACAAGGCCGATTCAGTGATACGAACGAGTGATATGTTCTTTTTTCCTGTATGTTGTAGATTTTCTAATTTTCCAATGCCTGCCTTGCACTATCACTACTAATTTCGCTTCCTGTCCTCAGATTTCCTACGTGTATACATGGGCGGTTCCCCAGGGCTACCACTTGTTACGTACTTCACCCAAGTCCAGTTCTACATCATGAAATATTAACTTGTGGCCGTGCGCACGGCCCTATGACGTCAGTCATTGCATAGCCAAGCATATCCGAGCAGCTAACCTTTGTTGAATAACTTACCTTTATATTCTGTGTACTTACGATATCTGATGTAGGCCTAGGTAAATACAATCCTACATGATTGCTCATGGAAGGTTGACAGCATTTATAGATTCCTAAGCCAAAAAGACATAATCACAAATAAGTTGGTCACAAGGTAGCTGCCATAGGCGTCATATTAATTGGTACTAGCTGTGATCCGAATTGCAGATAATATCTAGATTTAAGTTTGCTTGTACCCACTTTACAGTTTCTTTTCAACTTATAATGTTGTTTAGAGTTAAAGAACATACATAAATGTATTATTTAGTATAAAATTAGAAATGAATTTAGAAATGTATATGGAATTTACCACTGCATATTTATTTTGTAATACGACATTCTTGCAAACCAGCTTAATGTGTTTGACACACACTTATTGAGTTACAAAATGCAAACAAATATAACCTGGTTCACGTTTACTTTATTCCTTCTACTTGAGATCCCACCATCGAAGACACTACCAATAAGCACATCAACATAATTGATATCACAATCTATTCAAATTTTGTTTACCGTGAAAAAATTAAATAAAACATATTTTTATCAGTGTACGCGTGCGTGAAGGTATGTGTGCGTGTGCGTGTGCACGTGTGCGTGTGCATGTGTGCGTGAGCGTGTGTGCATGTGTGCGTGTGCATGTGTGCGTGAGCGTGTGTGCGCGTGTGCGTGTGCATGTGTGCGTAAACGTGTGTGCGCGTGTGCGTTTGGGTTGTATTCGCTAAAACGCCAACGTTTGTATAATTATGCTATGTAGGCATAATTACAACAATGGCGCTATTTCTATGAATGTGCATACGTGTGAAATAGAAGTATTATATCATACAGCCTTTAATTATTACCTTTCAAGCCCTTTCAAAGCAAGCTTATGACATGAAATAAAATCCTCAAACTCCTGTACATGAAACAAAATCCTCAATGATTTGTTAGAATAAAAAATCACAAGGTCCGCCCTTTCACAAATCCGGTTTTATATTACGTATACATTTGAGTTTGAAACAAATGTTTATAATCGTGGACAGATTCAGTAAATGTTGGATATTGACCTTTAGTGAAATTGACATGCGAGTTCAAAACCTAAATCAGAAGAATAAAGTATTGAGTTATGTGGATAACTACAAAACGGTAAATGCGTTTCAAGTTGAATTCTAAATCACAACACAAAATTAATGTCAAATATGGATGAATGTTTGAAAATGAAGCCGATTGACTTTTTTCCATCACAAGCCAGCTTTAATAGTAATCCTTAACTGGCAATAGGGCCTATAACCTCACAACCAATTAAAAATCGTTTCGTACCAACGCTTTTTAAATTATAACTAATGGGGTAACTGAGGGGGATGTCCGATGGCTCTGTGACATAAATAATATAACATGCTGCAGAACATTCAAAACCTGAAATATCGAAATGGGTAAAGGTAAAATTTTCAATCTTCATTCTCTCGAACATTCACGCGAAATATTCATTTAAAGCACACTTTGAATCCTACACGCCAGCAACAATGTACTTTACAGAGAACTGAACCAGGTCGCACATAACGATATTAAAGGTAGGCGATTTTTTCAATGACGTCCATAATCGTTAGTTGTCAATCAAATGGTAAGTTTAAAGTTCGTCTAAAGAAAATGCATTACAAACGAATAAAGTGGTACATTACATTTGTATGCAGGGTTATAATGAACATGAGAGTAAAGCTTTCGTATGACCTAGCTTATATTCGATTTTAAAATTACTACAATCAAATATTATTTATAGTGATATTATTTTTGTGATTTGTACAGACCAGAACACTTAAAAAGTAAAGTCCAAGTATGGAGAAACCATGTAACAGCAGAAATGATCCTCATTTCCAAGGTGTTACAACACCTAGTGTTTACAATTCAACAATTAATACAATAGATACTAATAGATAATACATAGTTGTTCTATCTAAAGAGAAATAATAAGTTCATACAAATATTTAATTGAACAAATGATGATCAATACACCCGTACAAGAGTGAATATATAGCTTAAGTTTGTACAAGTATAAACCCGATTTAGTCAAAGTTGACTGCACATCTTCGCTCTTACAAGTAAATACGACATACTTAATAACACACCAGGACTCATTAAAAGGAAGATGATAATATAAGTAAACAATTGTTCGGACAAACACGGTTAAAAACATTCACGCACTACTCACCGCGTTATATTTCGGCAACATCCGTCGTCATCCTCACGTCGCGTCTGAGGATGGCGACGGATGTTGCCGAAATATAACGCGGTGAGTAGTGCGTGAATGATTTTAACCATGTTTTCGAACAATTTTTTACTTATATTACAACATACTCGTTGCACAGACGACAAGACACGTGTATAATATGGCAACATAGCACAAGGAAGACTTACGTGGCAGCGGTGGGAAGTCTTCATCCAGTGGCGTGTTGAAACGCTGATGACGTATTAGAGTAAGTCTGAAAAGAAGAGGCGTAACAAAAATGATTAATGTAAGAGATGGTATGATTACATGTATTTCTGTTGAGTAAGAGATCAAATTTGAAGTACATGGATGTCAGGAGACGAATGACTTTGCAATATTAATACCTTTTAGGAAGCTGATAAAACTACAATAGTGTAAGACATGATTTATCCTATTAGGCTTTTTGATGAAGTGATAGAAGACGATGCCGTCACTAATTTTAAACACTGGACAGAATAAAGTGAAACCACGAAGCCAAAATACAAGAATCCATTGGAATACCGAGATAGTAACAGTGTGGTGGTAACAATTGAAAGCATTATATGTACAGAGAGTTATTTTGCCGTGGTGCAAACATTCATAGCAAAATGACCCACTTAATATAAAAGGTTTTAATTATTTAACGTGTGATAATAATAGTGATAACTGTTAGCTACACAATTTAAGATATGATTGAGAAAACATTTGAAAATTGATAGTTTGAAAGTCACTTTTAGTTAACTGCCACATATCTCGTGACATACACATTTTTCGACATTTATGCTCACATAATATATGTCAACACCGGTGTTGGCCAAGTAAATAATAATATATCACTAACATAACAATAAAAATAAAAACAATTAAAGATAGCAATGGTAAAGATAAAAATAAGTTTCGTAATTCTGAACAAATGCCCATTATATTAAAAACTTTTCTAAGCGGAATTGTTTACTAACCGCTTTACTTTTTACAGTTTAATAGCTCTAACAGAAACTTCCTTAACCCTTTTGTTGATATTTATTAGGCTATAAACGGGTTTACCACCGCGTTCGCCTATTAATGACACGGCGCATTCATTTCGGAGTGAATTGTTTGTTAGTTGGTGCGCGTTGATCTCTGTCTACTCCCCAATAACTCACGAGGCAAACACGTGCCAAGTGCGTTACGATATTTATTGCCGAAACACAAGTTGGGTCGGGACGAGGTCAAAGTGAAGACACTGAGAAATCAATTGTCAAACGAAATTCACGAGAACTAACATTTTGCTTGTTTTGGTAAAGCTATTTTTCATGTTCGGCCATACCAAGTATCTCAAGTTTCGGGGCATACCTAAATACAGTATCAAATGTATAAAGTTGATATACATCACTCGATAAAGATGAATAGATTGTTACAACACAACTTTCAAAATTAGTGAACAGCTTGTTTTAATAATAGAAAGATATTTGAATTTATGCTGTTTTACATTATAATTAATATAATAATTTTTAATTAATAATACAATTTATAGTTTCAGTTTCAAAATAACATTCAAGATATAATATAGTAATTACTAATTACTATTGTACAAGTATTAAACACGTACAAGGAAAATTAATAAAAGTATACTAATATACACTCAGCATCAAACATTCAAAATATTACATTTCCAGCGAAAATCCATCCATCCATTTCCATTACCATCTCGGTCAAACTTCATAAAACGGATAAATTATAGATAAGGAGAAAGAGTCTCGAGTGAAAGATGTACTTCAATAACAACTTACAGTTTCCACTTGCTAACCTGTTGAGACGAGCTAAACTCTGTAATTCCAGTCCACCCTCTCGCTGATATTATCTTCCTTACAATCAATTTATTCAATCATGAATATGGAAACAGCCCGGGATCAAACATTATTTGCTTTTTTCAATGTTTGTATTGAATAATCGAAGGAGTAAAATAACGGTCGAGAATTATCGTATTACGCTTAATAGTCATTTTATCAACTCAAAATTAAATTCATATGAATATAAACTTGTTGTAAATAACCAGTGTAGAAATAAGGCTATATCAAGCTCACGGATACATCTGGTCTGGGACTGTGTTATTGTCGGGGCCTGACTTGATTGCACCGGTTGGGTTGTTAAACTCGCTGCACATTCCTTCAAGAGTGATGCCCAAACATTCCTAAACGTGTTAGGAATATGTACCTCAAAATGGGAATGCCCAGAGTAGCTATGTCTGTAGTAGGAGGCGATCCTGGGTCCTGATTCACAAAAGGGCCTTAATTTATTTCTGGTGTTAACTCTAAGACCGGCCAAACTTTGAACCTCTCTCAATATATGAGAGTAGAGTTTTAAATATATTATTGGGATGTTCATTGCATCTTTGTTCCGACCAGGAAATTGGTAACTTCATTACTTGACCTGGGTCTGGTTACACATGAGGTCCAAAGTTAAGCCGGTTATATACTGAAAACCTGAAAACCCCTTGTGAATCCAGGCCCAGTAGTATAACCACAGATAACTAATTAATTACGTAGGTATAACTGTATAAGATCAAGATATAAGGACGAAAATAATAGTTATACTCTACATCCTCAATATCAAGGCTTCTGTTTAGTGGTCGGCCAAAAACTAGTTACCTGGGCCCGGATTCACAAGAGGTCCTAAGTCTTATTTTGGTCTTATTTTTAAGACCGTCCTAACTTCGAACCCCTTGTGAATCCAGGAACATATCTGAGAAAGGACTTTAAAAACACATTGTTTAAATGTTGTTTGTGTCCTAATTGTTCTTACTAGGAATTACTCAACTTCTTCATGTGACCTGGGTCTGGTTTTACAGGAGGTCCAAAGTTATGCCGGTCAAGATCCGGCCCTGGAGTATATTTATATTTTCAGGATGTACAACCGTGCATAAGGGGCTGACGTCACATGACCGTGTTGCGCTAATACAACCGTGATCTATCCGCTGTCTCTCATCACTAACTGTTAGGAGCTCATTAAAAAAACACCTCTCCGTTATTTTCCAATAGGTTTTTATGAGCTACGTAGCGAGGCAGCGCACCCGTCAAATCGCTCCAAAGAGCTTGGAAGTTTCAAAGCCACGTTCGCTTGTTTTATTCGCTTTGTGTGAAAGCTTAGAGCCGTGTGTTACCATACAACTAGCTCGATCTGTATTAGAATAATAGGATTACACAGTCGATATGAAGCATATTTTGTACGAGATCAGAGCCTCAATTTGTACTGGTTTGTGTGCTTGGGTTTTGGCGACTTATAGAAACCGTGATTTATGGAATAGGGGAAATATATGTTTGGATTTATTTTGTGGACGGGCGTAAAGGGTAGCAGGCTAATGTCACACCGGAAAAGCTGGAGAGCTTATCGGCGAGTACGGAAGCTGATGGGCCGTGGTGTTTCCCGCCAAACAACGAAGAGCAAACAAATGAACAGCCAGCCGGGTATTCGCTGAGTTGCACAATATCATCGGGCAACCAGCCATGCAGGCACGCTTTGTATTCTCCACAAACCTATATATTATGGCTACACTGAAATAAGCTAGCAATATAGCGTTGCCCTAAACGTCATTGTGATGTGCGGCATTCATTTGAATCGTACAAATAAAAGGAAATAAATGAAAACAGATGGTGGAGTTTGAAAAAAAAATTAAAAAATAACTCATTGTATGAATGATGTGCTTGTGTTATCTTTGAGATGTGTGTGCTTTAAGTGTTTGTTTTAGATAATTGTTTGTGGTAACAGAGAAAGATATTAATTAAAATGCATTCATATTATATAGCCATGTAAAATAGCGGAATAAAAAAGCACATTTAAAATGGCGAGTAAGCGTTTATACTATGTTGTCGGGATTTTCTTCCATTATCCTCCAACTCTTCCCAACTTTACGGTTTCTTACTTGTACTGGTATAATATGTAAATTAAATTGTTAACTACAATTTTATATAATTGCTTTAAAATACACTCATATATGAAAATTCGTGCTAAATTATTAATAACTTATAATCATTAAAGGAACAGTGATTAAACATCACGAACCTTTTCTATTTACTCAATTGCATAGATTTAGTTAGTAACGAACTGTAATTTCGTGACATCAACTTGGCTGCACTAATTAGTGTATTCGATTGATTTTAAATTATTTGGTGGAGGTGCCGGGTAAGAATCGCGCCTTCTGATTGGTCGTCTCAAACCGCTTTTATCAGGAACAAAGATGATACACAGAGTTCTTTCAGCTGGGTCTAATATCCCTTCCCCCTCCCCCACACATTACCACAACCCTCATTATATATAGGTTTACCTCCGTCGGCAATTTGCCGATATTACCTTATCTCCGTTGTAAACGCGCAATCAGCACCGTTGAATACATCATGATCACGCATAATCAACCACGAGCTATGCACAGGATAAAAGCCCTTAAAAACAGTCTCATAGTGTATGTTGTAAACATCACCTCCTACTTAGTGTTAACTTGTAAACATGGCTGGTTGACTTGAGGGACTCTCCAATTTCATAGATAATTAATTATACCAAGGGCCGGTTTTTTCACCACTTTTTTCAACTCAGATTAGCTGGCAATCGAGATCCTTTACGAACATACATGGTGATTGCCATACGTTTTGAATGTAATGTTTGTTGAAACCATGATTACCAAACCGAGCTTACTAAATCGAAGTTAGTGAATTGGGGCCTATGAGCTTAGTTAGATGATGATTGCAATTATACGGTATTTAAGTAAAGAATTGAACAAATTTATATTTATGTCACAGTCATTTGATTATTTGATATATATTGGCTCTGTATTGTTGCTTCTTGGTGTACGTCACGCAGTATTTTCGTTTGATATATATCAACGTTATAAAATCATGTCAATACAGTCACTCCTGTTACTTAGACCGTAGTCTCTTATATGTGTGTGTAGCGTACGTTTCGTAGACTGAATATGATGATGATTCGTACTTTTGGGTATTAGTTCAAGTTTTGTCATTGAGTATAAATTTATTCACGTATACTTCTTGTCACGGCGTTTTGCTGACTTATCTGTCATCATTCTCAAATGACAATCCGGTCCTTATGGTCCTTTGCGCTTGACGTCAGGGCACAATCTGTGCCCTAAATAAATAACGTCCCACGTCCTAGTTGTTTTCATTTTGCATGTCGTCATTCGTGGTTTGTTGTTATTGTGTATAGTGTAAGCTACATTTCTAAATTTGTAATCTATTATTAATTTTATGAAAGGACTTTGGTTTAATGATTCATATTACATAGAGAACAAACATGAACACATTATATATCATACAATTGTTTAATAAATACAAAACGTAATGTGAATCGATGCTGTATAAGTTTGGTCTGAGCATTTAGCTGAAGTGGCTGCGATAGTTTGTCGATGTCGATGCATAGATAGGTGTAGCCAGAACTGGCGATGCAGTCGGGGACCTCCACTATTGGGTTGACTCTTTCAATTAGGCTGCGGCGATAAATCCCAACCATGTGGTAATGTACCTCGAGGCCGAAGGCGAGATTCAGTTATAACTAACGAGATTTACGACCACACTAATTTGTGAATGCATTTCCATTAGAGTGTTGAGATAGCCAGCGTCAACCGCAGTCAAATCAACCGCAGTCAAATCAACCGCAGTCAAATCAACAGAGCGGAACCGTTGACGGCTGAGCTTCGGTAAATATAACAAACAACAAGGTTTTACGGTGTTCACATTTACGACTTGAGTTTTATTCCTTACGTTTAATATAGAGGGAGCTTGACAATTGAACAATGTTTACCCTTTCATGCGTTCTCACCACCAACAAAATCGGGTTTTCCAATTTCTCGTTGAATCGAAAGTTTGTTTTTAATTTTAAATTTAGATTTACTGGAAGGCTTATGCGAAAGACGACATACGCCATTCTTTACACCGACATCATATGACTTAACGGTTAAATTCGTCATTAAAAACTTCTTAATAATAATTATATAATTAAATAAAGAGTTTAAAACCATTCCTCCCCCCTTCCAAAGTTGATAGATTTAAAATCACACTACTTTCACTCAGGCCCGGTTTCCAATCGGTCATTAACGGGGCCGTTAGCTGACGGTCCGTTATCTGCATAAGGTTTGTTGTGTTACATATTACGAACCGTCAGCTAGCGGCCCCGTTAACCAAACCCGTTAACCGATTGAAAAACCGGGCCTTAGACGGAAGTAAAAGGCGGTGCTGGTTACGCATTTCATAGATTAGGTTGAATATGTGGGATCATGGTGAGGATATTAGTTCATATTGTGCTGTAACGGACTAGGTTGAGACGATGAACTTAAAGTGTGCGTTTGTATTTAGTACTAATCGACCTCTAACGTTTAGCTTAGTAGAGCTTACTATCACAGACTATAATAGTCACGATCTGCGCTGCTCAAATATAATGCCTTCTATTTGCATTCCTTTTTTATGAATTAATAAGTATACATATTGTAAAAAACGTTTGACAAATCGCGTAAAAGTGAACCAAAATAATTGTTTTCATTGCAAACTTACCTCACAAAATATCATTCATCTCATTAACATGAACAATTACAAACAATACTTTGTTACGTTACAAATGTAACCCATTAATCTCAAGAATTCAATAGTGAAAAATGTATTGTATGTTACGATTGTATTTTGTTATATACATTTTCATTTTATGTGACCTATAAAAAAAAGAAACAAAATCATAAGCATTTGTATAATACTATATTATTGATTCACATTTTCTTATATAGCTAAAATTTAATGTTTAAATCTTATCGGTAGAGCTGTAAAAATTGCAAACATGTGCATTCTTCATCGGTCACATGTGTGGTGCCATGATGTACCTTGTTTGCTAGGGCAGATATCCTGTATGGGCTATTTACGGTCCCCGCCTATCCACGTTACCTTGACACGTGCGTGAGGGTTGAAACACACATCCGGTCACCCCCCGTCTGCTATCAGCCTCACACAAACCGCATTGCGGTCGGACGGTGAAACAGGGAGGCGTTCTCTGGCTTCGTTGGAGCAGCTTCAAACTTTTATAATCGTTATGTTCTTCCTTGTTTTATGGAACACTTGTATATATATGGTAGTCTCGTGTCGCACTCGGAGACAATGAAATAATTGCATCCGGCTCCGCCAAGACTTAAGTGCACATTTATTCCATCTGCTTGGGTCGAGAAAAGACCCGTCTATCCCCAAGGGTACAGAACTGACCTAGTAGCGGTTCTGCCTATCGTAAGGGTTGAATAAGACAGTTCTTTTCTCTGCTCTCTTCACGTATTTACCAAGTAAATATTGTTCCTTCCACTTTTCCGTCCCTTTCCTATACTGGCCACGCCGTAAGAAGCAAGGTGTCCCCTAAAATTCTGAGAAGAGACGGTCGCTCCACACGGTCTATTTCAATGGTATTCGCCTCGGGATTTCCCGATACCTGCACATGTTATTGTCCACTGCATTGACTGCACCAATCGTGAATGGAATGCAACCCCACCACGTCTGACAACATACGAGCGATATTATCACTACAACACCTGAGGCAAGAGAACGGGATGCAACTAGATTTATGTTGGTAGTTGTCACATGCGTCACTTCCCTATTACATAATCCGTGACGACACCACCTTGCAAGTTAATTTGACGCAACTATACAAGGTCTTGCTTCGTGTAGCCCTGGGGTACAATAGATCCAGGCCGTAACAAAGGCTACGTATGAAATCTCTGGTAAATATTAATCATGATTTATGTCTACCAAGTTCATTTGAATGAACTAGTTTTGTAAACGGGGACTGAGAGTAACAACATAGTCATGTGACTCCCTCGTCCTATTGTCGTACTCCAGCTCACTGTGCAATAAGAACGTTACATTGTTAGACCAGGGTGCCAAATAAAAAAAAATAAAACATCGAGAAAATAAAACCAAGTGAGAACGGAGGAAAAGAAATTGAACAGAAAAACACAGCTTGTATGTGAGTATTGCAGACAATCAGAAACCACTTTCAGATAATGGTCAAACTAATCACGGACTTAACTGTAGTTCCAACACAAAATGTACTCTTTGTTACGTTCGTAAATTCCTTCTGATCTTCCAGTACATTACTCTAATTGAATATAAATACCCACTTGTGGAACTTCTTCTCCGTTTCTTGTGCGGACAACGTACGTGACGTGAATATGTATCACTATGAACGCTGACGATTGAAAAACGGCGCAAACATCGTTTATCTAACATACATGGACATGGTAACAAATCTGAGTTGGAAAAATACAACTAAAAGTTGAAATAAGAAATAGTGAAAGAATAAGAAACTTGTTCAGAACAGTCGTCTAGTTTCACATTATTCCACCTGTGCAACAGAGCTTTACTGGTGTTATGTAATTGACAATAGCAACAGAACAGCATATCCGCTAATAGTTATGTTTCTTTTTCCCGTGTTGTCTTCTCTTCTGTCTTATTATTGGTTCTTTATAAGATGCATCATGGGAAGTGAAAATACGTAATTAAATTATTTTACTAGAACTATTTAAAAACACTGGAACGGATGTAAACCACAACATTGTTATTTTACGTTCTATTTCGCTATAGAACAATTCTTTTTTCTAATGTAGATCGGGCTTAGGTAGCGGTTTGGAAACAGTGTTTTTGTCCCCGCACGTTGAAGCACAGGTTGAAGTATTTAGGAATGAACCCCAACCTTGTCTGAAGAGACAAAACAACGGGTTATGTAAAAACATCGCACCAACGAGGTCTTATAACGTGGAAACCACCTCTACGTTCAGTACACATTAACCACGGGATCCTTGCGTCGCTAAGAAGAAAAGCCTATTAACGGGGATGCAGTATGCCGGAGCTCAGTTCCCTGTGCTTGGTGTTGACGCGATCACGTGGTCTCTCTCTCTCTCTCTCTCTCTCTCTCTCTCTCTCTCTCTCTCTCTCTCTCTTTCTCTCTCTCTCTCTCTCGCTAATAAATATGCAAAAGATATGAAGTCTTGTATTAATATGTAATATTAATTACATAATGTAATATTTGGATGTATTATATTAAACAAGGTTGAATGGAAGAAAAGCCAAAAAAAAAGGGCCTAATACCTCTTTAAATAAAGTCCGCCAATCAATCCATCAATCTCTCGCTTTTTTCGATTTTTGTTCGTGCTTTTTTTGTATTTTCTTTTGTATTTAGCATTTTCTATTTTGTATTCTCTATTTTGTATACTACATTTTGAATTTTGTTTCTTGTATTTTTTATTACTAATGTGGTTTGATGGAAGATAAGGCCTCACTGGCCTTAATCCTGCTTAAATAAAACACCCAGAATGAATCAATAAATCAATCTCTTTAGCGAGAAACGTTTGTCTTCAAGATTGTTGGCCATTCAAAATTTCAGTATTATGACAGAATCGCTAAACAAAAAAGTGTTTCTTTTTGTTTCAAATTGGGGTGGTAAAGAAACAATCAAAATGAAATCACATTAGACTGAGGAAGTCAGTGGGGAGTGTACTGATAAGCCAAGTATATACACACTGCTTCCACTTTGATTGAAATGTCGGTATGTAAAGCACATTCACGTGGGAATATAGCTTTTCTCTTTGAGCGACATCCCCTGTGAATTCAGATTGACGAATCGCAAAGAGTATTTTCATTCGGAGAATACTTTACTCGACAATCCAAACAAATTTAATACATCAAAAGTGGTCATGAAAAAAGTGAACTCGAAGTGAACAGCTCGAATTTTACATCATGGCTCTGTTTTTCTAGCAGGGCAACGATAAGATAAGACCCGAATAAAAACAGTAATTCGAAATCAACTTCATGGCCATCGTTCAGTGACTTTATCAGTTAGTCTTATAACAGTTGGCCCTGAATTGGTGTGTTTTAACCTAACAGCAAAGAGAATAAAACTAAATTATCACAGTTTTAGAATAAAAAGTATGAATATCTGAGAAAAAGATCATATGAAATTTTCCGGTACGCACAATTTTTTTTAAACTAATTTTTGTGTGTAACTGCAAACCAATGTTTGCCATCAGTATTTAAAAAAAATACTTTTGAATGTTCACATTTTATCGGTTAAATAACACAGGCAAATCTTGTAAAGAATATTCCAATGATTAACTATTAGACAGACAGTCCCTTGGGTGGAAATATTTGAGTGAGAACTAGAAACTCAGAAAACCAAATATCACCCATATAGAGGTATTCCAATTTCTCGTTTTCACTTAAGAAATCAAACTTGTTTGTTCAATTCCCAGTCGGGGTTTTAACTGTTGCTGTCGTAAGCCTAACTTTGATGTTATTTATTATCTCACAAAACAGAAAACAGTGAAGATGGGTTGATATTAGAGTATTATATTTAATACATAGCCGTCGATCAGAAATACGAACGAAAAGGTCACAAAATACGTAGAAACGAGAATGTGATGAAACTACGTCGCAAATCAAACCAGAGATTGACGACGAAGAAAAAAACTGTCCGTAAACCCAACGATTTTAGATTAACCTCGACATAAAATTCACAGATATGGAAACGACGTTCGATCGAGCTGAGGGGCACAATATCATTCTGCTAGTTTCCAAGTATTGCATTCAATCTCAAGCGCAAGCTCACTGATTACAAACTTGCATGGAATAAAAATCCCTCTCGCAGTCAACCTCAAGGGATAGGGCACCAATAAAATGACTACCATAAAATTACTTGAAGATTGCATGCATACCTTGCAAAATATAATAAGATTTGTGTTTTTATGCAGTGTGAATTCCATCCGACTCAGTAAGCAAGCGCGGTCGTATCTTGTTGAGAGGTTTATGATCTTCAAGTCAGCACGAAGTGAAGTCAACCATCTTTTAATGATTGTTATATACGTATATACCGTAATGGCACATTAGATTAGCTATATATATAAGAGCGAATGTTGAAGAAATGAGGCCAAGTTATATCAAGTAATCACAAACAAGCACGGATGTTGTGATGGATGTTGCAGTGATAGAGGAGCGTGATGCTAAGGCATGGATCTTGTGCTTAGTTTTATCTTAGATGTAGAAAGAAGGCTTTGCCAAGTTCTTGCCGAAGATGTTATTGCGGCCAATGCTTGTATTTATTAATGTATATCCTATTCGATTATAAAAGTGATTTGCAAAGGGTGGACAATAAAGTAACACCACTATATAAATAGTAACCACCAAATGAATCCCATGTAAATGTAAAAATGAAGATCATAAAGAACAACACAATAAGACTACTATAGTGAGTGATAGAATAGACTCCAGGGCCCGGATTCACAAGAGGTCCTAAATTTGTTTTTTGTCTCATCTCTAAGACCGGCCTAATTTTGAATCTCTTGTAAAACTAGACCCAGGTCACATGAAAATAATTCCTGGTGAATACAAGCACCTAATGACCATTCCAATAATATGTTTTAAAATCTGTTCTAAGATATAAGAGGTTCAAATTTAGGCCGGTCTTAGAGATAAGACCCAAAAAATACTTAGAACCTCTTGTGAATCCGGGCCCAGGTTTACAATAATACATATTAAAGTACCCGGCACCTCCACCATATTGTTAGAATAGTTTGGCCATCACCAAAATAATAAATACTTTGATAAGAACCCTTAAAAAGAGCAAAATCCAATTTTTCTACATTCGGCATCGTGACGACGCTTTACAATATTCAAAAAGTGATGAATGCCCAATTTGTGGTTTCGCAATAACTATAAAAGTGTAATTTTATCGTTACCGAGGAATTAATATTAATTGTTTTACATAACCATTAACAACCGTAATTAGTAAAATATTAGTCATTATTTAAATCCAGTTTTAGCTCTTACAAAACCACAATTCGGGCATTATTGTGGCGTTCTTCAGATATAACTATACTATAAACTATAACTAATAGACAGACTAATAGACACACTTATTCATAACTATACTAAAATACTCATAAACTGTAGTATAATTTAAAATTAGTTTAGCGTTAGTTAAATAGACTACTCTGCCATGAATACATCGCTACGTTTATAGTCAGATGAGGAACAACATAATATGGTTCTCAATGAATTCGGCTTCACTCTACTATACGAACAATCCTGAAACTATAACTTGCAGTCATAAATGAGATAAGCATGTTACTCTCGACCTTCTCAATTATAGAATTTCATTTCGGCGGGAAACGCTATCGCCTTAATTATTTGCCACGTTGGTACGACTTCCACGCCCACCTCTACTGTAGTGTACTGGCATTGTTTAATGATGAATTTTTTCGAGATTTCTGAAAGTAAAAACAGGTTGGTGGATCAGCGTGCTGCAGTTGTTTGAACAACATTGATGTCCAAGGTGATTCAGGTGGTAGGGTGAGGAGGGATGGGGAGGGGGGAGGGGGTAGTCCGAGCCGTAGTAAGCACTTCTCTCTTTGTACATCCGAACTTTGTGTATTGAATAATAATGCAATTCAGAAATTCGCGTTAGCCATAGAAAACAAAGCATTAATATTAAATATCTCCAGTTTTGCATTTAACATATAATATATTGCTTGGGAATTATTAACATTTACTCCATTGTAATTTACAAATAAATCTCAGTGAAAAATAACCCGTAGTAGAATAAATCCAGTCCAACTCTGCTTATCGTACGAAGCGTCTTAGGACGTACGCTGTATTACCTTGCTGTTGAATACGTTGGTAAACAATTATTAATATTCACTCATTTCCAATGCAGTTATCGTGTAAGGTATTGTTACCTCCATGACAGGCATAAAAAAACAATAACCATAATTTCGAACAAATTAATGTCGATCAGGACATTTTCTGGGTTGATATTTTGTTAGTACTTGCTTGACGTTCTACGCTGTGAAACGTTCTGATCAATATTTACTTTGTTTAAATCATTCCGGGGACGAAATCATAAAATATTAAATTATATATTAATAAATAACGATTGTTTTATCTTACACCTTATTTTACATAGGCCTGTTTCATATTGTTAACAGTATATTTTGAGCTATGAGCCTATGACGTTTTTACTTAAGGCGTGAAATCATAAAATATTAAATAATATAATATTAAATAACCATTGTTATACCTTACACCTTATTCTACGTAAGCCTATTTCATATTGTTGACTGTATTTTAGCTATGACGTTTCCGACACATATAACAACATCACAGCAGATATATTGTTAATTCGTACCGCAGGCTTTCGCGGCCCGATTTAACATTATGTCTTGTTGACACGTAACACGTTAAGAGATTGTTATAGTTTCAAATTTTAATTCATCTAACTACTCGGGAAAATAGTTCAATGAAAACATATTCTAAAATATAGATGTGGTCTATATATTTTTAGGTCATACAAGGGGTACTTATCGT
The DNA here is from genome assembly GCA_945910005.1 of Isoperla grammatica. Lineage (NCBI taxonomy): Eukaryota > Metazoa > Arthropoda > Insecta > Plecoptera > Perlodidae > Isoperla > Isoperla grammatica. The sequence continues at coordinate 44,674,066 of OX246739.1, forward strand.
GTAAGGAGAGAATCATCGATAATACAGATACATACATATTGGAAAATTGACATACCGTTATATCAGTTTAATTTTGTAAAATGTTGCTGACCTCTAGTGCCCCTGTGTGATATAAGAAAGTCACTCACCATAATAAATGTCAACCTGCACTTATAAATAAGCATTCATTTGAATACAAACTCGCCTAGTTTGGTACAAACAAATTTTTAAGTGTAAATTATAATTTAGTTGTAATTAAAGCTCCATATCAAAAATCCTAGTCGTCGGATTTTTGCGGATTTTGACTATGTTAAAGAGCATTGTTTTCTAAAGAAAATGATACCAAATACACTAATGTTGCAATTTGTCCTAGGTTTGGTCGATTTTTATGTAAATGGCCTGGATCATTGTAGTCAGGTCTGGGTATACCGCGTCTCTATGCTAAGCGAGCGTCAGAGAGGACAACTCCTTGACTGTGCTGTACTTAGTTGTCGCCGAGACATAACCTAGACGCACGTCTTAACTCAAGACAATTGACTTAAGTTCATTACGAGAGAGTCTGGCTTCTGAGTGGCTCTTGATCGAATGGCCTCTTGACCCCGCTAGGCAGCCTATTCTAGTACGTCAAGAGGACATCACATGTGACACTAGCTTGTCGTCCACAGTAGCGTGGGACAAGAGGCGCCGACTGGGTGGCTGTTAGGATGCATTGTCATCGGCAACGAGACTAATCGATCCATGCAATGAGTGGATCTTCATGAATAATCATGACGACGGTGGACGTTTAAAAACAAAATGGCGGATAAGCGACTCGATAGCGAGAACTCTCCGCAGAGGACCGTTTGACGTCTTAATCTCTCTCAAAAATCTTTCGAAAACCAACTGAAGTGTATTGCAATGTTGAGCATGTGCTACAACGGTCGTCATTCATCGCTAAACGATCCAGTTATACTTTTACTTTTTATTTGTACAACAGTTACAATACAGAACAGTATACGAATTATTTAACATTAATATTGTGCCTCGTTGAATAAATATGCGACTTAAACGCACTAAAAACAAAGAAACAACAAACAAACAAACAAACAAACAAACAAACAAACAAACAAACAAACAGTAATCTCGTATATTAATGAATACTTGGAATTCCTCACATTCAGTGGAGCACACAAGCACTGAGGCAATGCGTATATGTATGTGTGTGTGTGAGTGTGTGGTTGTGTGGATGTGTGATCGAGACTCCTAAAAAAAAGAAAAAATAATGCAAAACTGTGGAATTGATAAAATTAAAAAAAAAAATATGTATCAATAGAATGAATGAACTGTCACAAACGGGAAGAAAATACGAAAATCACACATAGTCTGGAAAGTCTCTCCTTGTAAAGAAGAGAATAAAGCACGATATTGTGAACAACCTGGGAGTTAACGTTTGGGTGTGGACCATAAATTAAAAAAAATAACTACGACTGGGAATTGAAGCCAGTTCTCTCACTAGTAATTCAGTTCTCAGCCTACAGTGGCATTTTAATTTATGGCTTTCAATTAAACAGTTACCCCCCGCCCCCCCAAAGAGCATTAATCTTATCATTAGTTATGTGATTGTTTCTTGCATCAATTATATATATCTCGTAGTATTTCACATAAATTAGTGCTAGTAATGGTGAACTATAGGTATTACTGAGATATAGGCATCAATTCAATTACGACCTAGTAAATCAGATTAAACAAACAAATTATGTAGTAAATCTAGAGCGTGTATGCGAAGTTACATTGTCATATACCTTGTTTGCGCCGTCTTTGAGAACTATTTGCCACATGTTTTGACCGTATAGTACTGCTTTTCTCCGCTGGGGTCGCATGACAACAAGTCGCCTCCAGACATGCCCACCGACAGAGAGCACCATAGTCTCACAACACTCACTCACCCGCTACCCTGTTATTTTACCACCCTGTCCATGTATGTACACGAACATTTGAAAAATATATTAAAACATTATTGTTTTACAACAAAACACTGATTTTGAAAGAATAATATTTTGTGTGCGCTTTATTTATTATTCTACCTATTTGACCTATACCACAAAGTGTATTTTTATTACGCAAAATATGTACAGAGTTCACCAGCTCTTTTTTGTAATAGGGTGTTGTATTCTTCGAAGTAGTTGTTCAAAATTAAAATTATTTTGTTAATTGCGTGGCCGATCCTGATATATGTGTGTATGAAATTTACAATTTCACAAACATTTGCTTGAAAATTAATTTATGCGTAATCATGCATGTTTGAATATGTGATATTTGTTTTATAAATATGCCAATTCTCAGGAATGTGATTATAAGGTTACAATAGCAATGGAGATTTGAGCAAGGTTAAAGCATTTACCTATATTTAAAAGGGCAGGCAGTGTTTCAACTAAAGTTGACCACCTAATTCCCAGGTATGCGCGGCTTTTATTATGATTGATTGGCTGATAATCCAGTCAACGCTATTCTCTCGTTATGCACGTTCGCTGTTGACATTTGACGTTTTTTGTAGAAATTAACTAATGGAAGCCATTTAGCAGACGGATTCCATTGAGTTGATTGAGTTGAAATTCGGTAATATTTTATGAAGGAAACATAGAGACGAACTTCACAAGCTGACATGCTGAAAAATTACTCTATACAATAATGGTTGTTACGTTTTATAGAATGTTCAAAGCCTGGTCTTATTAAATAGAAATAAACATATGTTATGGGCAAAGTATTGTTTCACCTTACATTATATCTTGTATTGAGAAAATCTACTCCCCCTAGGGAATTAATTCTGTCTGATAATTATTACTGATACTGTTGTGTGAGGTATAGATCTCAAACAAATATTAATATATTTTGCTAACTCATGTCATACATATCATCAATATTTAACGGCCAAATAAAACACAAATAAATAAAAAGAAACAAAGAAATAGAGACAAGAAACGTTAGAACAATATTTTTGATGACAAAATTATACCATCACCGCGCTCATATGTCCCCCTTAACACATTTTATTTCATTTCAGAGAATCACAGATCATAAAAATTAAAATTAAAATTCTACAGTTTCATGTAGAGATTACACTTAAGTCGTTCGTTTGTAAGTGTACGAGAAAACACCATCCACGTGGTGTGCCACCTTGTCAGTGATTCGCCCTACTTGTTTGTATTGCAACGGATATCGGGTCGCGACCTTGAACGAGGGCTCGCTTCGACCAGATAGGGAGGTTTCCGTGCGTGCGTCCTTTATGCGTCGGCGGCAGATGTTGAAAATGGCGATACCCCCAACCCCCACCGGTGTTATAGCCAGTATTTGTATATTGAAGTAGCCGTAGCCATTTTGTCTTTTATAGACTAGAAGCGTGTGACCCTTTCTAGTTATTGGAAAACGATTTTTGATAACACTTGCCCTCTTTCCAATGGGGTATTTTACCGCCTATGTGTAAACAAACCCTTAGAGATTGGCGAATCTCAATCAAATTGAGAGAAGTCCCTTTGCTCGAAGTTTCCCTCTCTCTCCCGCCCATTCATAGGTGTCTCACAATTCGCGTCTGTAGATTTATGAAGTTCGCGATCCCCAAGTCTAAGCCCGGGGCATTATATTGCTTCTTCGGGCTGATTTATTGTCCAGCCACAGCGCCCGAAGTCTGTCTGTATTGACTCAAGATGTGACGCATGAGTGTCTCGAAGCCTTCTAGACATGTAAGCTCACCTCAGCTGCGGTATTAGAACGAGACGCCGGCCGCTGTTAAAATGCAAGACGTAATGCGAGTGGGGTTTCACAATTATATCATACAATAAATGAAGGCGTTTGGAAAGCAAAACGCATTCAAACTTCAAACAGGGTGGTATGGAGATGTTGCCGCTTACGTACTTGTATCAGTACTGTATCAAACAAAATCGAAGATTGGAAAGTGTGGAGCTGAGTTTCAAAACGAGTCAAGTCCACCATAAAAATTAAGAAGCTATAATCAAAAAATTCTGCCTAGACCAGATCCTCAGAAACACATTTCAAAAAAATTTAGTAACCACGTTATAGCTTGGAAGCTGAGGACAAAATCTTGTACTTTTTGGTACTATAGTTTTTAAAGTATTTTAAACATAAGGGAACAAGTCCAATGCACATATAGAAAAGATAAGAAATGTTCGATCAAAACAAAACATTTCCAAGTTTGCATGCAGCGGATATGTCAACTTTTGATCGAACACGCACCTATTGCACCTGGACATGTCCATTTCTGATCAAAACTAATCATTCTAATCGATTAAGGTATAGAATATCACTATACTATGTAACTAATTTTCATAAAACTGTGGACACGTCTCGTTTTGAAATTCAGCTTCTTAAAGTACTTTTTAAGTACTTATTGTGTCATTTGCGGCACTAAAGGGTCCATTTTTCCTTGGTCGAACTGCAGATCATATCACGAATAATTCCATTTAATGATTTTTATCTTTAAAGTCGATCGATGATAACTGCACATGTAATAAAAATCATTCAAATTGTATGTAATGCAAGTTGAGATTAAGCTTGTGAATATTGTAGAAAAAAATATGCAACTACCGCTATTAGTTTTTTATTTATTGAGTGTTGAAATGCGTTGGAATTCCCTATGTTATACACTGTAACTGAACAAAAACCTACACCTTCAATCGTATAACTTTGCGTAGCACCTTCAAAAAGTAACATATTGTAACAAATTTGCGTCCTAAATGTAGATAACTTCATGACTAACATGAATACGTTTGAAAAAGATGATCTAACGCGATCCGTTTTCGAGATATTCGAGTAGGTGTGCCAATTTTACGTCAAATCTACTCAAATTAGAAACTATAAATATACTTTATTAACAAAAAATATATATAATTTCAAGAAGTTCAGTATTAAATGCTACTCATATGTAATAATTCTTGAAATTCATAATTTAGAATTAAAAAAAGTATTTTTTCATGTCCATTTAATTTGAATAGTTTAGTTGTTGTATTGGATGGGTAGTTCACTTCATCGATCGACTTTAATTCAGCGTGAGTGACGATGTAGCATCTCAATACATCGAATTTGAAAATATCTGCACTAAAGTCAGTGCATTAACAGTGACGTCAATAGGAGCGGTGCGACGTGCGAGCGTGAATACAACGGTTAACCCATGGATATTTAGTATAGATTGCCTTGCAGTGACGTTAGATACTCATACGATACACATGGCCAACTACTCAGATGGTTTCTCCGTGTCCATTAGAAATTATTTGATATGATTTTATCTCCTTAACTCATTACCAACCTTAATAATTATATTAAACTTTTTTCAGTTATTTTCAGTCCGTTGAAGATGAGTGCTGATTTGTACCCAAAATATTGCGTTTTAATTTTAACCTTGACAAGAAACAGTGTTAATAACATTTAGCCTGTTCTACTGTTTCTTTTTAATTATATCATACTATCTATAAACTAATTATATCCAATATTAGGAGGTTTTACAACCATTTACTTAGTTTCACTAATTCTTATGGTCCAAGAACTTCTTCACTAACTAACGAACTAGCCTACTTTGTGGCTGCGATTGCTGATTGCCTGTGATTAGACTTTAGCTTTGCTTTGATTAAGAAATTAAAGTTAGCCAGTTCGTTAACCACAAGACCTAAATCGTTGGTCCCCAGTCCACTTGAATGAGAGTCGGCAGTAGTGGAAGGACGACTCTCTTATGGGTCACACATGCTTTCGGCTTGAGGTGTACGTGGGTGCGTGCACGTGTGCATGTGCGTGTGTAGGGGTGGGTTTGTCCACGTTATATTAGATCATTGCTCGCACTAACAGCTTGCATTGAGTGTGCAATAATAAATTGTTATATTGGTATAACGTTCACATTTATTGCAATGGGTGGTGTTGGTAGTTAGATAAAATCACAATCACACTAATGAAAAGTAACGACAGTCACGATAAGTTCTACACAAGAAAACATGTAACTTGTCTTTTAGTCTAATTAGCTGAACGTCTTGAGTAAACTGTAGCTGGACATAGGGCTGTCTCGACTGGTAGCTTGGGTTCATTTTTAAATTACAATTGTTTTTTACCAGTCTGTACTCCCTGTCTCAACCATTGGAACTGTATACAATTAGATTTATAATTCCTGTACAATGTTGCATCCATCGATAATTATTGATATTACACATGGGTCGGTGGTGACAGGAGAGTCTCTAATTCGGAAAATAGCGAGTTTGATTCCAATCACCTCCCCCCCCCCAAGTCCCCCATAAGTAAGTCCAATACTGAGATCGATTATACAAACATATTCTTTGCAACTATCAAATAGGTGATAAAACTACTCCTACAATAGCATTCAATGTGTTAAACAACCGCACAGTGGCAATATATGAACAACATATTCAATAGCGCGCGAATAAATGTTAAACTACATCCGGCCAACAGGGATATACTCGATTTTGTTTTTGTTATGTGTTGTGTTGTGTTCGCTCGCTTTGAAAGCATTGTTGATGCACACATTAGCGCGACTGCAAAATGTCCGGTCAAATTATTTATAGTCCGCCGATCGCAAAGCTTTATGAACATGACTAGACTTTTGCACTAAATACTGATACGCCATTCCAGAGTTGTGATTGTGGTTTAATCATGTCCCGACATCGACATCAAACATCCACCATCAAACACCAAACATCAAACAAATAACTAACGGAAAATAACAGACGCGATTTTACCCGAATGTTCTTTCACCAGAGCAAAAACGTCTCTCAAATGAATTTCTCAGACGAATTAAGTTTCAAAGCATCGCGTTTAGAAGAGTGAAATTGAAATTTCTTCCAAGCTTGTTTCCTTTATCATGCAATGCGGTAATTTGTTTATAATAAAAATAGTTTTCGTTTGTTACCGTTCATAGTTTTGACAACACTTCGTGACGTGCACGCAGGCCTGTTTAACAGGTACACTGTCGGCTGTTTCCTCTCATTATGGTTGCGCTGCTCGGGTAGTAAACTTCAAGGCGCCCACACCGAGATGGTTGGGTGTAATTACTGCTCTGTTTTCCGTCAGCGAGATAACATTCAGGCAAATTTTACGGAAAAGCCCGAAGCGTCGAAAAACACACGACGCGAAAAAAGTTTACTGTCAAAGTGTGTAATGAGGCCTTCTAGTTAGATACGATAATAATTTGGAGTAAATTGATGTAAAACTTAATCGAGTGTTCTAAAATTGAAAATTATTTCGCATTTCACAAACCACGAGTGGGGAGGAGGGGCGGGGGGTTATTATCTTTATAATTTTGACAAACGTTGAAAATGAGGTCGCCTTTCCTGTCTAAAGCCTCCCTGCACAGTGTTATATACTTGAGACATCCTCTCACCCCTCGCACGACAGTCTATGATGCATTGTCCCGTGCTCCTTGTAATTTCAAGTTATAAATGGGCCGGGATTTCAACTGGCTATGGTGCTCGTGTAACTCATGCCATGAAATATGAATCATCCGGGATCCGGTGACATTGATTTCAATTTAGTTTTGTTTGTTTTGCTCGTGTTTGACGAGTTGTTGTCGATCAGGGGCGTCGACGGGGAGAGTTTCTCGTCACCGCGGGCTCAGCGTCGGGACGCCGGCGTCCATACAATCAACGTCGTTTGTAAGGGAAGCCCCCAGTGCCTAAGAAGAGATCCCTTTCGCGTTGCCAACTTTTAGAAGCTTGTATAAGTTTCTCTTTAAACCTTGTTTCTGATTTGTCGGATTCATTTACTAAGGCCTAGTTGAAAGGACGGAGCTTAGTGGAGGCCTATACGATCCAGGCTAAGCAGGGCTATATAGCCTACAGGATATACGGGCTCTCTATACCCGAAGCAAGATCGGCTTCTCTCGAGTTTATTTATCTTGTCTATTCTGTTGTTACAACACTTTTGTTAAGGAGGATTATCATATCGCACAACAACATTTGCACTACAAACCTGACACATAGGGCACAGCTCATAATCGATTGTAATTCATGTCACAAATTACTGATGGGCAATATCATGGTCAAAGCTTTATTAATCACATTAGTGTGGATAGTAACCGGCCTATAAGCAGCACAGGTAAAGTGAGAAAATGTCGTATTTGATCCTACGTCAGCAATGTGTCCTCAGATAATATGTATGTATATATATATATATATATATATATATATATATATATATATATATATATATATATATATATATATATATATATATATATTTCTTAGATTATGTTGGTTGCAAAACGTAAAGTAAGAAAACATTTTTTGGTTTAACCAATCCAAATTGTATTTAAAATAAAATACATTTTAAATACAATTTGTATTGGTTAAACCGAAAAATGTTTTCTTACTTTATATATATATGTTTGTAAAATTAAAAATATATCGGGTTATTACGCCGCGTCGGTCACACTCACCTGAAACCACGGTTTTAGGTGAGCCCGAGCCACGAAAGACTCCGTATTTTAATATATATATATATATATTCATAATTATATCAAAGCAACAGGTTAAAAATGCAGATTTAAAGTATAGCTCCAGTTTAATTGTTTTTAATATAAGAATCCATGTTGCTCATACGAAAGTGTAAAGAAATGGAAAAATTTAGAAGAAATACCTGCTGTGAGTGAAAATGAGCTTATTTATTTTATTCATACCCGTATACACACATACTAGGCATATTGGGGTCGATTAGCTGCTTTGAATAAACCAAGTGAGAATAATGTAATAAAGTAAGACAAATCACTGACAGAGCCGGGGCTTCCAGTGACTTACTACGTATGTAAGCTCAAGGGTACGATAATCTTAGAAAAGAATGGCCGAGGAATTTTGTAGGACTAAATCCCAGCATTTGCCTTATGTTATAGCTGATGAAAACCTTTTTAAAGAACCGTCAGTCAGGGTTCTCGGTGGCTGATTTCGAAACTGGACCTCCCGAGTTAGTCTCGTGTCTGTTGAGCCACGTTTATCGTGAACCTTATATACAATCAGTTCTGAACGATACAATTCGCTTGTTCGTTGATAACAACCCTCATCCATGCTTTTCTGTATTCATTCCCAACAATGGTGAAGTGTTGACAATAACTGACAAACATAATCAGTGGTCAAAATGTACTCGGAGATGTGACGGTATGCACTAATGCTGTGTAAACAGACATAGCTGGTATGTCTTCAGGGGGGGGGGGGGGGGGGGGGGGGACAGCCCCTCAGTGTAGGTCCGCAGGTATTTTGTTAGGGTGTTTTGTCACGAACACGTTTAAATTACTTTGGAGAGAAGTTACGCTTGTTTTAACGTACATTTGTGGTGAAAAAAGAAAAATTGAAACATTTAGCCTACTGTATAAAAATATTGGACGAGCATATATAAATACCAAGTACATCAAAATATTCAACAACATAAGTCATCAATATGTTTACAATCGATACAAATTAGTGCTGGTATGGTGGTACCGTCGATATTTTTAGTAACGGTATGCATACCGGCTCATACCACCCCACTGAACATAATACAGCGTGTGCTTTTGCCCAGTAGATTGATTTGTGTGCTATTTTGTACATTTTACATTTTTTGCCCGAACAGATCATTTTTTGCCATGGGTCATAAACAGCATGCGGCGATAATAAATGAGCTTTGTACATGACACTTCTTTAAATGTTTAAATGCCCTTGTTTATGAAAGTCTGTTTGATGCACGTTTCAAATTAATCCCATTTTTTGCTTAGATTTATTACACTGGGGAGCATCAAAACTGTGTACTTGAATTATAAGTTTATAAGTAGCTTTCACGATTTTAGGATGAGATAGATTCATAAAATAAATGCTGCGGTTTATTTGTGCTGAATTAACCTGTTCGTCATCCGAAATGTGTAGTAAAGTTTTTATAATTGAAAACCTATTGAATTTAACGAAAGCTATACTTTTGGTATCGGTAATGTGTTCAAAGTGTTATCAGCCGGTTTTACATAAATGTTTGTCAAACTTACGCGATGTGTTACAAACCCGCTAGTACCTCTTTTATACCCCTCACGAAGGGTGAGAAGAGAAAAGTTACCCCCTATAACATAACGTGTAGGTTTATCATACTTCTCGGTTCTTATTTATTTACACATTAATCCCTGGAGAGACACTAGAGTGAATACCACAGTGGTCCTACATAACATTTCATTTCACTTTGCCAGTAATGCGCACATTGATAAAGATATCTCGGTGGTACGTGAAATGAATTCCAAAACCATTTAAAGTTCCACATCTCATTAAGCTTTGACTGTGAAACATCCTACCTGTAAATACATGAATGAACTCGTTTGGTGGTAAAATGGAACGAACGTTTAGTTTCCTTCAAAACTCGACGTTGTACTTGTTCAATTTCGCAACTCCGATCTTTGTTTAACACCCTCCTATGTAAACAAAATTAAAATCCAGCATAGTGCTCATCTACACAGATCAGAACGCTGAGCCGAGCCCGAAGGTTGTGAACATAATTCATTAGGAAATATTGAAAGTAAGAAGGGAAGCAACTAAGATACTTTCCGTAATTTGTTAATTCAGTTAATGACGCTCTTGGAGGGTTTAAGCTTTAATTTCCATTAACCTATCCTATCCCATCCCCGAAGAAAACTGCCGCTGGAAATTACCGAAACGAATATCAACCTGTCCCGTAACGTCCCGAGAAACACAGCCAACTATTGTTTCAGAAACGAAAGCGGAAGTCTCAAAGCCACCCGACAAAGTTTCTTCTTCTCTCAAGATAGCGAAAAAACAAAACATTTATAACTCGTGGAAGTTTTCGTTCGCAATACAGCGAGAAGTGAAAAGCCGCATAATAAATTTGCCGTCATAAACTGCATCCAAAGCCGAGCCTCGTGTACAATTAGAAAAACAACTCGGCGACGAAGCACAACGCCCTTCAAACCGCTGGGAAAAAAGAGAATAATTACAACATGAAACGAGAAAGAAAAACTCGAGACCTTGGCGGGATAATTTCCCTTACACGTTTCACAATAGAACGAATAAATTAACCCCTTTTCAAAGAAACATAAAATATCTTGAATAAAACCATTTTGCGTGAATAATAACGCAAACAAAAAAAAACACGCTGCTGTCAACATCTCCCGCAGGCTTCCCAACAAAGGGGTCTAATGACTGCCACAGTGCTGATAGAAAGATAGCCACGCGAACACAGCAAGAACAAGGGTTATCGATCATCACTTACCCACCTATTTCTTTGCCACCAGCGTCGCTAACCGGAACTACAGCAGCGCTTCTATAGCTGCAACAGAGGGAAACACTATCATTAATTATCACATTCATTATTTACACGTTCGAACATGAGTAATACATGGAGGGTACGTGTGAGATGATCGCGGGCTTAGATTCTCTTAAAGCAAGTTTCATGTCTGTGTGATGTACCTCGCCTTAGTCCACAACGCTGTTCGTGTACTTACATCCAACCAAACTGTGTATAATGTATTATAAACAACAACCTTGGACACGTAGAGTAACAATAAATAATAGAAAGTACTAAATGAATCTCTACTGAGACACATGTTCAGTTATTCAAGCTAACACCCCAAACCACACCACAGCAACGCTTTCAAACCTTCAACTGGTACATCTTCTGGATAGTAATGCGTTTTATTATTTATTGTAATCAGTTAGAATAGCCGCTCTGACGTCAGATCGGCCTAAGTGTTATTCGACTGGGCCCAAATTACCCTTTTATAACCTTAGTTGAATTGTACGAATCACAGAAAAGAATGTATGGAACGTGTATAGCTTTATTTCAAACGATATTATTGGCGGGAGGCGACTTAGCTTCGACGTTAAATCGTGGAGGTTTGTATTATTTATGATGGCGCCACTCATTGACACAATAGTACAAGATTGAAGGTTTGAAAATTAAACCAAATTAATTTAGTATGTTTGTTTTAAACACAGATTTGCTTATAATGAATAATATGGATGGAAAAATATGATTTGTAACTGTTGAAGCTTCAGATAATTAAAACGCCGATACAATCGCATAGCGTTCGTGTTTGTTTGTGGGTGGGGTGGTATGGGGTGGGGAGCGATGGATGGAACAGCGAACACCCTATCCGAAACCCAATATTGACATTCAAGCCGGGTTATTTGATTAGAGACCTCTTCATCAATCATAATCACGTCAGTCGTCGCTAGGCGGTCTACCCACAGGTTCTACCCACAGGGTCTACCCAGCGTGATGTCCGGGTAACCAAGCGCCCCCCCCCCCCTCATGCATGACACTTGGTCAGACTCACTTCCTATCTCCCACAGACGACAGCGGTACCCATTACATGGACATATCATGTGCATTTATTACTTTCATGAATCAAACCAAACTAATTTACAAGGAGAAAGATAAACTTGTGTAAAATATAAAATATAAATACAATGACAAGCATAAGCGTGCAGAATCCTAGAGCCAGCTGTCTTTACGAAGCGTTACTAAGATCCAATGGTAGTTTTACTCGTGTAGAGTATATAAAGTTTGTAGGTTTTTCCAGGAGTTTTCAGTTCTTTTTTGGGGGGGGGGGGGGGGGGGGGATTAATAACCCGTTATTGTCACCGTAATCTAGATTCTGGCCGTAGGTATTATTATAAATCCATGATAGCTCTGTTGATAGAATACTTAAAGGGCCGGTTTCATCAACTTTTTAAACTCCGCGCGATTAGCCGGTAAGCGGAGATCCTCTCGAGCAAACATTGCGACTGCCGTGCATTTTGAATGCAATGTTTGTTGAAACAATGGTTTCTAAACCGATCTTACTGGAGCTTAACGAAGATGGTGTATTGAGACCTCAGAAATATATTTGTTCTACGGCACTAGCTAGTTTACATTTCATTTCTATTGGTAACAATTAGTGATTTAAATCTACAGCTGACACGGCGCCTTTTTGGTCTTTTTCGGCTCTCAAAGCAAAATGGTGGCTAGATTTAAAATAATTAGTACAACATTTAGAGGAAACGAATGCTAAAGAAGCGTATCTCTATCTTATGCCACGTATTTAAATCATGGGCTACTTGAATCTTGTCTGAATCAGCATTTACAGCAGCTTCTCGACCGACGTTGCGGTAAGCTGGTAACAAAACAAAACCACATCCAATATTAATGTTGATTTAACCTTTTTACAAACTTCACGTTTGTTAAGTTTTCCTACATATTTGAAATCTCTTTCAATATTCTGGTTTAACTTCTAGCTTGAATCTCATTCAAAATGTTGAAGTATTCAAAACGATCTTCTTTTTATTTCACCATTGGACACCAACGATAAACGGACAGCGGGTTCGAGTATAGCTCGGAAAATACCTTTCAATGGAGAATTATAAAGCACTCCATCATCTATAACAATCTAAAGATAAAACGTTGTATTCTATAAAGCTACCCGATTGTGACACGTAATTTCTCAACGTTAGGTCGTAGCGGTGCAGCTACAAGATTAATTTCATACAATTACGAGTATATTAAACATTATGTGAATTTTAATTATTGTATTGGCCTCATAAATAAATCACATACACCAGAACAGTACAGAAAAAAAATGGTCCACAGACAAGCCAGGTTAGAGTAACGATTACAATTTGTATACGTATTAATTTATTCCTATTTTAATAATAGTAGAACTTTGAGAAAATCCTTTGTATCAAGTTATTACACATTTAACAATGTCGCATAGAAGATGTTACTTCAAGTTTGGAAGCAATTTCATTTACGTCTTATTGGGTTGTTTTATTGCTTTTTAAAGAATGGCCTTAAAATAATATTAAATGAGAATATTTCCCTTTTGTTCACTTAAAGAGTAGTCAAAATTCAAAGGCAGCAACGCTTTATATTTTAAAAGTAATGAATTTAAGCTCCGTATAAAGATCAAAACGCTGCTTCAAATATTTATTGCGCCAATCAGGGCAACAAGGCAACGTTGCAAGTAGATTTCAATTACTCTTCTATGATACTCGCCAATCAAAGCGACAAGGCAACGTTGCAAGTAGATTTCAATTACTCTTCTATGATACGTTGTCGCTGATGCTTTAGCACGAGGAGGTATATTTTGTGCGATGAAATTATAAAAAAACGAATTTCATGTCATAAAATATGTATTCCGAGACACATTCAACATAACTATAAGCAGCATGCGGTATACTAGTAAATCAAAAATAAATACATTCACATTTAGAGTCTACCGACTCGTCAGTAACTAAACTGATTTGCAGTAAGGGACTTTAATTTAAAGTGACTAAACCAACCCTGTAGGCTTCGAACACCATCGAGTAATCCTAGCTGCTGTAATCTTACATCGTCTGCATACCTCAAATGCCAGTGTAATGGTTATAGCTTGTAATATTATTGAATGGTAAGAATAAGCTTTAAAATACAGGTAGGTATATATTCAATGAGTGGAAAAATTTGGAATTTACTTTTCTAAAAAGTAATGAGGTGACTATAAACATTAAATTGTACTAGGATATTGTATTGTGACAAACCCCGAATGTATCTAGGGTTGTACGAGGTGACTTGAAGGCAAAAGTCATGTGATCTAGTAACTTATTGTTCAGTACGACGACAAGTAATATAATATAAACTATTTACTACATTGTAGTGATGGGTTACATTAGTGTGCTTTCATGACCGGATACGGTTTAGAGTTAGTTAAAGTATATAGAGTGCACAGTAGCAACCATGTAGTAGTGACAGTAGCCACTACATTTTAGAAGCACATTTAATGCAATGTTGCCAAGTGTAAAGTGGTCTTGTCCACCGTAGTCCATCTAGGACGCTCTGACGACGGGTTAAGAGGTTAATTTAGTGCGCCGTTGCCAAGTGTAAAGTGGTCATGACCACAGTTTGTTGATTTCGAGCGCAAGCGATGGGTTAAAGACTAGTTTAGTGCGATGTTGCCAAGTGTAAAGTGGTCATATCCACTGTAGTCCATCTAGGAAGCTCTGACGACGGGGTAAGAGGTTAATTTAGCGCGCCGTTGCCAAGTGTAAAGTGGCCATGACCACAGTATGGTGATTTCGAGCGCAAGCGATGGGTTACAGGCTAGTTTAGTGCGATGTTGCCAAGTGTAAAGTGGTCATATCCACCGTAGTCCATCTAGGAAGCTCTGACGACGGGGTTGGAGGTTAATTTAGCGCGCCGTTGCCAAGTGTAAAGTAGCCATGACCACAGTATGGTGATTTCGAGCGCAAGCGATGGGTTAAAGGCTAGTTTAGTGCGATGTTGCCAAGTGTAAAGTGGTCATGTCCACCGTAGTCCATCTAGGAAGCTCTGACGACGGGGTTGGAGGTTAATTTAGCGCGCCGTTGCCAAGTGTAAAGTGGCCATGACCACAGTATGGTGATTTCGAGCGCAAGCGATGGGTTAAAGACTAGTTTAGTGCGATGTTGCCAAGTGTAAAGTGGTCATGTCCACCGTAGTCCATCTAGGAAGCTCTGACGACGGGGTTGGAGGTTAATTTAGCGCGCCGTTGCCAAGTGTAAAGTAGCCATGACCACAGTATGGTGATTTCGAGCGCAAGCGATGGGTTACAGGCTAGTTTAGTGCGATATTGCCAAGTCTAAAGTGGTCATACTCATGTCTATTTAGGAGGCTAGCGACGGATTAAAAGGCTAGATTTGCGCGATGTTGCCAAGTGTAAATTGGCTATGACCACAGTATACTACTAGCGAAACTCCATAGCAGCCCCATTGAACAACTTGAGCACGGCGACACTAGCGCGGCTTAGCGGTAACTGGGTTGACATACGTTGTTTACCCATATAAAAACTACATCAACTTGTAGTAGTACTACTTGATCGGCTCTTCGACTACACCCACAGGCCATAGGCATAGGACCTGCGCGTGCACGTGTTTGCAGCAAGAAAATTAGTCGAATTTCGCTACTGTAGGGATAAGTATGCTGTAAGTATACTGTGATTGCGAGGTTATAGACTAGTTTAGTGCGATGTTGCCACGACTCAATTGGTCATGTTCATTCAGGAGGCTAGAGTGCGATGTTGCCAAGTGTAAAGTTGCCATGACCACAGTACTGAGATTGCGAGGCTAGCGACGGGTTAAAGGCTATAGTTTAGTGCGATGTTGCCAAGTCTAAAGTGGTCATGTCCATTAAGGAAGCTAATAGAGTGCGATGTTGCCAAGTGTAAAGTGGCCATGACCACAGTACTGAGATTGCGAGGCTAGCGACGGGTTAAAGGCTATAGTTTAGTGTGATGTTGCCACGTCTAAAGTGGTCATGTACATTTAGGAGGCTAGATTGCGATGTTGCCAAGTGTAAAGTTGCCATGACCACAGTACTGAGATTGCGAGGCTAGCGACGGGTTAAAGGCTAGTTTAGTGCGATGTTGCCAAGTCTAAAGTGGTTATGTCCATTTAGGAAGCTAGAGTGCGATGTTGCCAAGTGGTCACGTGGTACGTTGAGGTCGATGCTGCCACGTTTAGAAAAGCTCCGCTTATGATAATTTGTTCCTGCTTGTTTGGATGGTATTCCCTGGCGGAGGAAAGTTCTACCATTGGGTTTGATACAACAGCCACCGAGATTATCTCAGAGTCGTTCACGTTAAAGGTGATGGACCCGTTTAACGGGGCCATTTTACTAAACGAAAATACTTTTATCTTATCGTCTAAACTAGAACATGGTGGGATTTTACTTTATTCCGAAAACTATTGTGTACATGCAGGCAGATATTTAATAAAGAAAGTATTTGTATACTTATATAGTGCGCGTTACTTCATTAGTGCACAATTAAGGATCAATGAATGCTAATTGTTTTCCCTCTGTATAAAATATGCGTACACAACGATCCGGGCGGTCCCAGAAACAACGTTCTTCTCACTTGGTAAAAACTGGAAACATAATATTGCATGATTTAGGGGGTTGGGGGGATTTCTGCTTACTGATATTATGTAGGTTAACAGAAGAAAATTTGAAATGTAATGGTGTTATTGTTTGTCAGGCCACCTTTTGCCAGAACAGCAGCCTACCAGAAAGGGTTCTATTATAGGGCTTGTCAATCGTGGAATTCTCTTCCACTCAAGATCAGGATGGCACGCTCATTAGATGTCTTCAAAGCCTCTTTAACGGAGCATTTTTTAAACATTGTTTTGTAAATTTTCATTTTTTTTATTCTTTTTTACTTCATATTTAACAGTTGTATCTTATCATTATATTTTCATTCATATTATGTTTTCATGTTTTTTGTTTTGTATTTTATATTTTGTATGATATTCATTATTATATTTAGATTTTAAGTAATTTTAGTATGGGTTGGCAGTCACTCTGGTGTTTGGAGCTGTGCTCTTTTCTGCCAACCCCCATTCACTTTTGTAGTAAATGGAAATGATTAAATAAATAAACGTCCTTGTTTACAAGACAAAATGTGCAGAGTTATAAAAAAAAAAAAAAAAATAGTTTTTGTTGTATACGGCGTTAACAATCCATTTGTGCAGAATATGGGTTTTTGGAAACAAAATAAGAGTTTATAATGCGTTACTACTAACAAAAAATGGTCGAGACTTTTCACTGAATTATATACATGTATATGCTAAAGAGGTAAAGACACATTGCATAGCAAAACAAAATTCGTAGAAAGAAGATAGTTTTTGTCCCTGTCGACCTATGTTGTATAAGTTCAACAGCAATTTTACGTATTTGTAGACACAATCCGTGATTATTAATCAGCGATTAAGGTAAATACTAAGCCAATTCGTTTGATGTGAGAGAGGATCTGGAAATCAAATGTCCTGATACTAATCGGCATGAAAGAAATTATTATCAGTTCTGCTAAACTCTGAACTGAAAAGTAATCAATTATTGAAGATGCATATTACTGTATTTGTCTACCTATACCTGCATATTTACATGTATTTCGGTGTTTCAGTAGAGGTATCCGTTAGTTTTAATGCACAATCAATTAAAACACACAAACAACTCAGATTTCTCACGTAGGCTTTCTGGTATAGCCGCGTCGATTACTGCCAAAAAGCTGACGTTTCGGGCAGGTTACACCGCCCATCTTCAGAGCTAAAACTTCAAGAAGTCACAGAATGAAACTTACTCGGTGTAGCTTCACTCTGTGACTTTCACAGAGTCACACTGTCACAGTCACAGAGTGGAGCTGGACCGAGTAGCTTTCATTCTGTGACTTCTTCAAGTTTTAGCTCTGAAGATGGGTGGTGTTATACCTGCCCGAAATGTCAGCTTTTTAGCAGAAATCAACGCGGCTAAATCCGGAAGCCAAGTTCAAGTTTATTAATTCAGATTTCATTTAGTTGTAAATAGAAAACAAGTAAATTAATAGTTTTGCGATTGTGAACCCGGCGAGAGTGGAACTTGCTCTTGAGTTGTTCAAAGTGTGTAATGAGGCGTGTAACTCTATACGCACTGTAACAACAGGGAGGTTTATAAGCCTGCGAGTCGGAGCTTTCCATACCTTTATCTCAAGGACCCAGGACATTGTCACTTCGGTGACGGGTAGGTACTGTAACTTGTTCATTTTGTTGGAGGATGTTTGATATTTATGTGTATGCCTACTGCAGGTTTTCGTTTTTATGGTATGTAGCCTACGTAGAGATGCATTTTCGAATATTTAACAATAAAAAAAGCAAACGGCAATTTTCAGTAAAATGATCGTAAAGATTTGAAGAAAGTGAAACGAACAACCACCCAATAAATAAGTATAAGCTTTTTGAGATACAAAACTTAACGAACGGGAAAGATAAACGAATATACATTTACATTATAGAAACGAGAGAAATAATGGGTAATTGAACGGAGAACAGATTTGTAAGAAAATTGATTTAAAAATAGATGCACTTTTAGATTTATTTATTTAGTAAAGAGATTTATAAATTTTTTTGTTCTATACTTATAAATAATGAGCTTATGAAAAACGAATGAATTCGTTCATAGATGATCAAGCCAGTATTATAACTGCCGTAAGACTTTTCCAGACGCTTTGTTCGTAATTAAAAATATTTCTATAAAACTTGAGACAAAAAACAATTATAACTTTTGGACGTTATACCCTCATTAGGCTTTACATTCACGTTACGGAAAACTACTTGCTCGTTGCTAGATAAAAGTGTGATGGTTAATAGTTTTTAAATACTTAACACGCTTTTGTTCTGCATTGAAGTTTGTAAAAAGTTAAAACCGATATTTTGAAATTTTTTATTTGTGAATTTTTTGCCCGTTGGTATAACACAACCATCTTCACGAAACAATGCATATACCAAAACCGTTTTTCCGAATTTCGTTGCATAAAGAAAGGTGTGTTAAAGCACGAGAAATATGAACCTTCATACTTTATCTTGCAGCGAATATAAGTAGTTTGAAGTAACGCGAATGTTAAATGTAATACTGAGGTAAGTATTCTCCCAAATGTGTATTTGTTTCTTGTTTGAACATTTCATTGGGTTACTCATCACAAATTCCTTTCTATGCATTGCGAACGAAAGCAGGTGTAGCGCTGGTTGTAAATACAGCA
The DNA here is from genome assembly GCA_945910005.1 of Isoperla grammatica. NCBI lineage: Eukaryota > Metazoa > Arthropoda > Insecta > Plecoptera > Perlodidae > Isoperla > Isoperla grammatica. The sequence continues at coordinate 44,693,552 of OX246739.1, forward strand.
CCTTAGGCTTATTCGAAGGGGAATGAAAATGACATGACGTTCTCAAAATAGGTTCCTCCCGTTCTTCCAAATTCGAGTGATCCAAAACTCGGAACGTTTTCTCTGAGTCGGGAGCTGCGAGAGCCATTCTCTATCTTCGCGTGAGAACGTTGGAGCGAGAAGCTTATTGTAGTTTATATCCTGTATGCGTTCACGAACATGTATAAACAATCCCTAGTTTTACGACAGCACAAGAATAAACAATAGATTAACGTCTTACTAAACGATTCCTTAACACAATGAATGATTTTCGCTATTTAGAATGTTGGCGTTTTCTACTGAGTTATCTAAAACCCAATACAAAATAATGTAATTGACTAAGTATAAATGAGGAAACAAATAGAACAATATGAATTTGCATTTGAATATTTAGCTTATTGGTTGTCACAAACCGGAACACGTTCATCTCAAAAAACAAGTAAGTTTGGCGAAGATGTGAACGCTGCTTCACAATGAAGCAAGGAATACATCCCTGAAAGCTTAACTAGGGCTGCCGAATTGTTCAGCTTAAACTCTAACAACTCTGTTTTATTCACAGCACACGAATGTAATGAGCAAAAGCCTCCAGTCCCGCACACAACTAATGCTCTTCTTTGATACAGGCTCAAACAAACGTATATATGCAAGAAATTAAATCAAATCCCTTGAACGAAATTACATGGTAAGAAATTGTGTGTATTTCCTTGGAAAGCAGTATAGTCGGATAGCTCCATAATCCCCATATAAATCAACATGGGGTTCTATTTACCTTTGTATAGAAGGACTTTAAAAATAAACTTCTAAAACGATTTCCAAATGGATAGAGATGCGGCTTATGGGGCCATTTGCTCCCCTCCACTCCCCTCCCCTGCCCAGTGTTGACTCATTTAATCGAAATATGATATTATGGTTGTGCCCAACAACGAATGTTCAGGACGTCGAACATGGATACGAGATTGATTGATAGGTTTCGTGTCAAAATGCTGCAAGTTAACATCTTCTCCGTACTGGATCCTGACCAATATTAGATGGGATAATGAATTGCTGTGGTTTGGGGTGGCACAGTAGATTGTGAACGGAATTCGAAGCCTGGATCGGGGTACGTGATGGATTCATGGAAGCTAATTATGTTAGTTATTGCTAAAGCTACATTTTTAAATTATGATTAGTTCATAGTTGATTATGGGCTCAGAGGCTGTTTAGTGTATAATGTTCTTTCTCCGCCTGGGCTCGATTTATTCAGTGTGTCTTCACATGTTTGAAAATTTCAATTCAGAGGGATTTTGTTGGGTTAGTTTGAGTTTTGTTTTTGCTTTGTATTCTATAATTGCCTTTGGCTGTTTCTGTCACAATTGTGTGTTATGTACTTGTATTATTCTCTTCTGTGTATATGTATTGTTTGCATGTTTTATTTTTTATTATACATCACTTGTGGGGCTTTGCCCTGTTGATGGTAATTATTGATGATTGATGATGATGATCGATATTTTGTGTTAGGCGAAATTTTATTTTTGAAATTAGTTATTGAAATGCTTTTGTAGCAACACAACTTGATAGCTGATTGAACAAACACCTAAATCTTCTCCTTTTATCTTAGTAGGCCTACTAGATTTCTTTCACTTGAATTCAGAAAGCTTTGAAAGTAGAAAAGCGACGGAGCAGAATTGTGGTGAAACCATATCGTTACGAGGTCCTATGTTATCTCATCTGGACAAATTATCATTAAAAGGGAAGTAGAGATTTTTGAAGCGATTTCTAGCCACGAGCCACATAATACAATTGGGCGAGATCACCCCATTGAAAATCAACTTGAGTGTGCGTCGAGTAATGGGGCGGAGCGGGGGAGGGAGGGAGGGGAGGGGGGGGGGGGGTGAGTAGGTGCAGGCAAAGTGGAGCTGTATCGCGTCGTGCGGATTTTGGCAGTGTGAGTTTGAGGGGAGACCCAAATTAAATAGGCGTAATGCTAGAAACTCCATAGGTTTATAATCCTTCATAAAGAAAAAAAAATGAATAAGTAAATATCATACACTTTATGGTTATTTCACGTTGCTTTGGAAATGTAAAGATATGCCGACTCTATATCTCCAACGCATTCCCGACACATCTCTCGTATAATGGTGTTTGCACTCTTCTCATGTATCTCCCACGCAAGACAGATTCTTCAAAGATTTCCGCATAAAAGCAAGTTTCCACGCCTTGACATTCCGATCACGGAACAAGTTTGAAACCCAGACGGCTACTTTAAGTGAAACTGACATTTAGATATACGAAGTCCATCAATGCCAATATGTGAGATGGGTACGTTGCATGGGCTAGGTCGTATGCAGCCCGCCGAAACTTGTTGTGATGTTCTGTTCTCGCCCTATGAGGAGTTATGACCATAAAACAGGGGTCACTCACACAAGGATCAGGTTCAGGAGTTCATTCCACATCGAGTTCCAACCCTGATCCGTAATGAGGACAATGCCTGAACTCGGGAGGTCTAGCCGTTTCTTGTCAAAACTTTTTTTTTTTGTGATGACAAGAATAGACAATTTTTTATAACAATAATAATTATATCCATTTACATTAAAATAATACGTCTCTGTTCAGGGGAAAACGTTCATTTGTTATTTGGTCTATATTTATCATTGTCCTCTGTAATCAGTTTTATATGAATATGACAAATAAAATTGCATTTATGACATACTTGTGCATCGTTGATGGCAAAGTGTGTTTTCATGTACGGTATGCGACATAAGTAAATCTAGGCTAGGTTAATCTTATAAATTGTTTATCACATATGGTTACTTTAATATTTTTCACAAACATATGCTGCCTATTGATTCGTAAATTGGATTCAGGGGCCGGTTTTAAAATCAACAAATTATTGGAAGCAAATAAGCTATTTGGAGGATTTCTTTGGTGGTTGCCATAGAAAAAACATGCTATTCAACGAATAAGTTGTTATTTGGACATTGTAATACTGGGTCCCAGCCAAATATGGTATGCTAAGTGGAAGATTAGTTCCAGTAAATAGTATGTTCTGTCCGACCCTTAATTTACTTAAGCCAGCGAGTCTGGCTTAAGTAAATTAAGGGTCGGACGCGTATTAAGGGTCATGCGTAAATGGGCTCTCTTGAATATTATTTTTTTTTTTTTTATTTTCCTCTTTTTTTGTACATTACATATTTGATTTTTTTTCTTGATCATGCCGAAATTACCTGAGCCAATAAACATAGGTTTGTGGCGGTTCAGGTTAACATATAATATACTTTTTTTTGGTAACAGTGTACATCGACTAAGCTTAATTTTGATTGTAGAATTGAATGTCTTAAAAAGAAAACTAATCTAAACTTTATATTATACTAAATTGTTTTTTATCTAAAATAAACAAGCAATTTTATATATTTTATCTATGCCCTTTGGTCCAAATGCAACTAAATGCACGCGATTTGGATCTATTGTGTTCCTCATGTCTTACAATACTTTCATATGTGTTGGATATCGTATATGACAAAAGCGTTGTGAGCATTTCATCCCTAAACATTTGACGCATAAATGTGACCTCCTTGATTATGATGTCGTGCAATACAGATGGTTATGGGGCGGTATAACTTAACGCGCTTCCATGCGAAAGTGTGTGAATTTGTCATCCCATCAACTATGGTAAGTACTAGGTTTTACATGGATTTTTAATTATACAGCTGATAGTGTAAACACAGCACTTAAAAATATTTACTTTCAAGAGCTAAAGTATGTCTATAAATAACAGTTACTACAAATAATTTATGAAATAATATTTGGAAAACGTAACTTAAGTTGAGCTAAACCTATCATGTACATACATTGGATATGATCGCCAACGCCAACAGTGCATGCGTCCTGTCATACAGTATCCAATAGTAAATCTATCTGTGAGTACGATACCGTTACAAAATACAAGAAACTGCTTCTTACATGGCACCCTTCTATTTTGACGTCTGGATGATATCAGTGAACTGTTAACGTATACGTGCCACAGAAGGTAAACCGTAAACGTAGACTGTTAAGTGATCTCTAAAAGAGTTAAATATCTTGGAATATAATGTCGGTTGAAAGTTCTACAGAAGTAATAATAATAATTTTTTGTAGGAATCCCTGTTATAGGGTGCACACCAGCTTTACCCGATGTGTCCCTCTTCAGGTGACTAACTAGGTTATTAGGGTGTTTGGACAGCTGGGGAGGAATGTCCGAGGGCTGATAGTATGACTCAGTCTCAGCATTCGCCTTTACGACTGAGGAAAACCTCGGAAAAAACCCTTCAGTCAGGACTGCCGGTGGCCGGAATCAAACCGGCGACCTCCCGAATTAGAGTCTCGCGTCTTACCGCTGAGCCACCTCTATCGGTTACAGAAGTGAGCAACTATTTTATTCGTATAACAAATCTTGTAACTATTCTGTGTGACACAATTACGAATTGATTCGACACCACAATGAGAGCTATAGGCAACAGAGTGTAAAGGTTTGCACTCCCTCCCTACTAACTGTCAACACCGAGGTAAACCTGATAACGGTCGGTCAGAGAGCGAATTACGCAGAGCATGACACGTCGGTTACTTATAGACAATTACTAAGTTTCGAGACGATTTGAAACTTTATCATTTCCTTTTCGTTATTATTGCCGCCCACGACGCGTCACAGAGATACTGTCTGCGTCACAGAGATACTGTCCGCTTCACAGAGAAACTGTCCGCGTCACAGAGAACTGTCCGCGTCACAGAGAAACTGTCCGCGTCACAGAGAACTGTCCGTGTCACAGAGATACTGTCCGCGCACAGAGATACTGTCCGCGTCACAGAGATACTGTCCACGTCACAGAGATACTGTCCGCTTCACAGAGAAACTGTCCGCGTCACAGAGAACTGTCCGCGTCACAGAGATACTGTCTGCGTCACAGAGAACTGTCCGTGTCACAGAGACACTGTCCGCGTCACAGAGAACTGTCCGTGTCACAGAGATACTGTCCGCGCACAGAGATACTGTCCGCGCACAGAGATACTGTCCGCATCATAGAGATACTGTCCGCTTCACAGAGAAACTGTCCGCGTCACAGAGATACTGTCCGCGTCACAGAGAACTGTCCGCGTCACAGAGATACTGTCTGCGTCACAGAGATACTGTCCGCGTCACAGAGAACTGTCCGTGTCACAGAGATACTGTCCGTGTCACAGAGATACTGTCCGCGTCACAGAGAACTGTCCGCGTCACAGAGATACTGTCCGTGTCACAGAGATACTGTCCGTGTCACAGAGATACTATCTGCGTCACAGAGATACTGTCCGTGTCACAGAGAACTGTCCGCGTCACAGAGAAACTGTCCACGTCACAGAGATACTGTCCGTGTCACAGAGATACTGTCCGTGTCACAGAGATACTGTCCGCGTCACAGAGAACTGTCCGCGTCACAGAGATACTGTCCGCGTCACAGAGAACTGTCCGCGTCACAGAGAAACTGTCCACGTCACAGAGATACTGTCCGTGTCACAGAGATACTGTCCGTGTCACAGAGATACTGTCTGCGTCACAGAGATACTGTCCGCGTCACAGAGAACTGTCCGCGTCACAGAGAAACTGTCCACGTCACAGAGATACTGTCCGTGTCACAGAGATACTGTCCGTGTCACAGAGATACTGTCCGTGTCACAGAGATACTGTCCGCGTCACAGAGAAACTGTCTGCGTCACAGAGACACTGTCCGCGTCACAGAGATACTGTCCGTGTCACAGAGATACTGTCCGTGTCACAGAGATACTGTCCGCGTCACAGAGAACAGTCCGCGTCACAGAGACACTGTCCGCGTCACAGAGATACTGTCCGCGTCACAGAGAACTGTCCGTGTCACAGAGAACTGTCCGTGTCACAGAGACACTGTCCGCGTCACAGAGAACTGTCCGTGTCACAGAGATACTGTCCGCGCACAGAGATACTGTCCGCGCACAGAGATACTGTCCGCATCATAGAGATACTGTCCGCGTCACAGAGAACTGTCCATGTCACAGAGACACTGTCCGCGTCACAGAGATACTGTCCGCGTCACAGAGATACTGTCCGCGTCACAGAGATACTGTCCGCGTCACAGATATACTGTCCGCGTCACAGAGATACTGTCCGCGTCACAGAGATACTGTCCGCGTCACAGAGATACTGTCCGCGTCACAGAGATACTGTCCGCGTCACAGAGATACTGTCCGCGTCACAGAGATACTGTCCGTGTCACAGAGATACTGTCCGCGCACAGAGATACTGTCCGCATCATAGAGATACTGTCCGCGTCACAGAGATACTGTCCGCGTCACAGAGATACTGTCCGCGTCACAGAGATACTGTCCGTGTCACAGAGATACTGTCCGCGCACAGAGATACTGTCCGCGTCACAGAGATACTGTCCGCGTCACAGAGAAACTGTCCGCGTCACAGAGATACTGTCCGCGTCACAGAGATACTGTCCGCGTCACAGAGATACTGTCCGCCTCACAGAGAAACTGTCCGCGTCACAGAGATACTGTCCGCGTCACAGAGATACTGTCCGCGTCACAGAGATACTGTCCGTGTCACAGAGATACTGTCCGTGTCACAGGGATACTGTCCGTGTCACAGAGATACTGTCCGCGTCACAGAGAACTGTCCGCGTCACAGAGACACTGTCCGCGTCACAGAGATACTGTCCGCGTCACAGAGATACTGTCCGCGTCACAGAGAACTGTCCGTGTCACAGAGAACTGTCCGTGTCACAGAGACACTGTCCGCGTCACAGAGAACTGTCCGTGTCACAGAGATACTGTCCGCGCACAGAGATACTGTCCGCATCATAGAGATACTGTCCGCGTCACAGAGAACTGTCCGTGTCACAGAGATACTGTCCGCATCACAGAGAACTGTCCGTGTCACAGAGAACTGTCCGTGTCACAGAGATACTGTCCGCATCACAGAGATACTGTCCGCGTCACAGAGAACTGTCCGTGTCACAGAGACACTGTCCGCGTAACAGAGAACTGTCCGTGTCACAGAGATACTGTCCGCATCACAGAGATACTGTCCGCGTCACAGAGAACTGTCCGTGTCACAGAGACACTGTCCGCGTCACAGAGAACTGTCCGTGTCACAGAGAACTGTCCGTGTCACAGAGACACTGTCCGCGTCACAGAGAACTGTCCGCGTCACAGAGAACTGTCCGTGTCACAGAGACACTGTCCGCGTCACAGAGATACTGTCCGCATCATAGAGAACTGTCCGTGTCACAGAGACACTGTCCGCGTCACAGAGATACTGTCCGCGTCACAGAGATACTGTCCGCGTCACAGAGAACTGTCCGCGTCACAGAGATACTGTCCGTGTCACAGAGATACTGTCCGCGTCACAGAGAACTGTCCGCGTCACAGAGAACTGTCCGTGTCACAGAGACACTGTCCGCGTCACAGAGATACTGTCCGCGTCACAGAGAACTGTCCGTGTCACAGAGACACTGTCCGCGTCACAGAGAACTGTCCGTGTCACAGAGACACTGTCCGCGTCACAGAGATACTGTCCGCATCATAGAGATACTGTCCGCGTCACAGAGAACTGTCCGCGTCACAGAGATACTGTCCGTGTCACAGAGATACTGTCCGCGTCACAGAGAACTGTCCGCGTCACAGAGAACTGTCCGTGTCACAGAGACACTGTCCGCGTCACAGAGATACTGTCCGCGTCACAGAGACACTGTCCGCGTCACAGAGAACTGTCCGTGTCACAGAGACACTGTCCGCGTCACAGAGATACTGTCCGCATCATAGAGATACTGTCCGCGTCACAGAGAACTGTCCGCGTCACAGAGATACTGTCCGTGTCACAGAGATACTGTCCGCGTCACAGAGAACTGTCTGCGTCACAGAGATACTGTCCGCTTCACAGAGATACTGTCCGCTTCACAGAGATACTGTCCGCGTCACAGAGATACTGTCCGCTTCACAGAGATACTGTCCGCGTCACAGAGATACTGTCCGCGTCACAGAGATACTGTCCGCGTCACAGAGAAACTGTCCACGTCACAGAGATACTGTCCGCGTCACAGAGATACTGTCCGCGTCACAGAGATACTGTCCGCGTCACAGAGATACTGTCCGCGTCACAGAGATACTGTCCGCGTCACAGAGAAACTGTCCGCGTCACAGAGATACTGTCCGCGTCACAGAGATACTGTCCACGTCACAGAGATACTGTCCGCGTCACAGAGATACTGTCCGCGTCACAGAGATACTGTCCGCGTCACAGAGATACTGTCCGCGTCACAGAGAAACTGTCCGCGTCACAGAGATACTGTCCGCGTCACAGAGATACTGTCCGCGTCACAGAGATACTGTCCGCGTCACAGAGATACTGTCCGCGTCACAGAGATACTGTCCGCGTCACAGAGATACTGTCCGCGTCACAGAGATACTGTCCGTGTCACAGAGATACTGTCCGCGTCACAGAGATACTGTCCACGTCACAGAGATACTGTCCGCGTCACAGAGATACTGTCCGCGTCACAGAGATACTGTCCACGTCACAGAGATACTGTCCGATTCACAGAGATACTGTCCGCGTCACAGAGATACTGTCCGCGTCATAGAGATACTGTCCACGTCACAGAGATACTGTCCGCGTCACAGAGATACTGTCCGCGTCACAGAGATACTGTCCGCGTCACAGAGATACTGTCCGCGTCACAGAGATACTGTCCACGTCACAGAGATACTGTCCGCGTCACAGAGATACTGTCCGCGTCACAGAGATACTGTCCACGTCACAGAGATACTGTCCGCGTCACAGAGATACTGTCCACGTCACAGAGTTCTGTCCGCGTCACAGAGATACTGTCCGCGTCACAGAGATACTGTCCGCGTCACAGAGATACTGTCCGCGTCACAGAGATACTGTCCGCGTCACAGAGATACTGTCCACGTCACAGAGATACTGTCCGCGTCACAGAGATACTGTCCGCGTCACAGAGATACTGTCCGCCTCACAGAGATACTGTCCGCGTCACAGAGATACTGTCCGCGTCACAGAGATACTGTCTGCGTCACAGAGATACTGTCCGCGTCACAGAAATACTGTCCACGTCACAGAGATACTGTCCGCGTCACAGAGATATTGTCCACGTCACAGAGATACTGTCTGCGTCACAGAGATACTGTCCGCGTCACAGAGATACTGTCCGCTTCACAGAGATACTGTCCGCTTCACAGAGAAACTGTCCGCATCACAGAGAAACTGTCCGCGTCACAGAGAAACTGTCCGCATCACAGAGAAACTGTCCGCATCACAGAGATACTGTCCGCGTCACAGAGATACTGTCCGCTTCACAGAGAAACTGTCCGCATCACAGAGAAACTGTCCGCGTCACAGAGAAACTGTCCGCGTCACAGAGAAACTGTCCGCGTCACAGAGATATTGTCCACGTCACAGAGATACTGTCCACGTCACAGAGATACTGTCCGCCTCACAGAGATACTGTCCGCGTCACAGAGAAACTGTCGACGTCACAGAGATACTGTCCGCGTCACAGAGATACTGTCCGCTTCACAGAGAAACTGTCCGCGTCACAGAGATACTGTCTGCTTCACAGAGATACTGTCCGCTTCACAGAGAAACTGTCCGCGTCACAGAGAAACTGTCCGCTTCACAGAGATACTGTCCGCTTCACAGAGAAACTGTCCGCGTCACAGAGATACTGTCCACGTCACAGAGAAACTGTCCGCGTCACAGAGAAACTGTCCGCGTCACAGAGATACTGTCCGCGTCACAGAGATACTGTCCGCCTCACAGAGATACTGTCCGCGTCACAGAGATACTGTGGTCGCTTCACAGAGAAACTGTCCGCGTCACAGAGATACTGTCCGCGTCACAGAGATACTGTCCGCTTCACAGAGATACTGTCCGCTTCACAGAGAAACTGTCCGCTTCACAGAGAAACTGTCCGCTTCACAGAGATACTGTGGTCGCTTCACAGAGATACTGTCCGCGTCACAGAGATACTGTCCGCCTCACAGAGATACTGTCCGCGTCACAGAGATATTGTCCACGTCACAGAGATACTGTCTGCGTCACAGAGATACTGTCCGCGTCACAGAGATACTGTCCGCTTCACAGAGATACTGTCCGCTTCACAGAGAAACTGTCCGCATCACAGAGAAACTGTCCGCGTCACAGAGAAACTGTCCGCATCACAGAGAAACTGTCCGCATCACAGAGATACTGTCCGCGTCACAGAGATGCTGTCCGCTTCACAGAGAAACTGTCCGCATCACAGAGAAACTGTCCGCGTCACAGAGAAACTGTCCGCGTCACAGAGAAACTGTCCGCGTCACAGAGATATTGTCCACGTCACAGAGATACTGTCCGCGTCACAGAGAAACTGTCCGCGTCACAGAGATATTGTCCACGTCACAGAGATACTGTCCACGTCACAGAGATACTGTCCGCCTCACAGAGATACTGTCCGCGTCACAGAGAAACTGTCGACGTCACAGAGATACTGTCCGCGTCACAGAGATACTGTCCGCTTCACAGAGAAACTGTCCGCGTCACAGAGATACTGTCTGCTTCACAGAGATACTGTCCGCTTCACAGAGAAACTGTCCGCGTCACAGAGAAACTGTCCGCTTCACAGAGATACTGTCCGCTTCACAGAGAAACTGTCCGCGTCACAGAGATACTGTCCACGTCACAGAGAAACTGTCCGCGTCACAGAGAAACTGTCCGCGTCACAGAGATACTGTCCGCGTCACAGAGATACTGTCCGCCTCACAGAGATACTGTCCGCGTCACAGAGATACTGTGGTCGCTTCACAGAGAAACTGTCCGCGTCACAGAGATACTGTCCGCGTCACAGAGATACTGTCCGCTTCACAGAGATACTGTCCGCTTCACAGAGAAACTGTCCGCTTCACAGAGAAACTGTCCGCTTCACAGAGATACTGTGGTCGCTTCACAGAGATACTGTCCGCGTCACAGAGATACTGTCCGCCTCACAGAGATACTGTCCGCGTCACAGAGATACTGTGGTCGCTTCACAGAGAAACTGTCCGCTTCACAGAGATACTGTGGTCGCTTCACAGAGAAACTGTCCGCTTCACAGAGAAACTGTCCGCTTCACAGAGAAACTGTCCGCGTCACAGAGATACTGTCCGCTTCACAGAGAAACTGTCCGCTTCACAGAGAAACTGTCCGCTTCACAGAGAAACTGTCCGCTTCACAGAGAAACTGTCCGCTTCACAGAGAAACTGCCCGCGTCACAAAGAGACTGTCCGCGTGGGACAGAGAAACTGTCCGCGCCCCAAAGAGACTGTCCGCGTCACAAAGAGACTGTCCGCGCGGGACAGAACTGATGGGAAAACAATGAAGTCTGGGGGTAGCGCGACCGACCATTGATCGGCTCAGAGTGAGAGCAAGAGAGAGAGAGAGAGAGAGACGTGATTGACGCGAAGGAGAGAAACAAAATCCACGCAGCGAAATGAAAAGTCATCGTAGAATAAAAAGTCCGATTTTAATACGAATTTGATATTGAAATCTATACTGTTCTACAGGGCAGACGCACTGGCTGGGAAATTGCTATTTTCAAAATTGACTTCCAAGACCAACATAAATGTGTTTAATTTAATAGTCTAGTAGAAGTGGTTATGGTAAAAGTAGTGGTAGTGGAAGTGGTAGTGGTAGTGGTAGTGGTAGTGGTATAGTCTCTTTATCTAGCTCTTTGATGTTGTTTCAATACATACAATGAAACCCAATAGGCCTACCATAGAATTTTAAACAATCATAACACCAAAAAAATAAAGCCTATTGAATAACTTGCAACTTAGATTACTTGTTTTAAGTACTCATTGAGAATTAAAATATTCCTCCATTCTAAAACTACCTAAAAGTTTGAAAATAATTACACATTTATAAGGACATTTCGTAATAATATCAAACAACATTATAATAAGTTACATATACATACAATGCTTCACAGTGGTGACGTGCGCACTAACACAGCACTAACACAGCACTAACACAAATACACATTGGCTCGGTTTCCACACTTTCCCTCTTCCATTATTCTCAATGCCGAGCGCAAACAATTGGGTTATGTATGCAGAGATGCAGAAAACCGAGCCAGACAGTTTTGAACGCGAATCTCGCTCGGAACACCGCTCAACCCAAAACTACACTAAATACTCGAACACTTTACAACGCCCATAAATATCAGGGAGTTTCATTCCCGGTTTATCAATTAACGCGAAGCAATGATTTCGTGAGTGATGTAAAACAGTTATTTACGATTCAAGTTATGAGAACGATTCATTTTTATGACCCCCAGCGAGCAACCACGGGTGTATTGTTTTTTTGTGTACAGTTGGGGTTGGTGTTAGTAAGTTCTTTAGACTAGTGGGTTTATTCCTGCTTGTTATAACATTACATTTGAAGTTGGTGACTCTAAACGATAAAATATATCTTATTTATTTATTTATTTATTTATTTATTTATTTATTTATTTATTTATTTATTTATTTATTTATTTATTTATTTATTTATTTATTTATTTATTTATTTATTTATTTATTTATTTATTTATTTATTTATTTATTTATTTATTTATTTATTTATTTATTTATTTATTTATTTATTTATTTATTTATTTATTTATTTATTTATTTATTTATTTATTTATTTATTTATTTATTTATTTATTTATTTATTTATTTATTTATTTATTTATTTATTTATTTATTTATTTATTTATTTATTTATTTATTTATTTATTTATTTATTTATTTATTTATTTATTTATTTATTTATTTATTTATTTATTTATTTATTTATTTATTTATTTATTTATTTATTTATTTATTTATTTATTTATTTATTTATTTATTTATTTATTTATTTATTTATTTATTTATTTATTTATTTATTTATTTATTTATTTATTTATTTATTTATTTATTTATTTATTTATTTATTTATTTATTTATTTATTTATTTATTTATTTATTTATTTATTTATTTATTTATTTATTTATTTATTTATTTATTTATTTATTTATTTATTTATTTATTTATTTATTTATTTATTTATTTATTTATTTATTTATTTATTTATTTATTTATTTATTTATTTATTTATTTATTTATTTATTTATTTATTTATTTATTTATTTATTTATTTATTTATTTATTTATTTATTTATTTATTTATTTATTTATTTATTTATTTATTTATTTATTTATTTATTTATTTATTTATTTATTTATTTATTTATTTATTTATTTATTTATTTATTTATTTATTTATTTATTTATTTATTTATTTATTTATTTATTTATTTATTTATTTATTTATTTATTTATTTATTTATTTATTTATTTATTTATTTATTTATTTATTTATTTATTTATTTATTTATTTATTTATTTATTTATTTATTTACTTATTTACTTATTTATTTATTTATTTATTTATTTATTTATTTATTTATTTATTTATTTATTTATTTATTTATTTATTTATTTATTTATTTATTTATTTATTTATTTATTTATTTATTTATTTATTTATTTATTTATTTATTTATTTATTTATTTATTTATTTATTTATTTATTTATTTATTTATTTATTTATTTATTTATTTATTTATTTATTTATTTATTTATTTATTTATTTATTTATTTATTTATTTATTTATTTATTTATTTATTTATTTATTTATTTATTTATTTATTTATTTATTTATTTATTTATTTATTTATTTATTTATTTATTTATTTATTTATTTATTTATTTATTTATTTATTTATTTATTTATTTATTTATTTATTTATTTATTTATTTATTTATTTATTTATTTATTTATTTATTTATTTATTTATTTATTTATTTATTTATTTATTTATTTATTTATTTATTTATTTATTTATTTATTTATTTATTTATTTATTTATTTATTTATTATTTATTTGCAATATATCATTACATAGTACATGATAGAACATTGCTGAAACAAATACTTATTTGAAGTCTTCGTGGAAACATTATGATCAACATTTGTATGCTGTAGTAGGCCCATATTAGGAATCAAATTTACTGTGTTCGTGGAATTCAAATACTGTATCAAACTTAAGGGAGCACAAGAACAATCGTAAATGTACTCTGGCCAAACTTGACTTGAGATATAATTGTTTGCACAGCTTCAGTACAATATGTTTCATATCGCCACAGGGGCCTACAGATATGTACTCAGCGCGCAGAGCCTGGCGGTGACTTCAGCAACTACCCACGTATATGTATATATGTACGTATAAGAAAAGTTTGTAGTGGAACGAGTTTCTAGACTAAATAATTCAGTTTCATTATAAATGCTATCAAAGTAAAAATGTTTAAAATAATATGAAACAAAGGCTTTATAATAAGTGCAATAAAAATGAAAAATAGCTGCTGCCTTTATTTATAGATGAATAACACTCATATTTATTAGTGAAGCAAAATAATTGCCGCTTGCCACATAACATAAATTTATGAAGAGATTGATATTTGGGCTCGTCTTATAACAGAAATTTATGATCAACATAAAAAAAATCAAACCTTATTAACCCGTAATATGATAATACAATACACACAGTTGAAAGTTAAACATATTCACTTAAGAAACTGCGTCTAGCGTGTACAATGTTTAAGAAGGGAAATTTGTATCATGAAAAGATTATCAAATGAACATGTTTGTTAAACGGTTAACTGTTATTATGATTCGAGTGAAGCGAACCCCCCATCGATTAGTTGAACAACAATGATTAAGTTGTTCAACGTTTGTTTGTTGGCAGTCTTTAATAATAATCTGTAGGCCTTCATTATAAATTCATTAATTGAATCAGTATTAGTAACAATAATAAATTGAATGAAAACTACACTCTGAACCTTAAACCTGGGTAATTTACTTAAAAAACAGTGACATGTCGGAGTTCTTATAGAGTTTAACTATATTGAGTTTGTTTCAAACCCGTCTAGTGCAACGTAATTCGTGTGTTTTATATATCCGACGCATGTCAGTATTTAGTTTTCCATACAATGTACAGCAGCTAGCACACTTCAATCGAGGATAAGATAAACATGTTATTTACCCTTACATTTATTATACACTTATCTTGGTATATTCTAGTCTCAATATGAACAATCTTTGAACCATTAGGTAACATTTTTGCGTGACTAACAACAATCAGCATTCACATTGGATAACAACATTATAATAATATGGTAAGTTCTGTTGTTAGAACAAGGAAAGATGCCCTGATACTCTTGATTTGTCTTTGTAGCCTCATGTATACGTTTAATTACATCAAATACTGGATGGATTCTCTGAAGACGTTTCATTAAATTCTGTTAAATGTGCCTAGACGTATAAGTCAATGTAGAAGCAAACCACGGAACAAAGCCTACGTTTAGCGATAAACAACGTTCAGTTAATTAGAAAGTGCCGATGTTCCTCGCTATCTACGTCACAAAGCCATTCACTTGGGTGTTTTGCGTGAAATAAGATCGCTCGTACTTGAATCGAGCTGCTGTTGCATACTCACTATAGCCGAAGAAAATGAATATAAACAGCTTGGTAAGGATGGTGTTGCTATACGAATAATTATGTAATTCCTTTTGATATGTTGATTAATGTGTGTCTTTCGTGAGCAAGTTTGAAAAAAAATTACCCTGACTATTAAAACAAGTTGTTGGATACGATTATTTCGTGATTCTAGTTACGCCTTCAGACCACTCGGTCTTGTGGCAGCGACACAACTTGCGATTATATTGTCTGACCATGGTCTGACAACAGAGAGAGAAAGAGAGAGCGAGAGAGAGAGAGAATGAGAGAGAGAGAGAGAGAGAGAGAGAGAGAGAGAGAGAGAGAGAGAGAGAGAGAGAGAGAGAGAGAGAGAGAGAGAGAGAGAGAGAGAGAGAGAGAGAGAGAGAGGTATGTGTGTGTGTGTGTGTTTGTGCAATGTTGACTCGTTTAACTTTCCATCAAAGCGCTGTTGTTGTATGTAGATTTATAAGCTTGCAAAGTACTTGAAAACATTTTGATTGAATCCATTAAACACATCCAACGGACACAATCGTTTATAGCATTGTTTTCAAACATATGCACACAAATTGCAGCCTACGCTCGTTAAACTTACAACCAGGCCTACTACAACGCTACTGTTCACGACAAAAGTCATTATTAGCAAGTATATTATAAATCTTGTCCCAGGTTTCAAGATAATGCACCCAACACTGTTTTATTAACTATGTGCGTGTGCACGTCATGAGTGCGCAACAACAAATAAATCACTTTAATTTTTTAATATTGGATGTCGGTAATAAATTAGAGTAATCGTTTCATCCGTATTTACGTTGCACATAACTGATTCATATACAAAATATAATACCATGCTAAGCGGTAGGTGGAGGTGAATTACTCCAACTAACAAGGCCCGAGATCGTTGACACTTAGGCCTATCGTGAACCTTTATCACAAACATTCATGCCAACCCTATGCACTGCACAATGCCACTTATTTGCACTCTGCAATTTTACACATATAGAGAACATGCAACTGACGTCACAGATTTGAATTGAAGGGCCTTTACCTCTATGTTTGCTATGGTATTTTGTTGATAAAAGCTCTTGATATCTCCTTCAGTTCAATTTCACTGCTTTTGTTGATAGTGTAGAGTGAAAATCATGACTAGTTGAAATCCCAAGGACTTAATTCGTTATTGTCTCGATTATCTTCGTGAATGCATATTTTATATAACCATCTATTCTATATAACAATACTTCGTATAATAGTTAAACAAACTTTGTATGTATTAGATATTTTTATAATAATTTCTGTTTTTAGTTTACTGGATCCTTGTGGTACAAAATGTACGTTGGACAGCAGACAATAAATTATTTTGCCCTCTCAAACATGTTTTCATATTTTAAATAAAATACATCATTTGTATTGCGTATTGGTGGAGGAGCGGGTCACGGGTTATCAATGGTTACACTTGTTATTGCGTATTGGTGGATGTGCCGGGTTATCATTGGTGACATTAGTTTTTGCGTATTGGTGGAGGGGCCGAGTTGTTATTGGTGACGTATCTTATTGCGTATTGGTGGAGGTGCCAAGTTATCATTGATCACATTTGTTATTGGGCTGTTGAGTTGGTTTTCTTGTCAGTAGCAGTAGCAGTAGCAATTGGATATTTGCTTGGAAAAACAGTTTAGTAAGACTTGAATATGTTTTTCTTTACTGTGACTTTCTAAATCAAACATAAACTTGCAATTTTAAATCAAAGTGAACATGAAGAGTATATAGCAGCCATGATGTGGGAATAAGGTGGAACCATACCTGTCAACTTTGATTGAGAATATTAACGATAACTGGTGCAAATGAGGAGAGGTAACAAACTTGAGTTTCTACTATTTCTGTTATATTGAGAGTGGTTTTACGATTACAGAGGGTAAAATTTCTTGAATGGTATTTCTATTCCTGTCAGTTTCAGCGATAGAATTATTATAGCAACTTTGCTCCAAGAGGAATACGTATTTTATTGTTGGTAAACCTCAGGAAATCGTACTTAATTTCCGGGGGCAGGACTCCGGAAAGAGGGAAGAGGAAGGGGTGAAACTAAAAGGTATATTCTTGTACTGCAGAATATCACCTATAGCCAACCGTTACTTGGGCACCACCCTCGTGAAATCTATAACGATAACGATGTTTACAATAGATGTGGCTTTTAGCACAAATTGAAATCGTGTGTTGTGACGGCAATATCATTAGGGCTACGAGCTGAGCTAAGAGTGCTGGCTCTGGCAACGTCACGTATACGATGTAACTGATTGCACAAGTGACTTTGTTGAGCGCATCACTCTGTTCCGTATTTACTTGACAGAAAAGTCAACAGCACATCTGCTCAAAATAACAATCAAGCACTTCCATCTCGGTTCACATGAGCTGTGTTCGCGTTTCACGGTAGTAATAAATCACTCTTATGAAGGTCGAGCGAAGCGAGATATTCAAGTAAAGTGCATGGCACGTATATCTAGTATACGTATCTAGTATTTGTTTTCAGGTACGGTACGTTGTTACCACTATACTGGTTGTGCAGCAATGAATTTATATTAATAAAATACTTATTATATTATATTGATTTAAAAAATGTGAAATAGTGTGTACTGTGTAGTGTATGTGAAATGTGTAATGTATTGGAATACCTGTTGTCAGCTAAATAAAGAATTATTATTATTATTATTATTATTATTATTATTATTATTATTATTATTATTATTATTATTATTATTATTATTATTGTTATTATTATTATTATTATTATTATTATTATTATTACTATTATTATTATTATTATTATTATTATTATTATTATTATTATTATTATTATTATTATTATTATTATTATTATTATTATTATTATTATTATTATTATAATGTTTAAATTTTTTCACGTGAGTGTATTCTCAATTGGGATGTCAACGGTTTTATATATTTGAAATTTGGACATATTGGAACATTGGGGATATTTGAAATATAGATCTTTGATTGGTTATCGCTCCCTCATCGATGGTGTTCTGAGCCTAAAGGGTTGGTTTAGTCGCTTTAAATTAAAGTCCCCGACTGAAAATCAGTCTTGTTACTGAGTGGGCAGACTCTATAAATTCGAATTTATTTATTTTGAAAAGTAAAGTAAACAAAACGTGCTGTTTTCTTTGTTTTAAATTCAAATATGGGCTTTGAGTCCAATTTCAAATAAAATCGTACTTAGTCCTATGATCAGGTATGCTTTTTTCAAGTGTTAACTGTTTCTGGACTTTTACTATGCATTTTCAATCCAAAATTGCATACTATATTTTCATTTGATAAGAACATAATATGCTTTTACTCAAGATTACTCTACAGGGGCATACAAATAAATAATGTGTATTATGTAAATGTATATGTCTTTATGTATGCATGTTTTTATGTATGTATTAGTATGACTCTATTGACTACTAAACTAAACTAAACTAAACTAAACTAACCTAACTAAACTAAACTACTCCGATCAACTGTTATGAGACGCCAAGATGAGCTAATCTGAGCCACTATAGTTCGCCTGCGTCCCGTGTGTCGCGCTACAATCAGTGTAGTCGTGACGCTGTTTGCCTTGTTAATGTGTTGGGTAAGACCTCTGCCACAAAGCTGCAACAATCAGCATAGATTAATACCAAGAGCTGCTCACAAGCGGGGAAGCGACAATTACAGTAGTTCGGCCAGCTACGTAAACACAGCGCATGCATATTTCACGCGTCTTCGTGGGTGAATTTCACTGATTTATTTAACATTTATTCAAGTGAAAACTGTGTTTGCATTTACCCTTCTCGTGTGCCCTTGTATACATGTGTTCTGGCCACGGCCTTCTGGTTCTCCCTCTTTGAAACATTATGGTACAAGTACTTAGTACTTAGTTCTTAGTCTAGTTTTAGTCAAGTACACTCTTGTACCTGTCTCTTTGGGCCCAAGATTGGCCTTCCTGCTCTCGAGCGGGTAAATTACAATAAATACATTACAATTCATAAAAGCGGCATTACCAACATTGTTTTTATAGACCTACTTGGAGTTGATTCGTTCATTAAGATATTGGAAAACGTCTATAGCTGGTAAAATCTAAGGCATACGTTTTGACGAATTTGTTTAAATATGTGTCAAGTGGATTTATAAATAAGTATTAAATAAAACATGTTTTGTTACTAAGCGTCATAGCCTACTCAAGTAGCGTTTTCTTAATTTTACTTTTCTTTCCTTATTGTGTAAACTTATACTTAGGTCTATATTTACACGTCTATATCTACTGTTCACACTTCAAGATGTGAATGAACTTACCAGGTTTACCTATAGAGCAATCATTTTTTGTTTGTGGCATTTCAAAGCTTATTTATGACTTGTCCTTAGTGTCGTATTAAGTCTGAGAACGGAGTAGAAAGTAAGGTCTTATGGCCATACAAAATCATGAGACCACGGTATAAATCAGAGGCTTCTAATAATGAAATATTTTATTCATATAATGAATTCCAATTTTGCTATTGAACGAAGAATTTGTAAGAAATCGCCCAGAATTTAGGGAATTATACAGTAGACAATGTCATTAATTTGCGGTGGCGAAGACGCGACTATTTGTTTACGGGTATAGCGTTTCTTCTGTGTAGTTGATCTATAGGCGGAGGCCTGTTAACATAAACGCGCAGCGGGAAGTGCCAATTGCCTGTAACAGAGACCCCCTCAGAGTTACATCCCCTAGGACCAATCATTTACCTCACAGCTACCCCTAAATTAATTAACGTCAAGTATAATCACCTGATTATACCTCCCATGTCCTCCTTGTAAATTGTTCTGTAGCTTAGTATAATAAACAGGAAATAAACTCTTAAGCAAATGAAAAAATACAAAAGGGATATGCTAATAATTTATTGCTTCTGACAGGAAAGTAGTAAACAAGTTTTTTTAGTTATCGAATTTGAAGGTTTCGCAAACTTTAGCAATACGAATAAGAGGTTGATGCCGATGCGGATAATATTGCTACATTCTGCAAACAAGTCATAAAGTAGAAAAAAGATCACAGAACCCTTCAAAGTAGCTGGAAGTGGACAAGATGCTCCATCAAACCCCTCATAAAGCCAGAACGCCATCAACGTCAGTAAACCGAAATGTATTACAACGTGAGTCACACGCGTTGATGTTATCGTTTTATTCACTTGCAATTTGTAGTACGCATACGCTTAGTGTAACGGAAGAAATGTTGTCCGTAAGGTCGATAAGAACCTGTACAACTTAAATAAATGAACTATGAAACACATTCTAGTTAACTGGAAAATATGTAATAAAACACTGATATGTTGAATAACATCGAAAACATTTTAACTTTGTAGGTCATACAGTGTTTTTATTATTTAAAGAAATGAGTAGTCACGCTTTTATGAAATATTTTTCAAGAAGATTCCGTTTGCTTGTATTATAAGTCCTTATCAGGATGATTACCGCTGTACATACTGAATAGTAAAAAGTTAGTAATAATATTTTACTGTACGTTTTATGAAAAAATATATTTTTTTAACCACGCTTATATTTATATGTACTAAAAAGTAAAAAATAAATTTTCGCCCAACAAATTTTTGCCTCACTCGGAAAATAAAAGCGTTGGGCGCTTTCGGTATTGACATAGATTGCAGTATTCTGCTATTTATGCAGGGAAAGCGCCCAACGCTTTTATTTTCCGAGTGAGGCAAAAATTTGTTGGGCGAAAATTTATTTTTTACTTTTTAGTACATTTTAATATAAGCGTTGTTTTTAAAAAAATATATTTTTTTCATGTAATATTATTTTATACTTTTTAGTCTTAAAGAATCTTGCAATCGAATATATATCGAATATCGATTAATTAATTATGATGGTTTAATTGATTATTTAGTAAATATGACAATTGATTCATGTATCCCCATATACAAAATCAATTAATTAATTATGATGGCTTAATTGATTATTTAGTAAATATGACAATTGATTCATGTATTGTCATTAAGAATACGTCTGTGTGAAAACTTTCAACTCGATTCGACGTTGGGAAGTGGGTGAAAAACATCGATTCCCATATAAAACTTTAATTAATTATGATGAATTAATTGACTATTTTTAGTAAATATGACAATTGATACGTATATTGTCATTAAAAATACGTCTGTGTGAA
This sequence comes from Isoperla grammatica, assembly GCA_945910005.1. NCBI lineage: Eukaryota > Metazoa > Arthropoda > Insecta > Plecoptera > Perlodidae > Isoperla > Isoperla grammatica. The sequence continues at coordinate 44,715,346 of OX246739.1, forward strand.
AACTTATAGCTCAATTCGACGTTCGGAAGTGGGTTAAACATCGATTCCCATATAAAACATTAATTAATTATGATGAATTAATTGAATATTTAGTAAATATGACAAATGATTCGTGTATTGTCATTAAAAATACGTCTGTGTGACAACTTTTAACTCGATTTGACGTTAGAAAGTGGGTTAAACATCGATTTCCATATAAAACATTAATTAATTAATTATGATGAATTAATTGACAATTTAGTAAATTTGACAATTGCTTCGTGTATTGTCATTAGAAATACGTCTGTGTAAAAAATTTCAGCTTGATCGGACATTTAAAAGTAGGTGAAATATCGATTCAAAGATTAATCGATTTCCATGTAAAACATTAATTAATTAATTTTGATGAATTAATTAACAATTTAGTAAATGTGACAGTTGATTCATGTATTGTCATCAAGAATACGTCTGTGAAAAAAATTTCAGCTTGATCGGACATCTAAAAGTAGGTGGAATATCGGTTCAAAGATTCCGTCCAGACAAACAAGGCAAGTTAATATAAGCGTTGTAATAATAATAATAAAAAATACAGATACAATTTAACAATGGTGCAAATACAATGGACGATCACCAATACATATCAGGTACTCAGGTACATTAAAAATAGTGTATGTATCAATGCGTATTAGAGACCATGATAATATCTAAACGTGTAGCATTATTTTATCTCAAACTACTCAAATTGAGCTCTTGAGAATAAAAGTGGGCCAAGTCGTTTTTGAATATTTTCCATATTAGAATTTTGGACATGGCCCACTTTTATCCTTATATATTAGCGATAAAAGTGTGCCATGCAAAATTATTTATGTTTCAAACTAGTGGCCACAGAAGACGCTGAAGTTGCTATATTTAAACATTTCCAAAAGTGACTTAGCCCACAATTATTCTCAAGGGCTCAATTGTTCGTAGACTTCGAAAATTGTGATAACACGCATTACATACGAACAGATTGCATCCTGTTTCCCAAGGAAGAATAGGTCAAGCACGCGACTGAAAGTCAAAACGAAGTCCAAGTTGTTGTAGCAGGTCTCATTAACACCCGAGCTCAAAATGCAACATTCAATTTGCAACCACATTGTAACAGTTTATTTATAACACAATAGCGTTCGATCATTTATTGTGACAATGCAATTAATGCATATGAAGGACAACCTAAAACGGACCTTGCACCAAAGCATCCCACTCCAATAGTTAAGGATCCAACGAACAGATACGATTGTAGGGTAGGACGTAGATTTGAAATCTTAATGTCAAGCCCATATTTCCGTAACAGTGAAAGCTCAACCAACCTCAATAACAACATACCGACTCTTTGGTAGACACATCACTCGTTGGCAACACCGTAAAGCAACGTTGCCGTGATGAGAGCGAACATGAATTGTTAATGACGTTCGATGGAAGAAGCTGGCTGGCCTGGCCTATAGCAAGCACACAAGATCAATCAACGGGCGGGGACATCCCTGAAAAGGATAAAGTGCTTTCTCCTCAGCTCAAGGTGGATAGATGTTATAACCACATGTTGAGAAACTGCCAGCGGCAATATCATTAGAGATGCCGTGTTGAGTGGCGACGAACACAACTCACCCCTTGGCGAGGGTAGAAACTTGTCACCACATTCCTAATGTTCAACTCTTTGGAATACACGTTACGCGTTTTAGAATTTGTCTTTCGGGGGTTCTATTAAAAGCACCACTGTTAAAATACAGAAAAGCAAGACATATAAGTTGTAACAATTTGTAATTTGAAAATGATTGTTGAAATTATTTTGAAATCGTATTTGGCGCCGTTGTATCTCGCATCCCGTTCAGCAAAGCACCTTATACCTTCTTCTAAAACACATTAAAACCACTTTAAAAATACGGATTTTTAAAAAATCGCATTCGGCGCTATTGTGGGGTACATCCCCCCCCCCACATCCCTCATTGTGTCGTTTGTTGAGCACATTTTTACAGTTTTCTACTCTGGGCAGCTCCCCCCGAAATATATTCCTGCGTACGCCACAGTCAGAGAGCATGAAACAACTTAGGTTGGAATTCATAGTCGGCCCCTACACCTAGGGGCACCCATTGTTGCTATGGATTTGTTTTGTTTATGGGAAATAACATGCAAACAATTGTTACCTTGGTAACAATGGGCGCCCCTAGGTGTAGGGGCCGACTATGAATTCCAACCTTAGTAGTCCATCCATATTTTTTTTTTATTGACGGGCTGTCATGGTGACGAAACTGAAAGGTTTGTTTGCACTTGCGTTCACGCTCAAATCTTCGGATTTAATTATAGTAGTAAGTAATAAGTATATGCTTAAAAAAACTTTCTTGACTGATCATATTATCAACTATTCGATATAAGTATAACATAACGTTTTATGTATACAACCATTTCATTATAGTGCGTTTTATTTTTTGTTATGCTCGGCAAACGAAAAACCCTAAACAAATATTTATACATTCATAAGCGTATTTTGTGCTTAAGTATTTTCTATGATAATATGTTAGACATTTCACAAGCTAATAGAAAGCCTTGAGGTAAATGGTAGGGAGAGAGGGATGGGGTAGGGGGGGGGGGGGGAGGAGGTTTAAGTCAACGTTCCACCGTTTGGATGCCAACATCACAGGAATAAAGAACATTACCATAAGCTTTTGATCCCGATGGAAACTTGCCAGGCTAGACGAACCACGAAGCCTATCTAGAAATATTTGGAAACTGTGCATACAAATGTGTTTTTATGAACGCTACATTAAAATATAAGTCCAGATACAATAACAGAATACTAACAGGTAGATCAAAAGGTTGCCAGTCAGTTTGTATTTACGTGCAACGGGTTCAAGATTAATTAAAACCAATCAGCAGGGCATTATTATTGAGCGCATAAATATACCAACGTAACAAAACAAAGCGTTCATTACAACCAAATGTGACGAGAATAGCCAACTTCGAAATGAATAATACTCGAATATAGAATTGGTCTTTTTAGGATGATTCTGGTTAACCATAAACATGTATTCAGGTTATTCACGTGAACTCATTCCGAGAGAGTTAATACGTGGGACTTCATCAATACATACAATTTATTTATTGTAGGACTATATCATGCGTAGGCCTTCCCTACCCTCAAGCAGTAATTCGTTTCCCAATTATTAATTTGACCCTAAATTTAAATTCCAAACGAAAATAAATTTAAAACTCCATTCTTTTTATACTCCATAATGTATTTATTTATATTAAATAATGCAAAATGATGATAAATTCGGCCATTTGTTTCAGATTGTATCCAACTCATAAGAAAAGAATTCAAATTTACGGGTGGATTAGGTGAACAATTAATTGAATATTAACATTAAAAACGAAATGAATGCAAACACGTTCATCCCACGTTCGAAGCAGCGAGTTGATCACGATCAAGAATATGTCTCATGGAGGCTGTTAGTCTAATGTTGAGGGGCGTGGATGTACACGTACGGCTATTCTACTATCATCTCCAGCCCCCCATTACGCCAAACCTGCACATATGACCATGGTTCGATACCCTACGAGGGTTGTTTGCATGTATTTAATGACCAATGGTGATACAGGGACCATTAAAACTAACGAGAAAATGCACCAAAGCTTGAAAGTTGTCTAAAGCAAGCAATGCAGCTATTCGCGTCAACCAGTATGTTAGTTTTTATCAGCAGCCAGTGGTAGCATTCAGTCTCCGAGCTATCTGTGAAACAACGAAAAACTACTCGTTTCGTTTCTATTGTATACTTTGCAATTAGCAGAAGGAAAAGCTTGAATTGTTTTTTCTACTTCTAAAGAAGAATCTACATCACAAACCAGATCAACTGGGATTGAGCCGTGGACATATGAATGGTATTTGTAAATGAAGGCACCTCGTGTTTAAATTTATATTACTGATTAATGAGAACATATTATTATTGAATATTTTAAGAAATTTAAAAAGTAGCCAGCAATAAAAACGCGTAGATTTTTCACAAGTTGTTACAAGTTAACTTTTGTGTTGTTATTGCATACTCGTTCACGTGTGATAGAATTTTTGTCGCCATTTTGTCATGAAACAGAACATTTAGTTCCATATAATCCCCATTTCAAGGAAAATATTTGGATTATAATAGGTGAAATTAATTAAATCGACCGGTGCTCAATTCTAGTCTACAACAATATCAGCCAACAATTGGAGTCGTGAATCGAAAACACCTCTTTCATTGCGTAATTGATGTTGTTTTAAAATACGCGTTATAAATAATATCAAACGTTCCCAAAATGCTTAGCCAAAGTTTTGCTCCACGTAATTAAGCTATTATTAATTATTTGCTTACGTTGATAGCTGAAAACCCCTCAAATACTCTTCCAAATATTAATAACTTCTTACGAGTTGAAAGTCTAATATTTGTTAGTTAAAAAATTAAGAGCTTCTAAAACTCCACACGAAGATCTCAAGAGGGATTCTTTCTATAAAACTAATTAGCACTCCATTATCAAGCGCGTTGATTGCTTCTCTTAATTCATCTTGATTAGCATCTGTGCTCGTCTACATAGGCCCTACTTTGATAATCAATCATCTGGGGGGATCCGGATATACTTTTATACTGCGGGGAACATAACAACATGGAAGAAATTTCATTTACATTTTTCTTCTTAAGATAACGTGCTACAAATACTGCTCTAGTGGAAACCTTCACAGTTCAATCAAAACATCCACTATTGTTCCACTTTTCCACACATTCCACACAACAGATTTATATAAATATTCATTACAACAATTTTCATCCCTCTGCAAGACCTGTACGCCCCTCACTAAACATCATCTTCAACAAACAACAGGAACAACAACGATCAGTAAGTTTTACTGTATAAGCTATGTTCTTCTTTCATAGCCCATATTCACATATTTTGTTTAAACTCGTCAAGTTTAAGATTATTATAGGCTATAATGTTTCTCTTTCTGGAGTTAACGGCTTGTTTTGAATGTTTTTACATAAGATTAAATGAATGGATGAACTTACTACCTAAACATTGTTGGCCATACCGGCCATGACCCTTCGACGGCTGCTACACGATAATATGGGTGTACACGAAATTGTATAGTATTATTGATTGATTTTCTAGATTTTTTTAGAATGTATTTAATAAATGGGAGGAATTACTGATAAGCTTACAAAGCAGCCAAGATTAATGTAAATACATCGGCTTCAACTGAGACGCACTCACACAACACACGCATCGATAGAACACGCGCCCAATACTACACGCATACACGCACACACGCAGGATCGGCCAGATAAGACCAACGTAATATTATGGTAATTGAACATGGGTTTTTTATGTGGCAACAACTGGTACTAATGACCCAAATGACAAACTCCATTTAGCTCGCGGATCAATATTCCGTGCTCTGATGAAACGTCAAATTCAATCTGGCGGATTTGAATCTGTGTCCGTTATGTTTGATGTTTGTGTGAGACCTGTGGTGTGGTTGTATAACGTTATACGTATATATATATATATATATATATTGATTCGTAGATTTTTAGGGCTACTAGGTGATGAGCATGTCGTCTTTGCGGTATCAAGCCCTCTCGGATGAGTGTTTGGTTATGACCGGTTCTTTTCAGAACCAAACATTCATCCGAGAGGGCTTGATACCGCAAAGACGACATGCTCATATATATATATATATATATATATATATATATATATATATATATAATAGTTAAGTGGCGGACTAACTATTTTCGTTTTATATATATATGACTGTATAACCTGACGTGAAACACAGTAAAAAGATCTGAGACACACATCAGTGAATGTCCAAAACGAACTGAACAAATTATGTTTGGTTGAGGCGAAACCAACAACACACTCCATTGAGGTATCTTACCGTGGTAAGTGGTAACCGTTGTAAGCAAGGAGTTCTTCGGTATCTCTGCTCATTAACCTACTAATTAACAAGGTGACCCGCCGGTCGGCCTTCAGTCCGACCACAACCCTCAATCCCCTTTGTTATGTTTACCCCAAGGGTAGCAGAGTATCCTTTATTGGCTTCGTTATTACACAATGTAATAGCTGCTATGCCACGTGGGGTTGGTAAAGGATGTATTCTCGTGACGTCAGAGCGGTCATATTGGAAGCCACCTATAGTACTATTCCAAGTTTTATTTAGCTATCAATAGAAAACGAATACTATTGTTTACGGGGAAATATGCGAAATTGAACACGTATATCCCCCGATAAAGTTTAAGGAAATGATTATTTGTGCCATTGTAAACAACAAAAAGAGTGACTGAAATAAGAGAGAATTAATAGCAAACCAAAGTTGAAGAACAGTTGAACTTCCAACAAAATGCCAGCTGAAACATAGTAACAATGAACTACCAATCACATGCCATTGTGGCCTCCAGTATGGCTACCATGCGCAATATGTGAATACACCCTATACAACATAGGAAGTAGCTACTGCTACAGCCATGTTACCTGAGTTGAAAAGCCACTGACATTTCTACAGACTAAAACTCTGTACCACATCAAGTTCTAACCTTGTTCACGGACTAAACCCCCCCGAGTTATGCATTGTCCTTATCGCGTATCAGGGTTGGAAGTTGAAGTGGTACTTTTAGTAATGCGTTATATCGTCCTCTTTCTTAAAATTAAAAAAAAAAAAAAAATATCACCATAATTATTCTTAATTATTTATTAAAGTATTTATAGAGTGCACAACTGTTGAGACAGGTATCCCCAAATGTCCCATTCCTGCACTACGCAATAATCTGAGTGCACGGGACAGCTTCTTATTTCGTTCCCATCATATGCCCAGTTTATCTAGATGCATTTCACCATTTTGTCCCCACAATGTGTTCGCTTAATGCAGGTGTATTTCATCATTTGTTCCCACAATGTGCCCAGTTAATCCACGTATGTTTCACCACTTTGTTCGCTCAATGTGTTAGTTAATCCAGGTGTGTTTCACCATTTTGCACCCAGTTAATCCAGGTGTGTTTCACCACTTTGTTCGCTCAATGTGTCAGTTAATCCAGGTGTGTTTCACCATTTTGTTCAGATTAGATATTTCCACTGTTTACTTTTTACCCATTATAAACAATGAGCTGGAAAACATTGCAAATTCCTCGTGCATTTCGCTTCGAGTCACCTCCAAATATAACATCGCACACGAGTGTATAATATTCCTACACTCGTGTGCAACCCGTAACACGCAATACTAAGCTGAGGGGGATGCATGGAAAGGGTTGCGAGAAGGAAGACAAATATTTACCCAGACATAAAACTGTTGACTGCAGCAAGCGGAATGAGAACCAACCCTCTATGTGACAACATGCAAACAGAGAAACGAAATACCGAGGTAAACATTCGCCAATTATGCAAAGGTTGTGGTGTTGCTTTGTGTTACGTTGTGTGTTGCCGCTCTTTGTATCAAAAGGAGTTTTCTTTTCATTATAATTACGTTCTTCTAACAAGGCTAACTCTAAAGGCAAAGCAAATCATGGCGACTCCACACACAGATTGACAGCTGGTCACATCTCTGTCAGTTCTGTTCGTGGCCTCATCGCCCATAATATGTCAAACGACAACGGAATTTAAGGAAATTTCGCCTGATTTCGAAGTAAAAAAATCTGCGTTTCAGGGTAAAAATTAATACTATAGCATAGTATAAACAAAACGCATTTATTGTATTGTTCTAGCACTAGTTTCCTCCCAGTTTGACACATTAAAAAAACGAAATTCAGAATATTTATCTGATATTTGATATAAGAATGTTGAAAGTTGAGAAAAGCCATTACCCAGATGTAGCTTTTGTAACAATTATTGATTTATAACAGAAGTTTGAAAAAAAAAAGAAGAATAACATGATGACAAAATAAAGGTAGAATAACGAAAAAACTATACTTCATATGGGTAAGAAATAAAGAACAAAAATTAATTAATTGTAAGTTGTGTTCTAGACATTACAAACAAATCTAGTTGTATTGTTGTATTTCCAAATATTTAACCCTCGCGCATTGATCTCGCTAACTTAGTTCCTGACACGTGACGGTTCACAATATCAACAAACTAACTTGGTCACATCTGCTGCGGCAGCGCCGCTTATCGGGTCGGGTTACACAAAGAACACAAAGTTCTAACTTCTTTGCTAAACTACTATGAGGGTGTGTATCAGTACTACAACAGCGTGAGCATTAATGCTGCACACGCTCTTTGTCTTCGCTCTGTGGCGTCTGCATAATATAATCAATAAGCAAACTCTCTATCATCGGGTAATGAAACGAAGAGGTATTATATTGAGACAATACAATAGAGCCTCGATTAGTGCGATAGATGCGGCTTGCAGCTTCATGAGATACCGTCATACTTTCTGCCTGTATGGGTTCGGAATTAGAGATTGAATTCTAGTCCATGTATACGATGTGAAGTCAGAATCATGCGTATACTCTAATCTAGTAACGAATTTCAGAAATAACAAAAATTTACAATTGATAATTTAACTGAAAGGATATTTTGACACTTTAAATTCGCTTGACAGTTGATATTAATATTTTGCCTTTTATTTATTGTTCTGTCACCGTACTAAGCTATGATTAATTAAAACAATTATACTTATTTTAAATAATTGGTATATGACAGTGGTGTAGTGCCAAATTTACCAGTACGTATACGCTTCAGTGGGAAGTTGGAGAGACACATCTTTCCAGACAAAAGAAGAGGGGGGGTTTGGGGGGCAGAGCCCCCCAAAAATGGCGCCCCAGGCGATTTAGAAAAACAGGCTTTTTAGAGTGTGTTTTGAGCGTTTAGATACCAATACCGGACTGAATGCAATCCCGAAATACTGCAGTTTTTGTAGTGCAAAACCAGAAAATCACCAAAAATAATTGGAACACTGACAAGAATTGTTCAGGAATACGTTTTGGGGCTTGGGAAGTGATTTTGCGACACACACGCCGCCCGTGGCCCGTATATAAGTTTATCTGTTGATACTTGGCTGTTGATAATTGACACCGCAATATTATTATACCAAGCGAGACAATTGTATCCCACTTGGTGTATTGGCGGGACGCGGGACTTAAAATTGAATATCGGGACTCCCAGATCCAGGGGTGGTCTTAGAGGAATTGAGGCCTTTTGCCAATTAAATGCCAGTGCCAGAGAGCACAATTTGACCAATGGAGAAAAGCTGAGAATCGTGAATAATGTGTCCGTCATTCGAGGCATGTTACGACCGTATCATTGCGTATCACTCGTATCATAACCCAAACCAGTGTGTATACGAAAGTTTTTTAGCCGGAGCAGTGTGTATACGGCGTATACGCCCGTATACGCACCACTACACCACTGGTATATGACGTGGATCGAATGTTACATTTATGCTTATCATACATTATTATTACATATATTGATGTGCATGAGAGTATTCTTTGTATTGTACAAAGACCAAATAACACAAAGTTATAATACTACTAAAAAACGACGATAAACATAAAATTATCATACAGTGCAACAATCAGACATTGTCAAACTTATACAAGATACACCAAAATAGCTACGGGAGCCATTTGTGCCGTTATTTACGTTTGGCTGACCTGTGGATGTTTTTAGTACCTTTGGATAGGTATAATAATAATAATTTTAAGTAGGAATCCTTGTTATAGGGTGCACACCAGCTTTGCCTGATATGCCCCTTTTCATGTGATTAACTAGGTATATTAGGGTGTTTGGATAGTTGGGAAGGAATGTCCGAGGTCTGATAGTATGACTCAGTCCCAGCATCTACGACTGAGGAAAACCTCAGAAAAACCTTCAGTTAGAACTGCTGGTGGCCGGAATCAAACCGGCGACTTCCCGATTTAGTCTCGCGTCTTACCGCTGAGCCACCTGTATCAGTAGGTATAGGTATAGTGGTAGTCCAAACCAGTTTAAAAGTTCGAGCTACTTACAGCCAACCTAACAGTCAGGATTACTCACAGTAGATTAGGATAGTAACGTATTCTCCTATACTTACAGTGTACACAAGCCGGGAAGTAATCACGAGCAAAGTTCGGATGAACGAATTTATATTGGCGCTTGTAACTACATCGCTAATGGACGATACTTTATGTAGTCAACGTGGAAGATCGAGTTTTAATAATAATTACCCGCTGCGAGGATCAGCACTAAAGATAGACAATAAAGCTCACACATATTTGAAGAGCTTCTGAAATGAAATTAGTTTTTTCCACGATTTTGTTCGTTATTTTAAACGGGATACCGGCAAAAAAAAATAAAACAGCAACGAGCAACGAGGTGCTGAGATTGGTCGTGTAAACAGTTTGCCTATTGGGCATACAAGTTGAACGGTTCTCATTGCTTCAACTTTAGATTAAAAATGTAGTACGTGACCTGTAACATTTTCGAGCGCCAATGAATTTTTTTCATGTTCGAGGCCATAATACGTTGTGGAACTGTATCCTAAAGGTGGAGTATCCGATGACCGATCCCTCTCTGTCTGTATTCCTCCCAGTAAAACAAAGTAATTTCATTTTAGGATGTATCTCCTCAAATAAACCTTTGACGATCAAAACCTTATTGAATTTCTGCCTCAATATCAGAGAAGAGAAATAACATTTCTTGTGTTCCATCCCCCCCCCCCTCCTCCCCCTCCCCCCCTCCCCCCTCCCCCATCGCGCGACCTCGGGCCGACATAACACAGAGAGCACGGCAAATGGGTTTATACATTTGCGGTCGACCCTTCCCTTCCTTGGTGGTTCAGTTTGTTGACGCGAGACAGGTGGCGCTGCGAGCCGATCCCACCGCCGCCCAAAGATGTGTGGCACTGAGTTTGACTTCTTCGACCGATCTCTTTGGTGGAAGGTACATTTAAATGCACAAATCAACGACATGACGCAAGGGTTTACGTTGACACCGTGAGGCTCGACGGAAAACTTAAGTTTGTTAAACCTTGACTGTCGGGTAACACCGCGTCCGCCGTCCATTACAATACACGATCCTCAGAATTGATCTAGAGGGCCGTGATTACTTCTATAACTAGTTTTCAAATGTTAAATATAATTTTTCAGTGTTATACATTGTTGTCATCGAAGATCTAGAGGGCCGTGATTAATTCAAAATTTTTGAGTTTTAAGCTTACGTCGAGAACATGTGATTTGTCTTAGTTACAGTACTATGTAACATTGCATTAATATGAGAGCAACGATACATTATTATTGTATAGATGCAAAGGTTCGTCTGATGTTTGGTTGTCGGAAACACAAATACGTCACCAAGTTGTCAACAATCAATAAAACCCGCGCTTTATTGAAGTGGATACAATCAAGAGGTAACACATCTTTTAATGACATTGTGATAAGAAACCAATTGTAGTTTGAAAACTGTGCGGACCTTCTGTGTTATGAGACTGAAAGCAGGATATGTTTAGTACAGCCTCATCCACAAAGTATTTGTATGCTCAATAAACAGGTTCTCCCTGATCAAATAAAAACGCACCCCGAATAATAACCAGGCAGTGCATTAACTGTTTATTCAGGTGTGTTTCTAGTTCTAGTTTCAAAGTTTACATATAAAAGCGACAGGCTTAGTAAATATAATGCCAGGATGTAACACCAGGGCAAAACTATTTCATTCTCTACATAGTTTGGGTATACATGCGACTGTGCTGACAAATTGAACGTAATTGAACCTGGGGGGTTGTAACTTAGAGCATTAGGCTGATGTAACCCGGTTTAATCCAACTTATTTGTTAAATGAACATTAATAGTATGTCTATATTTAGTTTGATAATGTTACAGAGAGGTTACGGGTGGATGTCCCCGAGGCGCCCAACCCATACCCACGCACACGAAGCTGTTTCAACGGAGTGGAGGCTGCACAAAAAGACGAAACAGACTCGGTATTTAATTGGTCGGCTATTTTTTAACGATGTTTGAGCGGGAGGCGGAGTAGTGTGGTGATGCCGTCGTTGGTTAAACCAACGGCTGTTCGCAAATAAGTTAGAATTTAAATTTCGAAAGTTTGTCCCGGTTATGTAAACGAGCGAGGTCGCGTTTCCTCTGTGAAATGAGCCCATGTTGACAGACCGTGACCCGGGTCGCAGAAAGAGTTGGAGAGTTGTCGCTGGGGGTGTTTTGTACTTGCTGGCTGCGCTTTTCCGGGTTGTTCGAATTCATTTGATAAAGTTATGCTAATTCAAATACTGTCTGGGAATTTGGTTTTTAAGAGAAAAGTAATTATGAGGTCGGGGGACGATTTTAGGATAATAACAATTATTTACAAAAACAACTTAAAGCAGATGGTTTTTGTCTTGTGTTAGTATACATACTTGTTAGACATGTTTTGTATCTCATATAGACGAGTAACAACAAGAAATGCATTACATTTTCGGGGCAATACTGTAATGTCCTTGTATTTATTTTGTGGGTATGCGTTTTAAAACCATCTGTAATGGGACGTTCAGGACATTTTTAGTTGCGATGTCACGCAAAACAATTATTGGATTTAATCTATAAACATTACATTTTTGCAACATCGGATCAGTGAGAACAATTGCGTGAGATAACACCTCAATGCATAATTGAATGTAGACAAATAAAACAACTATTGTGGTCACGGGAACTGCGACGGTTTAATATCTAAGACAATTATACCTAATGTTTTCTGAATTAAGTCTACAGTTGAAGTTTTAATCAACTTATTGTGCTTTACGCCGTGCTCCGAAAGCTGCTAATTGTGTTCTGTAAATAGCTCATTATAAAGATGTTTCGGAGATGTTCGTCGTTAGAATTTAAAAAGATTTTTAGTTTCATTTGCAAATACGAAGGTTTCGCAATATATTAACAGTTATATCGCATAACAAAGATTAAGCAAAAAAAGAACATTCGAGACAAACAATTTTTAAATTTGTACACTACATTGTAGAGATATTAAAGATTGTCTATAGGCCTATATGATTGCGTGAGTGCGTTTAGGTTCTTAATGAATACAAAAGTCCAATAGGAGCCAGGGGGGCAATTTCATACACCAATTTTTGGGGAAAGAGAGAGAGATGAGAGAGAGAGAGAGAGAGAGAGAGAGAGAGAGAGAGAGAGAGAGAGGGAGAAGGGGGGGGGGGAGGCAAGCATAATTTTAAAAAGTTAACTGCTTATTAAGCCCAAATAAACAGAGTCTTACTAATCACGATTTGATTATAATTTCAATTACCGTAGCTCTTATCTCCTCAGAGAATCCACTAACTTATTAAACCCCTATTCGTTCTCCAAATTTAATACCATTATAGAATTGTCCCATCGAAAAGTTGGATCAAAGAAACTTGGAGAAGTTTAGGGAACAAACAATAGGATAAATAATCACAGCCCATCTTCGTTTAATAAGGAAATTAAGAGCTAAGTAACTTCGGAGGTCTTCGACCGAGGAATAACTCATTAACTGGTATGAAAGAACGAATCAGGATTGCCAGAAAGCAAACGATGAAAACGTATTGAATTTGTCTCGCTTTGAACAAAGGGCAAATAGAACCCGACCTATCTGTGATTGATTGTGTTGTTCTAAATCAGAGCTTAGCCCTTTCGTTTCAATAGCTAGGCCATTTCATTATTGGTGTTCAGTCTCCTATAGCTAGACTGCTCGCGAGAACACACGATCTAATTTAGTTAAAAAGTTGTCAATTGCGAGAGGATATCTACGACAGAGCTCTGGGTGGCTACTTTTAACACTAACGGATGAGTGCACCGTACATTTACCAATTGTGGCGATCTATCACCTCTAGTCTGAAGTTTACGGTGCTAAAAACTGTGATGGATCGAGGTGGGCGAACACCCAACAATCCGCATTGTCTAGTCTAGTTGTATCGAATGCAGGTAGGCGAATACACTATTTGCGCGCTGAGTGAAATCAATTCTCTGCCACTCCCCGATGAAATACATTTTAAATTTACGTAAGCGGTAGGCCTACATTATTTGTTTTTATGTTATTAAACCTTATAGACTCATTTTAAACAGGTTCCATTTCTTCCTCTTTTATGTCAACCTTTAATTTGTGCATACAATTACAAACATTTCCTTGATTGAATTGTAAATTGAAAATGAATCTAACTTTCTAAAAATTAACATCAATTTTAATGTACGGTGTTTACGTACGGTATTACAATGAGTAATATTTAAGGTTATGGTTTGCGAAAATTTTGAAAGTAAAGAAGTACGAGAAATACTATTGGATATATAAGTAAAATGGATAAAAAATCAATCGTTTGAATAAATTCTGACTACTACATGTGATGTATATCAACTATCAAGATATATGTTATGTACCACAAATGTCAAATCATATCAAAGCATATATGCACAATAAAATACATAAGTCTAACAATAAAACAAAGACAAAGCAGAGACAAGACAAGATGTACGACATGTGAAACCGTGGAGAGTTCATTTATTTCACAGTGTGTCAAGACTCAAGACAACGAGACTCTACACAAATACGTACAGTACATACCAAGTATGTAAAACACAGACCATTCTTCAATTTCAACGGTTAACTTTATCGTTGCGTATTTGGAGAGAGGAGGGGGTGGGGGGGGGGGGGGAAATGAGTCTCGATGTTAATAACCAGCAACAAATTCACACTCGGTTTGCTACGCCAACACAAAACGAAGAACTGAAATGAACATGGCTACATAAAACCTCTTCACTGCACACAACCTAACGCGAACTAGATTTAATTGGTAAGTGTAACATCAATGTGGTTCCATCGTCCCATGGTTGGTATTATTGAAATTGGCATCGTTAGGCCTACTGTCGGATTTAGCGCGCTCACACAGACACACAGATGCACACGAGCGCGCTCTTAATTATTAGTGTCTTGTCCCTGGAGCGGTGACCCGAACGAGTGGGTGAGCTCACCCAGCACAGTGACGCGATCATTTAATTATGGCGATCATCCCCTATGGACACCGGCAGTAATACCTGAGGCGCAGTCCGCCCTGATTTCAGCGGACTGAACCTAAAGGTTCTCGTCATGCACAGAAGGAAATAAAAAGTCAAGCACTAGATGGAAATAATTCATGGCAATATAACCGATAGAGGTGGCTCAGCGGTAAGACGCGAGACTCTAATTCGGGAGGTCCCTGGTTCGATTCCGGCCACCGGCAGTCCTGGCTGAAGGTTTTTTCCGAGGTCTTCCTCAGTCGTAAAAGCGAATGCTGGGATTGATACTAATAGCCCTCGGACATTCCTCCCCAGCTATCCAAACACCCTTATAACCTAGCTAGTCACCTGAAGAGGGGCACATCAGGTTAAGCTGGTGTGCACCCTATAACGGGTATTCCTACGAAAAAAAAGTAGTAATATAATGACGTATTATTGAAATTCAAAACATTGCGGAATAACTCTTAAAGGATTCAATCGACATTGAATGAAACAATTAAAAACCGGAGAATATAAACAGAAAAATGTGTTATACATATTTTTACCTAAATATTCGTAAATTTTATTTGTAATAATTGGGAGCAGAAAAGCAACGTGTTTTCGTTCAACTCAGCAACCATTGTACAATGTGGAATTTTCTGGGAGAGAGGGTTCCAAAACAAGCTAGGAAGTGTTAAAGTGATCCTACTAGCCAGTGGCGTAGGAACCGGGGGGAGGGGGGCAGGGTGGGCAATGCCCCCCCCCCAAGTTTGATCCAGGGGGGGGCAGGGGGGGGGCAATGCTGGGCCCCCAGTGGCAAAAATTAGTTTTATATTTATATTTTCGGAGAAAAACTGCCAATAAAGAGCACTACACTTATGATAAGGAGCCTATAATTATAGGATTTCACCTGACAGCTAGAATTTTCAGTCAACTAGGGTGAAGAAACTTGTACTTCTTGAAAAGTCCAACCCTTTCTTTGTAAAATCACCCTATCAATGCGTGGGTTGCAAAACCGTTCGTTTAGCCAGACCACGGATTTATAGGATCTCATAACGTTAATAAATAATGCGTCATTTTACACATATTCTTAGCAAGGAAGTGTTTGTGATAGACAATTACAAAATTATTTACATAGAAGGTTTCAAGTACAAAACAATGTTGATGATGGGTTAAAATACGAGAGTAAAATATCTTAATACTAGATATTTGAATCTTCCTTTTCAAAAAAATACCTCAGATCGCTTCTAAGGCCATCTCGATGGCAATAGTACTCCCAAAAAAAATTGCCTCCGGCGGCTGGGGCTTCGCCCCACACCCCAGACTTCCCACGCAAATACTGTTGATCGTAGGTTGAGCCCCCCCCCCCCCCCCCAAGGAAAGCAGAAACTCAGCGCCTATGGACACAACAGAGACTCAACAATATATGTATCTGTAAAGCCTACCAAGATCATTTAGACCGTCTCGACATAAATCATGTTATGAAAGACTTCATTGAAGGTTCAGCATAAGGACGTGATGTTTCTAGATTTGGTAAAATTGCAACGAGCAAGTAAATAATATTTACTACAGAATCAAAACACAACCTATTTTAGATAGTAAGCTTATGCCTATTTGTTATTTTATTCGTAGGAATACGTTTTATTTAATATTCTCATTTTTTTTAACATACATATTTTGTTTATTTTAGGGAGTTTTATTTTTAACTTTGATAACGTTTTTTTTTTTTTAACTTGCATGCGAATGACGCAGTAATAAATATTTAACTTACTCCCGCGCTTACTCCATTGATTACTGAATGATACTTACATGATGAATGCCCTCCCCCCCCCCCAGCTCCCCCCCCACATGTTGAGACAGGAGAGAGTCCTCATAAATTTGCCCCCCCCCCCCCCCCAACTTTCAAAACGTTCCTACGCGCCTGCTACCAGCAAATTTAACATTACTAAATAATTTAAAACACAAACACGGAGTAGGCACTTTCAATATTATGCTCTTTTGAGAAGATCAAATCTATTTGCCTATACCATAATCGTTAAGCCGTATGCCACTTATGACGTTTTATGACGAATGCGGTAAATAACTTCAGCGTAAAACAAGTTTAATATGTGACTTCTAGTATACACCTTACCACCACTTTAATATAAGGTCTCTGGGTGCTTTGAAATTTGAAGTAATTTCCTTTAATATTTGGTAAGTACAGTATATTGTTCTCTGCAGCTATTTCGCTTTACATTACAACAGTTTCCCCTGGTGTGACAATTACGCAATATTACGATGAATGCATCATGCTAACCCTGCAGCACGGTTAATGAAACGAAATAAAATATACTCTAGCTAGACAGCTAATTGCTATTAAACCTAACGGAAAGAGAACTGGAAAATAAAATGGTGGCCGAGCAGACGAACGAGACGAAAATACTAATTCTTTATGGAAAGAGCCAACGCCATTTTCCGTCAGAAATAGTCGACCATAAAACATTTGGCATCTGTAAGATCGTTTGATTTACCCAATCTATTTAATGAGGAAGCCTTTCATTCGTCGGGGACACATTTGCAAGTGGCAATCGCCTCATAAACAAGACGGGGGGAGGGGGTCTGGCCCATGCTTCACTTCAGGAACAGCCCCATGTGTTCCTTCAATCCTCTAAAACGCTCCTTAGACTAGATAGGGCGCTAAATAAAGACTTCCCCTCTCACTCCTCTCACTCCTTTCAAGCCTCAACTGTGGCAATCTTCTAGGCGAAATTAAACAATTTAAGGAGTCGTAACATAAATAATTGGTTTATTATCATTAAACGTCTTTGGCGCTATGTACACCAATACATAAATGGAAAGCACAAAGATGTGGGAAGTACCTAAAACAATGGCGTATATATGGCAACATGGGTGGCACATTAACGACCGGCTTTCGTTTTAATTGAATGTTCCACTTCTTATGTATTTCATCGGAATCACACATATTTTTGAATGTGTATCTGGATTTTATAGCTTTTACAGTATACATCATTTCACGTCGTTTGATGCACCTTGATCCATTGACATGGTTATCACTTTTATATCTCACACTTAGATTCATTTAGAAATTACTTGGTGCAATCTAAACAAAGGGCGCTATTCTTAGTAAGGTCTATGTTAATTACCGTGAAATAAGCCTATGTACTGAATGTGTGCGTACGCATGACATCAAGTAGATGATAGATTACCTCGATCAGATTTCTACTATAGTGTAAAACCGTCACAGCCATGTCCACACAAGATTACGAAACTTCCATCCATATTTTAACAACTACAAGCAAGCTTTCAACAGGTGATCAAAATTCATCATTCCCAAAGCTTTTCTTGCGAATTAAAAATGTTTAATTTTGTATGACCTCTTTCGGTTCTACGCCACAAATATTTAATGCGACAAGAATCGTTCAATGCGCTCACTCATAGTGAGGTAGTTGTGCTTTAAACGAAGTAAGCTTCCATTAGATTGAAGTGAGTGAAATACTGTTTAAACAACAGTTTCAATGTATTCAAACCCCCATGACGAGAATAGCTGGAATCGATTGTTAGATGTACAAAATAATCCAATTGTGAATCCAGCCATCGTCGGTTTGTAATCAGCAACATAACTGTTGTTTAAAATGTATGAAATTTGAACTAGGATGTTTTTAATTATCTGACGTTACAAAAACCGAAATGAATGAAAGAGAAGCTTAACAATAACAATAACAATACAAAAACAACACAACACAAACAACTAAACAACTTTACGGCATTCACGCTTATTATTATTCTTCATATAAATTACACCGAATTAAGGAACTAAAGAAAGTTCTATTTGTTTAGTCTCAACATCGTAAAGGTATTTAGTCAAAAATCTACCCCAGACATAAAACCCCTTGAGCGGTTCTTAATCTAACTTTCCTCAGCCTTAATCTCAACTTATCATTAACTTAATACTCTCTTGTTAATGAAACCAACTTAACCTTTTAATTAAAACAATACTTACATAGAAAGTAAGTTGAGGTTTTATTAAATATAGCTGCAAAGTCTTGCATAGCACTCAGCCCACACGCAAGCTCCAAACAACAAGTTCTTGGTACCCCTCCTAATCTATAAAACGTGGGTTAAGAGGTAAATTTTAAATAAATACATAGTTCTAATCTTCAGTAACGCATTGTTCAGTACGTACATAAGTTTAGTGCATCTATATGCAGTAATATTTATCTCTTACACTAAAGTAACTACAACGCATTAATTATCGAATTAACGCTTCCATGCATTGATGAAGAAACATTTCTCCAAATTTTAATTTGTCTGTGGGTGGGGTCTATCTAATTTGTTATCCCCAGTATTCACAACCCCGCCAGGATGACTTCCTCGATACTGAAACACTCTATAGTTTAGTTTCATCATTATACATCTATCATCATCCCCCCCCCCCGTCTCCATCGATTAGAACCAAAGCATAAATTTGACAAAAATCCAAATATCAGTTCAATTCTCCATTGAACCTAATACCTGTGGTACAACCACATCGACCACCACGATACCTGAACCACCAAGTGCTAAAACGGCCGTGGTCGAACGTGAAGGTGCAATGGCCCCTAGTGTGAGCACGTTGAAGAACACGTCGTTGATACCATAGGCGTGCGCAACGTCTAACATTAGACCCGGCACAAAGTAACGTGGTACAGCTGGGGTCTGGGGCAAAGCCCCAGCCGCCGGAGGCAATTTCGCCGAAGGCGAAAATTTTTTCGGTTGCACTAACTTTTATGGCCTAAAACGCGATTTTAAGACGCAACGGTTTCCGCTGTTATAGGATCTTGTGGCCCTTATAGAGCTTTGTTCCGTTTCATTTAAATAAAAGATAAATTATAAATTATTTGCGCAGCCCTGGGTGAAGTGTGCCTTTGCGTAAAAACGCACTACTGACAGTGAATTTTAATTTAAAGACTAATTTAAAGTGAAACTGCTCTCAGTCGAGGCCGGATCTAAAAAAAATTGGAATCCAGCGCGGCCCGACCGCCAAGTTGACACATTAGGTCCGGCCTAGGCCGAATAGGCCTGGGCCGTGCGCACGCCTATGGTTGATACGTTGTTAGCTGCAAGTTAACCCCGTCTGTAGCGCTATCACACGATACACAGTTATGGAACAGTGTTACTCTTTGCAATAAAGATGTGCGCGCATGTTTTTTTTATGAAGTCAACGAATTTAAAGTAGGCGTTTGTATGTAAATATCAGTTGTTGGATGTAAACAGCCTCTCACGGCAGGAAGAGCAAGCGTTATATAGGGAAGGGTCGTCTTGGGCTAGAAATGACATTTTTAACATTTCTAGTGCGATTTTGTCGTGTGTATCATGGCTGGTATTAAGTGCGAGTGTATGAATCTCGTAGGCTGTACAGACGTTACATAGCCTGAAAATCATTCTGCTCATACCCCGAGAACGTCTTGTATCCCAAGCTTATGCTGACGCCACACTTATGCCAACTTATTGTCTACCACTCGTATCATCGTCAGCAAAGGGCATAACTTAACAACAAATTTATGTAATTTTGTAACCAAGATGGCTGTATGGGCTACAGTTAATAAGTGAAACAATCCTTCAAAAGAGTGAGTGGTCAGTTAAAAAGTGGAGTAAGCACAGCAGGCGACGAAACCGATTTCGGTGTTTTACTTTAAAAAAATAATCAAGACAATATGTTTGTGTAGCTTCCTAAAAAAAACCAATCACAAACATTTACACAGAACAATTTTGCAAAGTACGGTGGATAAATATATGGATGGTTTGGGTTTAAATTGTGTCGTGGGAGAGCTACAAAATGAGCTTGGCTCCACTGTTCTGATATGGGAAATCATCCGAACCATTGACGATGCCAAATAGTAATTTACTGCAAAATATGGACAATGATATTTTAGGGGGGGGGGGGGGGGGGAGTGGGAGACTTTGCTACGTATTTTGATGGTACACCCATAGCATGGGCGAAGAAAACGTCATGCTTTCAATAGCAGTGTGGAGGAGCTATAGTCGCAGCTGATTGGTCAATTGCAACCCATGGATGCATGTCTCTGTACGTTCGTGTCCCGATCTATGTATACGATTTTGTGATCAATACATTGTGCTATATAGGAACAATAGTAAAGTGAGACACAGGGAACAATCTGCTCAGAAACAAAGAGAGAGAGGGAGAGAGAGAGAGAGAGAGAGAGAATACAGTTCGACGCGAACATCGTAAAACTATACGGATTCAATGTCGGAAGATAATAAAATGATTCAAAATATCATATAAAAATGTCCCCCGTCCAGGAACTGTACCATTATTATGATATTTATGTCAGTTGTTTCGGGTGTCTAAATCACGACCATAAAAGTTGTCTATTGTGGGTTAATAGGGCGTTGCCGCTGAGCAGCCACGATACCCAGTGATCGGCAATCAGGACGCTGTTGTATCGGGGTAGAAGGAAGAAGGAGAACTTACCACAACTAAAAACGTGCATGTCGTCATTAAAAGAAGGTATAGATTTTTAAACTACTATACAAAGTAAAGAAAAGACCTTACAATGACATGCTGTTAAAATCATTTTATCATTTTGTTCTGATTAAACTTTAGAAAAGTTAGGATGCTAAACGCATCTTTAAAAAAAACGTTCCGTGCCCGCCGTGCAGCTTTTGGATTTAAGGGAAAAGAGTTCTATGCTATGGGAAATAATTTCTAAATTTTGCATAGCTATCAGTGAACTAAGACACAACACAGATATACACGAAAACGAATGTGTATATTTAAAAATAGTGGGCATAAAATAGTGTGTGTAAAAAATAGCAAAAAATGGCAAAATAGTGTGTGTAGTGTGTAGTGTAGTAGAAGACTTAAATTGTGAACAAAATCACGAAAAAGAAGTTTTATAACCAAACAAAATACAAAAAACTACACATTTAGGTAGACTGTCTTGTTATATATGTGTGTTTGTTTGTTGTTTACGGCCGACGACGCGTGTCTATTTGAGGGGTTCCCTAACGACCTTGGAGCAACTGCACATTGTTTGCGTCTCGCCCGCTGATTGCCACAAGACCCGTGCCAAGGAGACGGGCCTTTGTTCCCCGTGATCTAGACATCCAACGAGAACAACTGGTTGATAGCTGGCATTGAAGATAATTCCGATTCGCTTGGCCAAGTTTATTCAGAAAAGAGAGAGAGCAAAATGGCGCAGTGGGAAACCAAGACGCCGTAGCTCGTGGGGCTCTAAAACACGACAACTGAGTGAGCTGATGAACGGTGGTATAATAATTAAGGTTGGCTCTAGATGTGAAGTTACAATATCGACTAACATACCTGACAATGATACCTCAGATCGCTTTAAAGACCGTCTTGAGGATAAAGAATACGCTAAAAATGTTTTGTCTCGGACCGCTGATTTTCGGCCCAGACACCTTTTTACGACACATCCCCCCCCGACCCCCCCTTCCAAACCAACATTTTGCACCCTGGATTTACTCATGGGTAATGGAATATTTGGTAGTCATTGCCAACTTGATCGGTTTTATTTCTCTGTACTGAACTGTCAACTGGCAAGAGCACGATGGATCTAGGTCTAGAAGCTTCTCTGTCGTCCCGACGTCTATGACAACTGATGGATATACTCACACCAATCGATTGGAATTGAGACACACACCTACATCTACATTTTCCAATAAACCCGGACGCATATTTCACTGATCCTTGAAGGAGTCACGAACAATAGTGACAAAATCAATAGAAAGGCTGACATACAAATGTTCACGTTCATAAATAATAGGACCAGTCAAAAAATCAAAATTTGATTCTAGAAACGTAAAACAAAAATTGTCTAGCTATGTATGGACGTTGCAAGCTGTAGGAACATAACGTGGCTTTACGTTGATATACATTCGACTTTATAAACCGAGCAATGTCAAACGCCGGCATCCAATATTGCGTTGCGGATATTTTAAAACCATTGTGCAGATCTCATATCGTACATCGTACAAAGCAATTTAGCAGTGGCTGTCACGGGAGTGTGAACTGAAAGTCATGGTGTGGAATATTTCTTGTCAACTGATGTAGAGTTTGACACACCGGACGCTTTTCGGTGTACGAGGGAAACGTTTTCTGCATTGATAAAATTAACTTTTGCATGGTTGGTATCTGGACATTGTTGTATAGGTCTACACAAAATTTAAATAAAAATTAAAAATGATGAAAACAATCCATAAAACGAATACCCAGTTATTTATTCTGAGCACTATACATTTTTAAAACCATAACTAGCTTCCTCTATCGTGCAATATTTGGATATGATGTGCTTACAGGTGCTTACAGGTGCTTACAGGTGCTTACAGGCGAAGAGTCTGGGCTAATGCGTAGATGTTCGGTATTTGTATGCTAAACATCGGAATTTAAATTAGGTCTACGATTCACCATACAAAATAAAGCTCCAAAATTCGGAAACTGATGCCTTACGTCTCTGCCCATAGGTTCAATAGACTAGCCGAAACAAGGCTTACGATCCACCAAGAGAGATATTGTTAGATCATGGTATGATAGGAACAGTCATCAAGTTCAATTTTCATTTGAAGCTAGCTTAACTTCAGTTAAGTGTTCCCAATCTTATCTCTCTAACAAATGCTTTATATTAGTTAACTAATTATTGTTATTATAGAATTATTGTATACTTTACGTAAGTGCTATCAGCTGAAGAATCCAATAAACGAGTGAAACATATTTCATTGAATGACGCAATCTACCACACACTTCGCAAGCGGGTAAGGTCCGAATTCAGCAAACACCAACACTTTTTAATCGGCCGATTTACTAATCTCGGATTGGTAACCATGATTTCAACAACTTTTACACACAAAATACATGGTGGCTTCCACCAGACGTCATTTTTTATTTCCGATTAACAGAAAATCAACGGATTAAAGTTTGGTGAAAAAGTCAAGCCATCCCACAACCATCTACTTACACAGCATGATAATTACATGCGTCAAGTAATGGGCATACTGTCTTTATTTGGTAGTAATGCTCACAGCGCTGCTGTCGTACTATACTGTCTGCAAGTCTCCAACCAAACGGGCCGTGCAATACTCTAAACGTGGCGGACAGGCAGCTCGGTCAAATGTATAACTTCACTTTGTGTTTATGTATAAGCCCACTTGGGAGTCGATAGACACAACTCTGGCAACATATTATTCAGCCTAGTTATTCACACAGACAGAGAGAATCTACTAAGAGAAGACGAAAGAGAAGACGGCTACCCGCGAGCTATTGGTTAGCATAACACAATCAGTCAGTTAAATGTCATAATAAATGTTGATCCATTTGAAGTATTTCCCAGGCCTCATGTTTATGCAACGAGGCTAATCGAAGCAAGTTGTAGTTATGAATTGTTCAACGTTGTAGTATGTACAGGGAGTAAACTCAATTTATGTCTCCTTTAGTGAATCAAACAGGTTAGGCAGGTCTATAGCTCGAATAACTCTACTCTAGGTTGGTAACTAAATTAAGGTGATAGACTACGCTAATAAGTGAGCGTGCTCGACTGTGTGCACAAGTGTGCTCTTTTTGAGCACATTATATACAGTATTTAAGACAGGCATATTTATTATTACAGGAATATTTATTAAATCATTAATATTATAAATAAATATAAAAATGCATTTATGGTCTACCCACTCAGTGCATTCTTTGTTAATTAGTGTTATAGTTGAATATGTTAGACATTCAATGATCAAAACATTATATTATTTATATTTTGATTGGCCAATTGACAATGTGAGTTTTTTTAGCATCGAGAGTGTGATAGAATGTTGTATGTGAAACATGTCGATTGGTACAATTATATTATAATTGTGTAGCTTTCACGGAGAGAGATTTATTATATGCCATTTTTGGGTGAAGACCGTGTAAAGAAACGAACAAGAAATTTACTGAATGGTGATGGACTGGTTCGCACTGTCCAACCACTAGTTTCCATATTCTATTTTTAAAATTGATCTTTGGTTTTATCGCTCACTCGACGATGGTGTTCCGAGCGTACAGCGTTGGCTTATTCGCTTTAAACTAAAATCCCCCATTGCAAATCAGTTGTGTGACTGAGGGGGTAGATTCTAAATACGAATTTATTTTTATTTTATTTATACAAAATAAAAAGACGAGTGCCGTAAAAGGTAAAATGGAAGCGCTCGCTTCATTTGATTCACAAGTAAATCACTGTCTTGAGCATGTCAGGAAGCCCCCAAGCCGGTGGATTTAGAAAAAAACTTCTTTAACTGAACAACCCTACGTTGCAAAGTAAGTTGTCCAAACGAGATCCCACGATTGAATCAGCAACTCTCGGTCTAAAAGCTCAGCCCTCGAAACCGCACAACTTTCGCCAAGCACAACAACCACTTTGAAGACATTCTTGTCGCGTATATATTCGGTAATGATACTTTGATTAAAAAAGTCTTGTCTTTTCTCCATTATCCTCAACGTTTTATATTTTCCTTACGAACTTCCGGTAGTCCTTACCCCACAACCGCTACCACTTGGAATTAATTTTAGGCCCACCTATAAAGAGAATCTCCAGCTCGCTGTGAAAACAACGCATTCAATAGAATCCACGCCAATATCCTTAAACCCCCTCCTACCCCAACCCCCCTCCAGGAACCCATCGCGTCTATTCATCCACGTGATTTTTTGGCACTGAACTCTTGGCTGTTTCCCCTTAAAGCTCTGCCCCTGTATCTCCGCCACCCGCCCTACACTACACCGCGCTGCCACAAATGACCCCAGCTGTCGGGACTAAACTCATTCAACACACCACCCGTTTAGTAGGGTTGGGACATCGTACGACGGTAATCAAAGCAGTCGGGTTGAATTAAAAGCAGCAACGACGTTTTTCCATTTGAGCTCAATCAGTATGCTATAATATTGCAATGGGCACAACCACAATAAAATATACTTGATTATCGTCATCAACCTGTTTACAGTGAAGAGTGTGGTTGTTGTTGACTTCGTGAGAGGTTGAGGAAGATTAAGGAGCGGTATTAAAATGCTCAATTCACTTCGAAACACTCTCCTATACCACGGAAACTATCAATGCTTGAAATGATTTTTAGCTACACACTGATTATTTGCCTTAGGATTAGAATTGACCTGTGACATAAACTATGATTATGATGGCAAAATGTTAATCCTCACCAAACTTTTAACTATAGAACATTTTTGACAATATTCCAAAGTCGTCTATTTGAGTTGATCATGACTTTCAGTCTCGGAAAGCTAATTTCATGCAAGAGCGAGTACCTTTCGGAATCATTCCAACAGACTGAAAAACGAAACTCGATACAATCAGAACCTCGAACTGTTCCGAGGTTGTTTCTAGAACTGTTCCGAGAGAGATCAGCGAACAGACTTCTCACTTTTCATCTCATTTTCATGATATTATGCATTTTATAATATCGTGCTGACACGGGTGCCGCTGCATGTTTCTATTTCACCGGGTAATGAAATTTATTAAACTTTGAGAAACTTACTCTTTTTAAACATATTTCTTCAGTTCAAGTATTCAGTTCAGAGATGCAGTTAGTTCGTTGCGCAGTCAGGCACTGAATGTTTGCAAGAGTATTACTACCTAATGATGTGTTCTGTGGTTGATTTGTAAGGATTCTCGTCTCTTATCTTCATTGAACTGAAATAGCCCAAGGGCTACTTCTGGTCATTTACCTATGTCTAGTCTAAGCTCTTACTAGGATCGTCTGATTTGTAAAGGTGAACGTGACTGTTTTGTAGCATTGCTTACTTAGTTTTCATTAAAAAGATAGTTTCTATATAAAGTTTTTCATAGGTTGTCAAGATCTTTCAAGCGATAGTATCATCGGAAATGTTACCTTCCTCTTTAATGCTGTACCAATAAGTAACTTATGCTTTAATTTTATTTTTTTCTCCTTCGTAAATGAGTTTTAAAACTGAATAAGACAGCCATTAAATAAACACAATTAACATGTAAATTTCTCAACCACGGATCGAACCAACTACGGTTAATCAGAGCATCCACTTATCGACCGTGGCCACCTTCAACAACATCCGAAAGAATCGAGTCGACCAATGACGCTCAACGTGCCAAAAGAGGTGACAAACATCGAAAGTTGTCATTTCATTTAGTTTACACGGTTTTAGATATTGAAAAATGTCTTGATGCATATTTCAAGAGTTGAACACACGGCCAGGAGTAACAAATGACAGGATCACAATAGAGACACGGCTGCTCACAAGAAAATTCTATTTCGAACTATTGAATTTTGAATTCTATGGTATATAGAAAGATAGAACGAAGCGAAACAAGAAAAGATACGTGTATGGAGATCGTTGTAGAAGAGGAAAGACGGTAGCGGAGAAAGATCGGCCCAAGAATACGGCAGAGATGATACGAGGTAGGGCGCAACGTTCCACCTTTCAACACGAGCAGCTTTGTTATGCGTACGTTTGTATGTATCGGCTTTGTTGTACAGCAACAGAAGCTACTATCTACTATTCTACTATATTCATTGTGTGAAACTCATTATGAATCAGTTTGAATGCATGATGTATGTCCACTTCCTTGTAAACATAGTTGAATAAAAAAGTGAAATGAAACTAACATTAATAACATATTATGTAGGGCAGATTCATTGACAGCATATTTTACTATAATTGTTATAAGAAAACAACCAGAAATAGTAATCATTACAGAAGTTGTGTAAAAGTATGGATGAAATCGAAAACAAAACTAGATTGTAAAATATAATTTAAAAACCTTCTCAAAGTGGATTGAAAATGATTGATTGCAAATGTTGACTTTTTTACAACTAGTCAATGGATGGCCAACTACTCATAAATGTTGTAATATGTCATAATAATTTGACGTGTGTAAAGCGAGTTCCAAAACCTATACAGGGTGCTGATATACGCGCCTCAAAAGACTAGAATAGATAAGATTGCTAAAAAGTACTCAACAACAACAACAAATACCAACAGCACTTTCACCTGAAAGCTTTCATGGCTTTATCATATTAGGGATATGTATTTCACACATCGTTCACCGACAGCAGCACTCTGTTCTGTTCCCTCATATTCCTCACCCTACTCTTACGTTATTCATACTTTACTTTATTTTCGTTACACAAACACTTTCTTTCGTAATGTATCACAAGAGCAAATTGAATACCGTAGACATGTGTCATTTTATAGTTGTGAGCGATACGATAGGTGCTGTATGGCTATAGTGAGTAATGTGATCGAGAGATAGGAAGGGAAAAATTGATTCATTAATAATCTTTATATGTTTGTCATTTTGGTTTAGTTGGTTTATTAATATAAACAGATTCAATTACGTGTATTCGTAATTATATTGACGATGATCCTGTATGTATATCATGTCCACACCATGAAATAAATAAATATATAAATGAAGGCCTGTTAACTGTTAGGCCTGCTCTTCCATCCAACCGATTAGAAAATAGGTAAAAACACAAGAGAAAAAAGGGAGAGAGATTGCTTGCTTGCTTACTTGATTGATTGATTGATTGATTGATTCCTTGCTTGATTGCTTGCTTAATTGATTGATTGATTTATGTCTTTATTCAAGGCGGTAGAGAGAAAGGGGAGGTGAAGTAAATACAGTGTTAGTGATACAGTAAACACTAAAAGCTATGCATGGAAAGACTGGCTGAGTACGGGAATATGCTAACAAACAGAATGTATGTTGAAATTAAAAAACTGCAACGAGAAGATACATCAATGAGAGCTTGGACTGAGTAGATTGGCATGATTCTAAAATGAATGCGCTTGTGTAGGAATAAATATGTATAGCGAGAAATGCAATGCAAAGCAATGATGGAGTAAAACATGCAGAGAATAGTTCATTAAAAATAAAATTATGTTTTGGAGATTAATGATAACAGGTGGTCTCTTGTCTCTGAACGTGTTAATGGAAATTACAAGACCAAAGTTTTATTTCAGCTACTAAAACTAATGCTTACATGTATTTATTGCTTATTTTATTTGTTTTGTATTTATAAGATTGGGTTGGGTGTTCCTGTTAGAAATCAACGCGAGTGAAGTTCCCTGTTGTGCATATGCGCATGGGGGTGTTATGACCATGACGTATATTGGGCGCGCCAATGACAGCTCATGACTGATATTGAGAAAGACCTCCGGGTCTCAGTCGGCTCGAATAGTTGAGAACTTTCAGACTTCTCTCCGTCTTGTCAGACACTGTTCGTTCGCACAAGAAATACTCGAGAGGGGAAAAATATGAGAGTGTATAAAAACGATTTAATTCCAGGGTGAGTTACAAGATGGAAAGACGTAACTGTCAAAAATTCATTATAAGAAACCGTGTTAGCCGAAATTTCAGTTGAGAGATGAGTTTGAGGGGGGTTTCCGGCCCGGAGCTTCTTATTAAGTCAACAACAAAGCAAAGTGTAGTTAATATACCGTAGGGAAATTGTTACGAACTTTTATTATGAAGTTCATTCAAAAAAATTAATAACTTAAGAATGTTGTACAGTGATGCGTTGGATGTTGTGATCGCTCACGGATGTGCGAGGTGGGACATCTTTCTCAATCATGCGCCCGAGTGGATGTTCTGTGTAGTACCGTGATGTATATAATGCTCTCTTGTAACAGGTAGTGACGTCAGTGCCAACTGCAGCACCCCCCCCCCCCCCCCTCCAATTACACTCGCTCAAATCTGTATATACATTCAGAACACAATAAGAAATATTCACGAGTTTCCAATATTGGCGCGAGCATCTGAAGAAGAGACATACCTTTATTAATACCGACCTTGTATACTATTTTATTTTATTTTATAACGTTATCAAGTTTCTTTCATACACAAGATTTTATTGTGAAACTGTTGATGACATCAGATTTCACAGTAGGTACTGTTAATGAATTATTTTGCAACTCACAGCATTGGGCACCAACACACATTTATAGTAACTTGTGTTGATGCATTCATTTACTACTCACTGCATTGGGTACCAATAAACATTTCTAATAACTTGTGTTTATGAATTTATTTGCTACTCACTGCATTGGGCACCAATACACATTTCTAATAACTTGTGTTTATGAATTTATTTGCTACTCACTGCATTGGGTACCAATAAACATTTCTAATAACTTGTGTTTATGAATTTATTTGCTACTCACTGCATTGGGCACCAATACACATTTCTAATAACTTGTGTTTATGAATTCATTTACTACTCACTGCATTGGGCACCAATACACATTTCTAATAACTTGTGTTGATGCTTTCATTTAATTAATTCATGGTGAAGAAAGATGCGAATGTAAGACAAAATGGTGTCACAACCTAGATATATTTAGATTATTTAGGTGATTTGAATATTACGTCATTACAATATGTTTACACTTGTGCAAGTATAAGTTGAAATATATAACTAACTTAATGGCAAAAAATCCATGGATTGGTTTGGAATAGATCTTCATTCTTTCCTTCTTCCTGCCCGTCTTTAGATTTCACTATATTCATGATATTCATTTACAACATAATATTATGAAAATACTTACGAGTTTAAACACAATCATTCTTCATGCCTGCCTTATGAATTAACCATGTTTTTTTTTATAATTAGAGCAACGATCGGTAATCTATAACCATAGATAGACGATGTGACTGGATTCAGGGGGGGGGGGAGGGGGGGGCTACGCCTGAATCTTCCCCTATGTGATTTAACTATAACTGTACCCGTTTCGAGGCTAGGCGGGTTCCAATTCCAGTTGATATTACTTCTCCATTGTAGTCAAGTGTACAGTCAGAGCGACTATAATTATCCATCTAACCACAACTGTCAGCATCGTGATCGTAATCGAACATTTTCCAGTTACAATCATTATGACATGAAGATTTAGTTGTGAACAACGCCATAATAAGTTGTCTTTGACGTTTTCCGGTGTACGATTGCAACCCCAATACCAACAGTTGTAGGTATAGGGCTTATCTCGGTTTATTTACTTACATGTTGATTTTACCTACCACGTAGTTTGATTTTACGTTACGATTCTCTGTTGTGTCAAAAAGATAAGCGGTGGTTGTAATGTACATTCTATATCACAGCCATTTGAATCGCCGCCAAAAAGTATTCGTTTCTCATCTCCTCATTCTCATTTCTTCTCCAAATTTGACTTAATATCAAATACGACTTCCGCTTTGCTAATGGTTCGATCGCTGATATAGTAAAAAAAAAAAAAACTCCACAAATGACTTTATCTGTTTGAAAAATGTAAGCACTAAGTAGTGTCGAAAGACAAATCGCTCTTAAATTTTGATGAAAGGTGTACGTGACCTCAAGAAAGGTGGTCCCTCGATTCACTTAGTTTGTAGGTCAACAGTGTGATATTCACTCTTAGCATCGATTTGTCTGTTCGCTAAGAGGTGACGCGCTGACCTCAACCGACTCAATCAGAAGAACACTCGGCAGTAATGTCTTCGCTGAGCACTATTAGCGGCGAGGAGAAGAGAGAGGAGAGAGGAGAAAAACAAGGACCCACTTAATGGTGTAGAAAATGACTTGCCGACAGTACCACCTGGTGACGACTTCCCCAACCCTCTGGCAATGCGGTGGCCAAGTCGGAAACTAATCTAGACGCAGTACAAATCAACCCCGAGGTGTGTTTTTTCACTTACAACTTTCGCGTAGCTGTTTTGTTAAATAAAATGTCAACGAAGCCCCGAGCTTTTGTTGTTTGTGATGACATGAAAAGGAGGAACGCACAATGGAGAAATCTCTTCAAACTAAATTTGCGACATTCATAAAAACAAGAAATTTTACAAACGTGAATTGTACGTATAGCGACTGTAGTTGAATAACTTTGAACATCTCAACTCTATAGCAAATGTCAACCGAGTTACAAAGAAACATTTACTACAACGTGCGTATGGTTAATTAGTCAAAGCGTTTGAAAGAATGTCTTATATTTTATAAGGTATTTCACATTTATCATTACTTGGTAATGTTTGAGCCACATATTCCTAAAACGTGCGTTTAGCTTTCAAGGACTGGGGACGATGTGAGAGCTACTAGTGTAGATTTAGGACCTGTATCATGACAGTCCGCTAAATATTCAGTCCGGGACTTAGTCTCTCCATGGAAACCTCCCTTCTGATTGGTGGTTTCCATGGAGAAAAAAAGTCAGCGGCGGGCTAAATATTTGGCAGGCCGTCATAATACCCTCCCTGACAGGACATGGATATCAACCTAGTTTGGAAATCATGCAAGATATTTTGTATATTATTTCTTGCTTGCCACCCATTCGATCATACCAAAATTGTTCATGAATACATTTCTTCTTTTACTTTTTGTATAATATTTAGTTACCTTATGATGTAATTAAACGATACAATTGTATTTAATTGCTCACTACATCACTCTAATTATTTATCATATACCTCCCCACAGTTGAAAAGGAATATGTGTACATGATATTATTAATATTGGACACTGTTCCTAGAAATAATTTTCAACCCCGCGTTTACAAAACAGTTTCAAAGTATTAATTATCACACTGCACAACCCCCCGGCTATATATAACTATAGTTACTCATTTCAGGCACTAACTAGCCGGCTCGAGCGTCCACTCATCTACTGACTGAAGTATCCTCGCATCCCGAATACTCTTGCACACTCTCCCATTATATAAACCGCTCACTCTTTTATCCTTCAGTGGTTGCATTACCTTTATAAATGTGTAGAGTAGATAATACAAGGGACATTTGACAAGGTCTATAATCACTTCATGCTATGCACTAGAAGGAAGAATGGAGGTGAGTATAAAAAGCGGACGACTACTTTACAGCATGTCTTATTACAGCATTCTTCAAATGCGTCATGTAGTATACATCGGCGGTGGTGTGGGGGGGGGGGGGGGGGGGGGAGGGGGAGGTGAGATATGGGAGCTCAAAGGGAAAAAGTAAAAAAGTAATAAAAAGAGCAAGTAAACTTACGCCTGTCAGTATGTCAACAAGAGAAGCTACAATATTGGACCAATAAAAATAAAAATAAAAACCAACCAGTAGAACATCTGCTACGACCGTCTATATTTGCAGGAAGCTATACCAGATCTGTACAAGAGAACTGGAACTGGGTGGGCGGGTAATCTGTACTCATTGACGTTGCTCCAAGGAACAAAACAACGACTCAATAAACATGTTTTCGTATAATTATCTGAAATTAACATTACCCACGATGTTAATTGAGTGCGAGTAATATATATGTTCTGGTGTATGCTTTCGCGGATATAATGAATGTTAATCACAGTATTTTGGGGTTACTCAACGTATTTATTTTATATTACGGTGTTTATTTTTTATTATAATATTTTGTATATATAAAGCGAGC
The DNA here is from genome assembly GCA_945910005.1 of Isoperla grammatica. Lineage (NCBI taxonomy): Eukaryota > Metazoa > Arthropoda > Insecta > Plecoptera > Perlodidae > Isoperla > Isoperla grammatica. The sequence goes on from OX246739.1 coordinate 44,748,690, forward strand.
TACCAGTAAACGAACTTTCCAATATAGTATACCTGTACAATAACCAATACTTTCATCTGACACCAAATTTAAGAACAATTCAATAGAGAAATATACTGATGTAATATATATTAAAAATACACTTGTTTTATATAACAAGCAGGTACAAAAAAGAGGTGGACACACCTTCAATTCGTCGTAATGATATCTAAAAACGTTTGGCTTTTCCAAAAACAGACAAGAAGGACTAAAGAGTTCCTCTTTCTCTGAACTTCTTGTTGAGTGAAAGCATCTGGCCATTAGTACCCAAGCTAGCACCATTGCACATTCGACGAGAAACATTTTTATGTCCACACCTGTACGCGCTGCTTACCACTTACACGACTGGCATGAATGCATGCATCACATTTCCCGGGAAATTGTACTACTCGACAGACGACAATCCTGGCGGAAATGCACTATAGCAGTTGATTCCGCGCGGGCGTCTAATGCATTTTCCAAACATTCGAAGCATTTCTCAGACTAAGTCGTCAGCCGAGGTTGTGGAATCAAATTCTTTTGAAAGGCGACAGAGGAAAATGCAATAAAACGGATGAATGACTGTAATGTGTCAATCTCGCCCGTCCGACGACCAAGGAAATCTAGAAAAGTTGAGAAGAGAAATTCATATAGGTTGTCCCAAAACAGGTAAACATGATATCTAACGCATTCTCGTATTTCGCCACCAATGCACGTTTTTATCGTAATAAACCGAAAGGTAACAGTAAGCGGCGGCATAAAAGTTTTCAACCAGTGGTTATGTTTTATGATGTTCAGTTTCGAAAACATAAATCTAGTGTCTAAGTTACAAGAATGAATTATATCATGGTCTTTTGAGCAGAGGGTTTTACTTTTATTCATAGTTGATAGTAACATTAGTGATAATTTTGCATATTAACATTCTTGCAGTGGTGAATATAAAGAAATGGGAGGGGGGACATCCGATCCGAAATGTCAGCTTTAATTATTACACCACAAAATGCATAGTTAGGAAGTATGACTAGGAACTAGTTATTAAATTTTTAATTGGTCGGCAAAGTAACCAACCAGGTTACTACCTTAAGCAAGTAGGCCTACTGTATACGATTCTATTTCAGATAGTGAGGTATGTGGTCACGGTGTTTTAGTATTATAGTATTAAGGCAATCGTCCAATTATATGTTCTATCATAGTTTGCATTTAATTTAAATAACCCTCTCAATATTTGGTGTTACTTTAAAGTTTGAACATTGTACGAGACAAATCATTACCACCACAAAAGTGCATATTTAACAAAATATTATAACTATCAAGAATATATCAGTTCATTAGTATATCAGTTAAGTTCGCAACTCTTGTGGCAACAGGTGATCGTAATCACATCATAATGTGATTAATAACAACCGCGTAATCTTTCACACAATTTCGATTCCATCCTCTCTGACGACCCTCTTCGCGGCTTGAACGTCCACCTTATGATCATCTTTCATTAATCACTAGCTAGGAATCTCAACGAACTCACCGAGTCGCCGGATTCTGCTGGAAACTTAGCAGTTTGCGTCGGCGGTGACGTGATTAATCCAAGACTTTATGTAATTTTTCTTCGTTACCTGTTGATACTTTGCTTCAAGACTCGCCGTAATCCGTTTAATAATTACTTTAAAGAAAAGATAACAAATTGATTTTTGAAGTAAGTTTGCTGGGTAGGCATACAGTGCGGTTTAAGGGCGAAGCCCACTTTTAAGAATGGGTCGGAAAAAGCTTGTTTTATTAAAACTTTTTTTTCACCTCCACATTATACTTATTAAGATAAATTTAAATGTTAATTTTTTCTCAGTAGAAACGAAGCTCATGGAGTCATCTGAGAAAGTATTGATAAATGAAACGCTTGCATTAGCCAATTAAAGAATTACTATTGCATTGGCAACTATAATGAATGCAATATTTAAAAATTAAAAAAAAAATGTTTTGTTCTTATGAGGCTAAGTGTTGGTAAATTAAATTTTTCTTTGATTTGGCATCGTTTCAATAGTTGAGACTGCCCCATTCATATTACAGATTATAAGAATCGTTATATCTACCTAAACCTATTGAAAGTAATCGTACGTGTGCGTGTGCGTGTGCGTGTGCGTGTGCGTGTGCGTGTGCGTGTGCGTGTGCGTGTGCGTGTGCGTGTGCGTGTGCGTCAGAACGCACAACACAGTAATTGCATCTGAGACAGACGTTGTCGTACTCGGACGGATAGACGAGTGAGCCAGTGGAACCAATGGATGGGAGGATGGAAGCCACCCGTGGCAACATGCCATGAAAAATAGAGAGAATAAAATGTAAAAACCAGCTATATAAGCTTTTAAGCCTATGCAAGGCCTTTACACTTCATCGACAAACAAACAAAAAACAGCACCCGTGAGTAATGTAGAGTATCTTTGCTTTTCCATTCATTAGTTCGTATCATACAACCTGCAGATACGTTACTACATGAAGGTCGTACGCACGGGGGGTTATTTTAAGGTACCCCCTGTGCAAAATATCACTTTTCCAGAATTCAAACGAAAAGCAGACGCTTTTGAGAACGGCATGAACTTCGAACCACTAGTCCTAACGCTAAATGTATGTATATGTTTGTCACCCCCCCCCCCCCTCCTCCCCCCTCGTAATAAAAGTCATTCAATCGTCAGGAAGCGTCTTCAAAAAAACACATTTCAAACTCGAAGAAAACACCATTGGCCTGTGGGAGTTGTCATCTCCTGTCTATTCCTGGTGGATCCAAGTATAGGACGAAGTTTTCGGGTTGGTGAACTCTAAAGTAAAGTCCCCCCCCCCCCCCCCGCCCGGTAATCTGTACTCTCCCCCTCCACTTAGATGATTCTTACCCACCATTGCTCGACGTTATTAGGTCTCAGGATACCAAACAAATAACTCGTTCTCTTTCACCAACGAATAGTTTTCGCGTAGGTCTCCCAGTTCCCCCTGACGATTTGTGTGTACTCCCATCAAAGATTATTAAGGGATTTACTACCATAGAAAACTTTCAAGAAGACACAAATGAGCCTCGTAAATAGTTTTGTTTACCTTCCACCCTGTTACGCAGGGCTTCTCAAACTTTTTTGCTCGCGACACCAAATTTCTAGGTAAAAAAAACTCGTCACCCCGTCTTATATCGGACCTTATTTGCATGGTTTATATTATATAGACACTGGAATAGATGGTGTCTTGTTAGACGATACTTGCAGCGATTCGCTTCGCTCTGTGTTGACATTTTTATCAGCGGATGCAACAGTAAGAATGTTTCCCTCTGAGCCTCATGTTTCAACTTTTCTATGTACATCTTTTCATATATTGTCTTTAAAAAGTTCGATTCTATATACACAATAATTTCCATTTTTCACAAGCTTGCGACCCCATTTTGATTCCTCGTGACCCATGGTTTGAGAAGCCCTGCTGTAATGTGACGTAGTGAGTAGTGACGTAGGTACGCCAGTGCCAAGGAGAGTAAATCTAATAACCTTACGCCAGTGCAAGACAGACAGGTGTCTGCTGGATTGTTTTTATCGCAAGTCAATATGCGTTATTTTCCCGTGGGCAATCAACCGGGAGAGACTTTTTATGACCAATATAGACATAAAGTGCCTGAATGACACTAATAACTTAGCTCTCTGCCTTTCTACTTGATTGGACAAGATCATAAAATCTGATAAAACTTTACATTCATCTTCGTTGACTCATGATTTGATGCGATGCACAGACACAACTGATTCGGCTCATCAATTACGCAAGTATTCAAACCGAAGTCGAGTTCGGTCGGTTCCGCTCGTGGTTCATCAACTCCGCTTCGATCGGAATGGAGCTCCGACAATCAGTTTGTCTTCGTCGCAGTCAAGAGCGAAGCAATCGATGCGATTCAAAGTTTGCCATAAACATTCGTTCACCGTGTGTGACCCGAACTGGCCGCGATAACGATTGACCCGTTTCTTTTTTTAATAGGGTCGTGAGGTATAGGAATAGTTATAAATAATTTGGTATACCTTAAAAGTTGACAAACAATATAGAAAAATATTACCTTCCTTCTATAAGTTCTTTGAGACGTTTCCAGTTTGCTCCCCCTAGTGGCCGTTTGTAAAATCACAGTTGTTTTTTGACAAATATGAAATTAGTTCCCGTCCATCTTTACCCTGACTCAAGTTGGTAGTATCTTACGTTGGTCCGTTACAAGTGACGCTTCAATGTCTGATTACTGAATCTTCAGGGTTAAGGCTAGAGGGTAGTTTAACGTTTGTTAATCACTTTTTAAATATTGTGTAACGTTCTAAAGACATTAGTAAAACACGTTAATTTGGCGCGGTTTTCATAGTGAGATCAACCATCGTCGTTAAGAGTAAAGAGGTCAAAACTCGTTAAGTAAACGTGTTTTTAAATTGATATCTTGAGAACGCTTCATTCAAGATTTTGAAAAAGTGAATCCGACACAGAATTTGCTTCTATATCAGCTAAACAATGAATTGAAAAACTGTCAAATATTGTTATTGTTAGAATTGTCATTACAATAATTTATTAATTAATTCTGAATTATTGAATTAATTTTGCAATTGAATGTATTTTAATTTATTGTTTAGCTAATACAAAACCAAGTTACCCTTAAAATTAACTTTTTTAATATCTTTGAAGCGCTTTGAAGATATCAATCAAATAACGTTGATTTTGCGTGGTTAAATATTGCGAGCTATCCATTGGCGGGAAGGTTTTTGAATATTACAACTCATGTTATGATTCAAACTATTGTCATTGCAACAACTAAGAGATGTGGTATAAATATTGCAATAAACAATACCTTAGAACGATGATGATGAAGACATTTGGGCTTAACGTCTCTGATTTTGGCAACGACGCTAAGCGAGACGCAAGAACCTAGAAAGGCAAAACAGAAACACAATTAGAAAAATAAGAACTTTCAAAATGTGAGCATTAATAAATAATATACGTAATAAATACAAATGTAAATGAGAATAAGACAAAGTGAATGAATACATTAAAAATAAAACAACATACATAGTACACACGCAATAAGCCCAAAACTAATACATTCGCCATCCAGGTGATCAAAATTTTTCCTCGACCAAAGCCTGAAAAAACAGTAAAACTATATGCGCGCTCGTTAGATTTGCTTCAATATCACACTCAATATTTCAATATTTACACTTTTCGATCCTCGACTTATAAGCATTCCTCAATGCTAATGTCCCCCACTGAAAATCAGTTCTTAAACTGAGTGAGTAGACAATAAATACAAATGTATTGTTTTGTGACTACCACTGTTCTAAAGTGTATTGCAATGAATCTGTGGTCCTAGGATCCCGCCCACCTTTCCCTACCTCACTCCATACCTCGAATCGCCGGCTCGGCGGGGTACCCCTCGCGGCTGGCTCGCGCCGGCGATTCGAGGTATGGAGTGAGGTAGGGGAAGGTGGGCGGGATCCTAGGACCACAGATTCATTGCAATACACTATAGCAAAGATTACAAACTAGTTTGTAATCTTTGACTATAGTATCAATAAGCCAAGTTTCATAGCTGACACGTTTAAGCAAAATTAGAATTACGTCCATTAAGATTCTCATTCATTCTCATTCATTAAGATTATCTCGAAAACCCACCCGACGCTCGAAATTATTGATTAGAATACTTACTTAAGTAACCGTAATTAATTAATTAATTAATAAACAAACACATTAGCTGAGGGAGAATAGACTAAGAACTCTTATTTGAGAGAGGTGTGCGTTATTAGGCGCCGTTCTTCACCGCAGTGAGCTTTCTTCAAGAGACGCAACTTTATACTGAACATTTTGGTCACGCAGCACACATTTCGAAGTTTGCCCTGGGTGGCACTTACAACATAATAGCATCTTGCCCTTCATAAAAGTCAAGCAGACAAGAACTGCGTCGGCATAGTTTGTACCTATCAGACTACGGCACACTTGTGTTCTGCTACATGGCACGACATGTCATCATCTTCGTGGTAACGGAATATAAAAAGTTGGTGCCAACTTCACACCAGTCTATGAATCGCCGTTTGCACTGAGAACACTGTTAAAACAAAACTATACTGATAAAAAGTTTCCGTCATCGCCTGAAATGAGGTACTTATGAATCCCTATGGGCAGAACAATTGTCTGTGTGGGGCCAACATTAAAACCAGTGAGTAGCTATGAGGAAATCTCTGCCACTGGCGAGGTGCGCCGCCACCGCAGTAGTAGGAGAAGAATACTTGAATACTTGAATGACAAGGCAAGAAGTTCGAAACAGGGTTTTTACGAAAAACGTGGTACAAGTAATCGGTAAGGGTTCTGCTAATCTGTTAATGTTTCTTGACTTTTCCCCTAGATTGATATAAAGTAAATAAATCAAATAGATTATAAAAAAAATCACCGTCTACCGTTTATTTATGTACTGATGGCATCGCATAAAAATAGAATGCACAGCAAAATATCTGGAAATAATCATCCCCGACGAAACTGAAAAGCGGATTTTCTGAGAACAATTGATAATAATAAGCGGTTAAAATTAAAAAATGTAAGCCCAAAACACAATTGCCCTGCTAGAAACGCAAGAGGATGATAAAAGATAATGGGCATAGCGATGCCAAGCCCAACAATGCATAAAAGATTCTTTGTTGCTATTCGAAGGACGATGTTCTTTTCTTTTGTTATATTCTTGGGTATTGCGAGTCTCAAACATAATTTATGTTGGAGCTTTACTTCGTTATATCTCGAGTACGCATTATATCACTTCATGTTCAGAACTGTAGGTCTATTCTTGTCAATCATACTCGTCTAAATGGAACAAAAAGCAGAGGCTTAATTAAAAGTTGCAAAACAAAGAAGGACAGGTTGTTTCAAAAATAAGTTTTACAAATTTAATGTTATTGTCATGTTCTTAAAAGTCGATGTGTATAGATTTACATACATGAAAAGTAGTACAAGGATTATACGCAAATTTGTTTTAAATGGTTTGTTTTTAAATTAAATTAAATTAAATTAAATTTGTGTTTAACATGTATTTTTATTGGGTAGCAACTTTCCTGCAAAGTCAAACTCAAGCTCATTATTTTTCCTTAGTCATTAAAACGAAAGACCTTCCAACAAAAACGTGGCTTAACGATCGGCGTTTCTATTGAGACGTATCTAACTAATAATATCCTATTCGTTCGCTCATGACCCTCAATATTGAACTAGCTATTAGGTGTCCTCACAAAACATTGCATTATGTCACTTTGCTAGAAATACAGCAGGTCTGAAGCTTCTACCAAAATTACCTCTTTGTAAGCGTAGCACTAGCTGCCATACACAACGTGGAATGGAAGCTGATACGTTTTGTCCATGGAAGACTAAGGGCGGAATGCACAGTCGAGCTAAGTATGTGATTTGTTTATGGTTGTTATGGATTTTGTTCTTATGGAAAGTAGCGTGTAAAAAAACAATTTCATAGCAACATTCCTGTATTGATTGACACCTGACTCTGCATACAGCCCTACTGATTCGGTAAGTGTTAACATTATTTCTAGGTTTTTCATCAGTTTTACTAATTAAAAAAAGAAAAAAAAGAAACACCCCAAAGACTAAGAGATGATAGTTTCAGTAATAGATCTCTGCGCTTTCAATACATGAAATAATGGTGTACGCGCCTGTACCACTTATTTATTCACTTGGAATGCGATCATCACTACACAAACTATTGACAGTTTTATATGAAAACAGAAGCAAACACATAGGAGATTTCCTTTGATGCGGTCTGAAGTCTGGGTCACGCCGTCTCGTTCAGAGCTTATAGAAGGTAAAGGAATGGTTATATCTTTTTGTCAAAACTCTTTTCTAAAGTCTGCTTTTCTAATAACTTATGCGATCTTTGAGATTTCCTAGAAATACCTACGACGGTAGTTTAGAGTGGAGTTTAGCCCAAGATGCGGATGACCAGAGCAGCGAACATGGAATGATTCGCTACTCTCGCTGCATCTCAAAACTTGGTCCCTGACAAGAGAGAGGCACTCTCGCTGCATCTCAAAACTTAGTCCCGGACAAGAGCAGGTTATTATTGATGTTATTATTTTAAACAATGTATTGGAATACATATTTGCCATTAGGCCTACGGCTAACTAATTTAAAAAACTGACCTATTACCTATTTCCAGTGTTGTATATAAATATGACTTTTGAAATACAACACAATCACGATTATATATTTTTTTCAAATCAACGTTAATCGTTTAACATTGCCAAAAGCAATTAATAAGTAATTGAAAATGAAAATTATATTAAACAACAATGCATTTAAGTCTACAATTACATTTTCAAAAAGTAATTGGAAACGTAACTCCATTAAGTAAATTACTTTTACGCAATTACTTTACAACACTGCAAGCCTATTTCCACAGGAAGCTCAATTTTAATAAAAATAAAATGAAAATATGTACACATAGGGACGACTCGAGTATTAATTTATTACGGATACATAAGAACGGTGCTCCAGTCTAGCTTCTGCATGTTCTTGACAACATATTATTTTGATTAAAATGAAATAAACATACGACAACATCTTAACCTACTTAAAGGTCGATTAAATTATTGCAGAGAACCCAACTCATGCCAGCATATATTTATGTAGCCCTGACGTAATGTGAGCATTGAGTATCAAGTATGAGATACTGAAGAACCGACGTCGGTTTTCAATACGTTCGTTTCTGTGTGTGTGCTGGTTGAAAAGTGGCTAAAATAAAAAAAACTATGAATTTTTCAAGCATCCCAGCCGTAACGTGCGACAACGAGTTTTAGATCGTGTAAGACGAAAGGCGTAAATGCGATTTAGGTTAAGTCAAGAGAGAGGGGGGGGGGGGGAGAGGGGGGCGTATTTATGAAAGTAAAAGTGTCTATGCGAAGGTGACTACGGCCACGTTATGAGGAGGAATGGGTTTTCTGCGAGCCGTGGGAATTTATTGCCAGCTCCACCCGATAGGTTTTAGTACTTTAGAGGTTGCCGGTTAGTCGTACGGCCAGCCAGCCAAATCCTCCATTTCCTCACAACCCGGATCATCCTTGGTACATTCAATACGATTTACTACTGTGCTAACTAAAGATCAAAAAGTTTTTAACATTCGCGTGGAAGTATATGACTACACGAATCGATAAGATTCATATAGCCGGAACAAGATGTTATGGTTCAAAGTTTTGCTTTTATTTCTCCACAAGTCGATGGGAATACGTTTACGTGGCAAGTTAACTCCCAAGCTACGGTTGTCGTTTTAATATATCTAAAGTTATATCATTGTAAGTTCACATGGTAGCGAATTCCATTCTTGTTTTTCTCCCATTTCGTATACGTAGTAGGTTCGTTTGTCTTCTCCTCCATCATTTTAATGTGTTTTTCCACGCAACCAGAAGGAAAAACGGTAGATTGACTGCAATTTAGAACTTTTTTGTTTTCCTCTCACATGATGAGTTACAACAAGAATCAGACCTTACGAATTGTTATTCATTCGATTTCCATAGGCAACAAGACTCACTCTATCACTCGAGCCTCCCCTCCCTCGCTCACACTCTCCACCTAAGTGCCCCCCCCCCTGCCCCCCCCCCCCCCCTTCCTCTGGGGTCTGATGGCCATGTAATTTGACTGGCCTTCCCGCCTTCACTTTGTTCAGGACTGGCATTCGACGCTGATGCCGAAATAAAAGAGATGCAAGACTTTACGTAATACTGTGAAGCGTCGACTGACAGGAGACTGAACATTTCACACACAACACTGCAAGTCAATTTTAACTTTTGAAGTTGTTTTATTTTCACAAGTTTTAGTCTCAAATATGCGTTGGAATGGATATACGTAGACTAGAGACAATTATAGATAGGGTCAAACCAATCCACTCAAGTGTAACAGTAAAACAAATAGTTGTGACTGTTTGTCCATCTACCCTGAGGAGCTCCCGATTTGTTTTAAAAAACTGCTTTAAATGCATTAAAATAAAACAAAATAAGTCAACCCCTAGAGAATGTAGTGCATTTTCTTTACAATGTTTCATTGTGCCATAATATTTCTGTTTTTAAAGTGTTCTTATTTTGGCAAAACGTAAATATTTATTGCGACTATGAAACAGGAGATGAAATATTTGGTTTTACTTTGTGTAGATTTTAAAGCATTCCCTTTCAGACCCTGCCTACACATATGTGTAGATCAACTTTTATATTTTATTGCTGATGAATCTGGCGTTCGATTTAAGGGACTCCGGTTTAAAAAAAACAAAAAATTAATGACAATATTTTTTTTTTCAAATATGTAATATGTGACTTTTCTTAGAGCATTTTTGAATTATAAATGTGCAAAAATGAGACAAATGAAGGTATTTTTGGAAATTCCATTTTTTTAGCTTATTTTTTATATAGAAGACCGAATTACAAAAATCAACTTAAATTAACTTAAAAAAAGGGGACAAAATCTAGTTTAAGATACTTTTGGAAAAAAATGTCATTGGGCCAAAATTTCGGTTTTATTAAAAGTTCAAAATTTCCAAAATTGAAATCAAAAAACCGTATTTTGAAAGAAAAAAAAGAAAATTCTAAACATCTTTAAAAAAAATCACCCATTTCAATGGTATTTTTTTCATTAAAAATAAGGTATAACAAAAAGTCAGGTCTGAAAGGGTTAAAGCGATTTAAACAGATAGAAAGCAGGAGTTCTACAGGGTGATTGCCAGGTGAACACATCAGAAATCAAACGGGGGACCTTCTCCATTGAAAGCAAAAATAACCCCACTAGTGACTATACACCAACTATAGCCATACCAAATAATTTTGTTATCAATATTAATAATATGTTAGTTTATATTAGTGAACGAATTACGATGGTTTTCGAATTACGTCGTGTCAACTTCCTTTTGTCCGAGACTGTACGCGGCGTCGCGACGACCTCCGAGGTCGGCCGAGGCCACTATTGCATTGTTGAACGGGTGGCCGAATGAGATCGATGAGGCAATCAATTACAGGCGGTTAGATCCACGTACTTCTTTCAGTGTGCGCTTCCGTGGAGCCACACCTACTGATCGTTGTTTGTTTTGTTTACACAACTCACACATCTATTCTATATATTTACAATGGGGACCAACGAGTTTCTAGGTTTGCCCACACAGTCCATTAAGCGCTCATCTGATAATGTAGCGGTGAAACAATTGCGGTGTATTTGCATATATCTTCGACGTATTAACCTCATTGTATATGAACCATTGGGCAAAATACTGTATTTAACAAACAAAAAACAACATCTTGCGTCATCATCATCTGTAAACACAATATCTAGCATTGTGCATAACTACATGGGATCTGTAAGCGTAGAACAACTAATCTGTTAAAATTTTGTCTCACAAAATATTTAAATTAAATTACAAAAACAGAGCAATTTTCATGATTTCGTTAGCATTACTTTCCGATAAAGGAAAAGTACACAATTATGTGTGTTTGTTTAAATATGAGATGGGTCAAAACCTCCATGAGATTAGAAAACTCTCCTCTTATGATCAAAAGCCTCGTTTACATCGCCTTATTAAAATATAGGAAAGATGAAATAGTCTGAGAACTAAAAAATCATTGACTGCAGTTTAGGGACTACTAGACTCTCATACTTTAATATAATGAGAACTTATCTGCTATTCCGCCCCCTCCTCCTTCGCCAACCCCAACCCGTGCTACAACGGAAATTACTCTTCCAAGTAAGTTGGTTTAAGACCGCTCTACAAATCTGTTTTATTTATTATCTATCATCTTAGGGCGCCGGGGCACGGAAACTTCCCAACTCAAAATTTTATTTTTCATATGAATATCTACTAAAGTATACATAATCTAACATAAACATGATTGCATGTGAGTACTTATAAGACAATATGGGGAAGGTATTGTAAATAAATTATCTAATTTTCGGATTCGCGTATGATGTGACTGGTCGAAGACGCAACTTCCTAACTGCTTACATATGTACGTAGTATAGCACAGAACAGTGGAGGTGAGACCCTAGGTGGCAGAAGCAGAGATGTTGGGTAGCCGCATATTGAACTGTTCCTCCCCGAGCTTCGTCCAATTTGCGGTACCCATTCCTCAACGTTGCTTACAGTTTCCTCCGCTGCGCTGCGCTTCGTTCTATTTCTCACCAACTAGCTCTAAGCCATCTCTATCGATAAGTCCCTGGTTATACCACAGATATCTAATAACACCTAATAGTCATCTATGTTAATACCGTATTACCTTACTTAATATAATCGTATCAACTTTTGTGGAAGCGGTTATTCTTTTGTGTTGGCGGGAATTATGTAATAAACCCCGTCGAGTCTGATAATACATTTAAGACTTAACACAACCACACAACAAAACATATTTATTATATTATTATTACACATAAGCAAACAAAATAATATCTCAACTCAAATGGAGCTGAATGCATCTATATTTCAGACTTCTGATTTGTAAACTTTGGCGCGTGAGTCTTCAAAAGATCGATCATTAATCAAGTAATTAGCTTAACAGATTGTTAAACAAGATAATAAAAACCTTACAACGCCTATGTTTAGATAGTCAAAATTTGCGAGTTGTGAAACACATTGATCACATCCTACCAAAATGTTCAAAACAGTTTATATTTGAATAATATAAACGTGGACACATATACAAATAGTATAAAGAAATTACTTAGCGATTCATTGGCGTTACTACTTAAACTATTCCCATTTTTAGCTTAGCCAAGTTGTTACACAGAGAAATTAATTGAAATCGACAGTACCGCTTACCAACCCATATCTTGTTTCCATAGCCAACGCGTATAATGTGTAAGTGTAAGTTTTACCGTTAAGTGAGTAATATAGGGTAGAGTCGCAACGCAATCGGCAGTTTGTCTACCGCCTTATGCTGGGCAACATACTTTAGTCGGGTAGTAGAATTTCGCCAAGCGACGCGATGACGGAGTGTACAGCTGTCTTCGTATATCTTCGGTGAAGTAGCCGACCAATCAGACTCCGTCATCGCATCGCTTGGCGAACTTCTACTATCCGACTTAAGTATTTTGGGCAGTAAAAGGCGATAGACAAACTGCCGATGGCGTGGAGCTTCTACCCTATATTACTCACTCAAAGGTTTTACTATGATACCGAACCATATGTTAAGCTGATTGATAGTATAGTCGATTTTTCTTGAATGACGTTTAGGTCCACTATCCGCTATCAATACACATTAGCCGACTTACCACCTTAAGTCCCAACTCGTAAAAAGATTACTCCTACATTGAATTGTCTCTACCTCACGATCCTAACACAAATAAAGCCTTGATTCGAATCCCAAGTTTAGCGTCCCGAGTTTTCACCCATATAATATCACCTTTACGGTGGCCATCTTGTTTTTCCTTTTGTGCGGGTAAACAGCGAAGTTGTCTCTGAGTGACAAAGCCCAAATGTTGCGTTTCAGCAGAATTATATGCGACTCAAATAACCGCAAGCAAACTGAAAGTGTGTAGGTGGGCTTTTTATCACTAACTACCTCTGTGAGTTGAGAAAAGAGAGAGAGATAGGGCTTCTCTTCTATTCAACTCTGTTCCATACAAGCACGTAACAGATACACACACCAACAAAACGTTATAGCTATTGGAAACAGAAACAAAAATAAAGAGTTAAAATAATTCAAATGTTACAGCCTCAAGACATTTCAAAAAAACATTTAGTGCCTCTATATGAAATGTAAGTATTTCTGTACAATGATTTAACCCAGTAACTAAGCTTTATATTTCACATTCATATTCTATTTTGTGCCACCATAATTGGAAGACAGAAAATATATAACAAGAAAACATTATTAATGACAAAAATTGTATTGACAAACGAATAACAATTGTGTATGGATACAAGATAAGTCTTTACGGTTAGGACGATTGTTTAGTGAGTTGAGAAAAAGAAGATAGAAATAAAGACACCGACTGGTAATCGAACCACGCTGTCCGCTTTTACAGTCAGGAGCAAACAATTAAAAATCATATCTGAATTAAGTCAAGTAAAACAATGGATTTCATACTACTAGCCCCGCGCATAGTATCATACTGACTTCAGATCCTTATCTACTGCTGCTATCATGCAACGAAAATCATTAGATTCCTGTCGTTCTTTCACCCATTCGTAAAGACGGTCATCCGCTTAGGCGAGTGCACAACTCGCATTAGTCACTCCCGCTGCGATAGGAATATCCAAGCATCCAACACAAGTAGTAAAGTATCCCTAATATGCCTGTTTCAAGTAGATGGTAGGAACAAAAGTAGTAAAATATTAAGTTGGTACTAATGGACTCAGCTATTTTGTAAGCATGACACAAGTTACGTTGCGGGAACTTTACTTGTTCGAAAGTACTGTTATCATGTAATGTAAGATGTTTTAATGTGTTGTATTTGTTCGAGAGTACTGTAATCATGTTATATAATTTTAGTGTATTGTAAAATATCAACCATACTGTAGCAGATTTCTTTTCTACTGGTTTATATTTCTAGGTGAATTCTGACATTACTTTAATTGGGTAAACTACAGTAAACATGTAGTCGATGTAATTGCAAGGAGAGTAATAACAGTGATTTATCCGATAAACCTATGTGATAACAAGTTATCGCTAATTCTGTTCACACTGACTAAAGGGGAGATTATGAAAACTTACCACAAAGGTCGGCAACGCGAAAAAAAAAATTCCTTCACATTTTATCAAACCTTGAACCCATTTGATATTCCGACGTAACCGTACAAGAAAAGTTGTGGGTCTTACTGCGTGCCCAATAGATGGTCAATTAGTCCACATTAAGTTTTATACGTTGCATTAGACCTGCATTTCACTCTTCCAAAGAGTGTTCGGTAGCTGCTGTATAGAGAACGGGGGTGATTGTACTTAACAATTTACATAACGAACGTTTAAACGATATAAAAATCATTTACATGCAAAGTAGCTAATTTCTGTAAAGCAATTACACTGATCTACGGTCTGATATACGAGGGGTGCTACTGGCTGAGGGTTACGAGATAATCTCGGGTTAAAGAGTTTTGTGTTTTACGCCTTCTCACCCCAAAACACTGGTCTACCCCAAATTAATAAAATATTCGTTATATTATTTATCAAGGAAGTAAGGTAAAAACACATGTGCAAAAATGCAAAATTAAATTTGTAACGACAAGTTCTTGTCGTTGAAAGTTTCTCTTCTAGGGGTTTCTATATAGTTTTTCTCTAAGGTGATCTCTAGGGCGTAAAACCAGTTCGAACCGGAAACCAAGAACATATACTTTCCCCAACTGAAGAAAGAACGAAAACCGTTACTACCGACTCGAACCGGAACTTGCTTTTCAATTTTATTTCAAACTGAACCGTCACAAAACCGGAATAATTGCCTAATAATTAATTAAACCAAATATTATTTAAATACATTATTAATTAAATATGTATTTATTCTTTACGCACTCAGTTACAATAACCGATTTTCAGTTCATTATGCTAAGTATTATGTGCTACGCAGCAATGACACAGCTTACTTTTCCACCAGTATCAAATATAGATTTACAAAGTTAAAAAAAAACAAAAAAAACATACATAGCTGGGAATCAAACTCTGGACCTTCTGTAATGTAAATTGGAATTACTTCACTAGACTAAGGAAGAAAAGGTAACATAATATACTGGGATACTCTCATAATATTCTAAACTTTGTGCTATGTAACAACTTCTCCCCGTATTTCGTTGCCTTGATATGTTTTGATATAATGGCAGGAAAACATCGTTTAAGATTTGTGAACTCATCCACGCAATAGTAACTGCAACCACTACACGGTAAATGCATTAGCATAAAACAGTTCGCACATTAAAAATCATCCGCCACTTTGGAACCAACGTGCACATTGTGTTAAGTAGTTGGAAAACTTTTGAAAGCTGCTACATTATATCGTTGAACTAAATAACATTCCCGTAATGCATTAAGGTGAGTAACTTTTGCACGTGGCTCGTCAATCGACAAGCTACAACATTACATTACATTAAGGTGAGTAACTTTTACACGTGGCTCGTCAATCGACAAGCTACAACATTACATTACATTAAGGTGAGTAACTTTTGCACGTGGCTCGTCAATCGACAAGCTACAACATTACATTACATTAAGGTGAGTAACTTTTGCACGTGGCTCGTCAATCGACAAGCTACAACATTACATTACATTAAGGTGAGTAACTTTTACACGTGGCTCGTCAATCGACAAGCTACAACATTACATTACATTAAGGTGATTAACTTTTGCACGTGGCTCGTCAATCGACAAGCTACAACATTACATTACATTAAGGTGAGTAACTTTTGCACGTGGCTCGTCAATCGACAAGCTACAACATTACATTACATTAAGGTGAGTAACTTTTACACGTGGTTCGTCAATCGACAAGCTACAACATTACATTATATTAAGGTGAGTAACTTTTGCACGTGGCTCGTCAATCGACAAGCTACAACATTACATTATATTGAGGTGAGTAACTTTTGCAAGTGGCTCGTCAATCGACAAGCTACAACATTACATTACATTAAGGTGAGTAACTTTTACACGTGGCTCGTCAAGCGACAAGCTACAACATTACATTACATTAAGGTGAGTAACTTTTACACGTGGCTCGTCAATCGACAAGCTACAACATTACATTACATTGAGGTAACTTTTGCACGTGGCTCGTCAATCAACAAGCTACAACATTACATTACATTAAGGCGAGTAACTTTTACACGTGGCTCGTCAATCGACAAGCTACAACATCACATTACATTGAGGTGAAGTTTCGTTGAGGTTGGTCTCGCTGCATAAATAATCATACACGCCATTTGCATTGATAACACTCTCTCTCTCTCTCTCTCTCTTGTACTTCATGGCATTGTCATTGCAATAGTTTTCACGGAGAAAATAAAATCTTTCAATGTTTTACAACAATCTCTATTGGAATTCGAGTGTTAAAAACGAAAAGCGACATATTTCTTTGTACTAGACATATTATTTAACCATTGCATTGAGTGTAGGGTGTGAGGCATAACTCTCACTGGACTTTTGCGTTTTTAGGGGTTTAGTTTTGGGATCTTTTCACTGTAGGTTGTCCACGATGGCTCATGCGGTTAGGGCGCAGATCCTAAGATATGGGTTTTTGTAATTGTCCTTCATCTTCATCTATCACCTCTCGGCCCTTACTATCTTGAATAGCATGGTTGCAATAATAGAGGCGTAAAAGAACAAGAATCATCTTTTACTGTATAATATAACATATAATAATATCAATAGTGTTCATAAAATCCACCAACCATTAGTTTTATTCCACAAATATTTCGCTGTATAGCTTTCTTATGTAGTAACAAATCATTTACTGTGTTTCTAACGTGTTTGGAGTCGGCGTATCTGATGGGGCCACGTTCACGTACACTGTAATGTTCCGTACTATTTATGCCTTACGTAAGCCACTATTTACGCTTAACGAGAGCCATTATTTTCACCTATCGTGAGCCACTATTTACGCTTAACGCGAGTCACTATTTACGCCTTACGTGAGCCACTATTTACGCTTAACGTGAGCCACTATTTACGCTTAACGTAAGCCACTATTTACGCTTAACGCGAGCCACTATTCACGCCTAAAGTGAGCCACTGCGTACGAATAACGTGAGCCACTATTTACGTCTAACGCAAGCCACTATTTACGCCTAACGTGAGCCACTATTTACGCCTAACGTGAGCCACTATTTACGCTTAAAGTGAGCCACTATTTACGCCTAACGCGAGCCACTACGTACGACTAACGTGAGCCACTATTTACGCCTAACGCGAGCCACTATTCACGCCTAACGCGAGCCACTATTTACGCCTAACGGGAGCCACTATTTACGCCTAACGCGAGCCACTATTTACGCCTAACGCGAGCTACTATTTAAGCCTAAAGGGAGCCACTACGTACGCCTAACGCTAGCCACTATTTACGCCTAACGCGATCCACTATTTACGCCTAACGCGAGCCACTATTTAAGCCTAAAGGGAGCCACTACGTACGCCTAACGCGAGCCACTATTTACGCCTAACGCGAGCCACTATTTACACCTAACGGGAGCCACTATTTACGTCTTACGTGAGGCACTATTTACGCCTAAAGTGAGCCACTATTTACGCCTAACGGGAGCCACTATTTACGTCTTACGCGAGCCACTACGTACGACTAACGTGAGCCACTATTTACGCCTAACGCGAGCCACTCTTCGTCCGTTTTGCTGCCGCGGCGCTAATTTCGCATAACAAGTGACGGAAATATTTCCGGTACACCAACCGGATACTTCCGGTGTTAAGTTGGTTCCGTCTCTCCTATGATTTGTGTTCTACGACCAAGACGCGTTGTAAACGGGCCTTTATTTGCTCAAGGATTGAATAACCAGACTTCGTGTTAGTTAATTGCTAACTTTTTCCTTTCCAAATTGTCTTGTAAAAACTTTGTTACTTTTGAAAAACGGTCATCTCGGTGGAAGGTATAATGGGACACAACATTGATTAATTTACTAATGAAGAAGTATACTTGTTGGAGAAAATTACATCATAAAATTATATATATATTGTTAATGAATAAATGTGATCGTTTTAAATGCACATATTTAGAGGCACGTTCTAGAGAATTAATTGAGGAAAGTTGCACCAAAGATAGTCCAGGATATAGGGCTGTAGGTCGTACTTCCGGATATGAATACTGAAAATGTTGTAAGAATAAAAACACTTTTTTTAAACTAATCTACACGCATTGAAATTATGATGACAATATATTACGGGTACATAGTACTTCTATACTGTACATTGCTAACTTATGGAGGTTACCAATTTTAATTTCCATCGGCAAGTATAGGCTGATATTCAGTATACAAATTAAGTACGTAAAGTACGATGTGCGACATTAGTAAATCAACAGAACACGTCCTTTTTCTAACAATTCTTCTGAACTCATCTTATCCGACATGGCCAATGATCGTTATTTTTCATAAAAGGGACATAGAACAGACACTACAAATATAATAGGGTGGTTACATGCTGATAATATTTGTGGTTTTAGGTGCCATATTTTGCTACGAGGCTAATCGAGACAATGAGTAGGTGATTATGAGGATGAAAAAAACGCCACATGACATCCATGCCCAAGCCAGGATTCGAATATGGAACGCAGAGATCGCGGTTTACTATAAACCAACGCCTAATCGACCTCGGCCAACTGCGCCGGCTAGGGTGGTTACAGGAAAGTGGTTAAAGTAAGCACATGTTTTGACCAACCCTTGATGAATTACTATGTCGACATTATGAGTAGGCCTACACAATGTAATCACTGTTCGAAATACACCCAGATTATGCGTTTTCCTCAGTGGTTCCCTCATACTCGGCGCTAGGGAACCGAAGTTTTGAAAGCGGGAAGCAAAATGGTTCTTTCGACTCTGAGCGCATAGCAATCGGAAATGTAACTCGCAGTATCTTTTGATACACACAAACGTTATAAAAACAAATGGCATCACAATATGTGACAGTTTATACTGCTTAATATGACGTATCAGCTGGTTCCTGAACGCAGCGCAAATTTAAATGAATACGAAATATATGGGTGAATGTGTCGATAATACCACCAAATTAGGCGGACTCCGCGGCTGTCGACCGAGCGCGGTTGCCACATTGTTTTCACGGGTTGAAATAACATACAATTTTAAACATATTTTTGGCATTTCCATGACACATCATTGTACTTGGCCACTCACGGCAGACACATTGCAAGTGCAAGTAGTTTTCACGGGTGTACGCTATAAACATATGCATACGTTTTTTCCTTGAGATTTATCAACACTGCACTGTACAATCAACATTCACTTCAACACGGAATTATATACATACTTGAGATTAATAAATGTGTTTTATATCATTGAAAAGAGGAAACGTTACAGTTTATTTCAATGCGCGTGTGCTTCTTGTATATTCTCTGGTATAGGCAGTAGCGCTTATGGAAAATCTAGTACGACCAATTTAGATAGGAACGGGAGACGAGAGAGAACCAGTCAACGCCCACTAAGTTTCCTATGAAGGCCCTCGTGTAATTCCCGCCATTGCTGGACGTCAATGATTACACATTCCCTGTAGAGCTGGAAATACTCGCCGTCCTAACGATCCCACTTGAAATATTGATAATCTTTCAGTAATGTCCATGTTTTTCTTTTGGAAGAAGCATGGAATGATTTCAATAATTAATTTGTCCTCCCTCGTGAGTTTGGAAAGTTGGACGTAGAGGTGTATAGAACGAGGGGGTGGGGTGGGGCGGGGGGGGGGGGGGGGACTGCCCGTCCGTCATTGTGTCTTGACACAGACAAGGCTACAGAGAATATCGGGGGATCCAACTTTCGAAGTGAAACTCCGAAAGTTTGTACACATTTGTTCATAATTATGTTCTTGATAATAATGAAGAATTGAAATTGGATTTTTTACAGTCAAATTTCAAGATTTCAGATTCCATAACTGAAGTTAAAAAATGTATCATCGCGTAAGCTATTAATATTTGTTGCGTAAATTCATATTTTCTTGCACAAAGATATTTCGCAGCCTAAATTTCATTTTTTATTTTAATCGAAAGTTAACGTTCTAAATGAGAAAAGTTTTCGAATACGGTGAACCAACTTTGAGCCGGGCCGGCTGGCAAGTGATGACGTCACACGGGGTAGACGTGGCAACAGCGCGGCTGGCAAGTGACCCAGATCCTCGACGTGATGACGTCACACAGGGTAGACGTGGCAACAGCGCAGCCTGTCAGACAGTGTCAGCAGCTGGCGTCCGTTCCGCTGACTGGCGATACCCTGAATGGGGGTGGACGCTATCACCTGCCCCGTCTTATGATATCATCATTAGTACTAATACGTATCATGCACCGACAATCACACTAATATTGTATAGTTGTCGCACTACAACTTCGGCATTGCTTCCGTCACGGGTGGGTGAGCGGCAGCCAACCAGCAGCTGTGGCTAATTCAAATACCTGCTCGGGTTGGCCGAGAGCGTAAAGATGTCATTGATTGATGACGAAAGCATTACCGAAATTGTTGTAAGAGACCTATAACAGTTATCGAGTGGCACTGGAACCTAAATTACAGTAGCAAGAACACGGTTACTAGTACAAAAGACAATTATTACAAGTGCAACCACATTGTTATTTTCTCAACGTTCTGTTACTGTCGCGTTGTTCAGGTGGTTGTGTGGTTGGTTGACATGGTGTACATAATGTCCAGAACGATGCAGTACATAATATATTGTCTGCAATGGGGAGGACGCTTAAATAGCGACCAATGAAACAATGACGATATAATTCTCTTACATCAGTTCTCTGTACAATTATTACAAGTGCAACCACATTGGTATCTTCTCAACGATCAGTTACTGTCGCGTTGTTCAGGTGGTTGTGTGGTTGTGTGACATGGTGTACATATTGTCCAGAACGATGCAGCACATAATATATTGTCTGCAATACGGAGGACGCTAAAATGGCGGCCAATGTAATAATGAGACACAATGCTCTTTACAATTATAACCTCAAATCTAGGTGAGATCTGGTTCGGTTAGTTTATTTTATAAGTACGAGTCAATGTTTTCATTTATTGCGAAAATATGGCCGGTCAATATACGAAGTTATAAAGATTGATAGATTAAAGGTTACTTACTATAAATGGGGTCTTAAATTTCAAGATAACGATGGAGTTGCATCTACTAATGCCCTTTAGAATGTATTGACAATTTAGCTCGAACCAGCTTCGTGGTCACAACATAATTGTTATCTGGAGTTTAGAAACGACTAATGTCGCTCGAAAACCGAAAGTTAGCAAAATGAAAAATCAAAACCCAATCGATTTGTGAATAATAATCCGAATTGAAATAGGGTCCTGTCCGGGAAGTCAGGCTCACGCGGTCAGTAGCCAGACAGACAGGCGGCCGGGCAGACAGATAAATCTGTGACACTCGATACCGTTCAACTATGACAAGGGTAGACAAATGTAGCGAGCCTAAATTAACATTAATAACTATGGTTCGAGTCTCGTCGCAAAATGGCTCCAGTTCGTCTAGCCTGTGTTGGCAACAGCTCAGACACGAGCTACAATAATTTGCCCGGGATTACACACACATTTTGTGAGGATTAAAAAAGTGAAACGTAATTAAAATGTGTCGGCGTGAAATGTAATTAAAGTGAAAATAATAGTGAATAAAAAGTTGTCATTCAAATATTTCTCTCAGCGTGGTTAAAATATGAAATAATATAGCTGAAATCCTGCAGACTTTGTATTCACTTTCAGCTGGTAGAGTTTGCTGCATGACATATCAACGGATATCTTTTGAAAATACGTCGAACCCGTATAGAAAATCGGTAGAAGAGGTTTAGCGACAAGATAGATTTCACGTCGGGAACCTAATGTTGACGCCCGACATACATAGCACGCTAAAGGAAAAATGTTTGCTTACACGCGGAAAGCCAACAGGCAAACAGACAGTCAGACAGGCAAACAGACAGACAGGCGGACAGACGGACAGACGGTGAGAAAGACAGACGGAGATAAACTAAGTCACGGACTCGCGGTGAACTTTGCAGCGCAATAAAAGTTATTGCGGTACAAATGAATATTTCACCAGTATAACTAAAAGCGAATTAAGACGTTTATTTCCTTTCATACAGTTATTTTTTCGTGCCTCTATGAGAAATTGGCGTTTTATGTGAGTTTGAACGACCAATATAAAGTTCATAAACCTAGTTATATTTACCAGAAATAAAAATTATTTCAGCGCCAGCGGTTTGTGAAGTATTGACCTTCACTGAAGGACTCCATTCTTCGATATGTAGGTTGCTGAATAAGATACCTTCGGCTTATTTCACGTACTCCACATATGCACAGTTCATATTAATGAACAATAACCAAGCACATGGAGAATAAGTAATAGCTTAAAACATGTTTATTAAGATTACTGAGCAATAACTAATCACATGGAGAATATGTAATATATTAATACAAATGAGTAATAATCAAGCATATGCAGAGTCAGTATTAGCTTAAAACATGTATATTAAGATTAATGAGCAATAACTAAGTACATGAGAATAAGTAATAGCTTAAAACATGTATATTAAGATTACTGAGCAATAACTAATCACATGGAGAATATGTAATATATTAATACAAATGAGTAATAATCAAGCATATGCAGAATAAGTATTAGCTTAAAACATGTATATTAAGATTAATGAGCAATAACTAAGTACGTGGAGAGTAAGTAATAGCTTAAGCGTGTGTATTAATTCTAATGAGCAATAATCAAGCACTTGAAGAATAAGTAATATAGCTGCTTAAACGTATACGTGTATTGTATATTAATATTGTGAGCTATCACTAAACAAATTATTAATACTTTAAACATGTACCTACATTAATAATAATGACCAATTACAAACAAATACAAATGTGCATAGTGTGTGCACACTCACACACTTTTTAATGGATATTATTCATGAGAGATAAATAAGAAATTCAAATTTCAAACAATTACAAACACATTTTATTATCATACTCAGGTTCAAGTCTTAATTATATAGGCATTTAAAATGAGAAGCCCACAGAAAGCAAGCTTTGAGCGTCGACAGAATTTATGTTGACAACATTTTTAAGGTGGCGAGATATTTATGATTTAAAGAACGATTTAAAGAAACATGCAAAATATAGCTTGAACAAAACGCTGGGGTCATCCATATAAATGATTAATAGAGAACGAATTAAGGAATGTACACATGGCTCAGTGTTAAAATACATTTCCATGTGTTCATGTTGCCCTATATCTCTGACGCAGTTGTAAAGTGCTATACTTTTCGTTACCGCTGTATTATTGTTATAATCATGTAGTATTCTACACTAAGAGCAAAAGGGTTATTAGAAACAAGCTCAGAATGATACGGTCTAGCTAGAGGAAATATTTTAGCTGAACCAAAACGTTAATTTTATTAAACAAATTTAAGATTGATAAAACAACATCTATCGAACAGCACACATGCAGATTAGATGATATTTGTTTGGCAATAAGCATCTTGGGATAAAATTACGGTTGAATAAGGTATAATAATAAACGTATGTATTTAGTCCACGTGTATAGTATGTATTTTCAAACGCTAAAAGAAAAAAAAGAAATGTATGTTTTATGGTACAAAACGTGTGTCAGAAACAAAATCTCTAATCAACATGATGCCGTCAATTCTATTAACATTTTTATTATTCTGTATAAATTCTATTAAATCTGGTGGGGCCCATTCTAATTGAATACTTGATCATTTTGTGATACAACGTTCGTAGAATTTTGATCTAGAAATAGAGTTTATTATAAAATATGAATAAGTGTTTGACGTGCAAACCACATCTATACCTATTTGTAAGTATGCATTTCGAACACAAAACTGATGTCGTCATAAATCAAGTTTTCAAGTTTTTATTGGCATCGTACATGTACATGTTATTATTTGCAATGTATTGCATATATGTTGACATCAATAGAAGTGACATAGAACAGTAACACATTATTTTTAAGTGGTTGCATTTAGGTACACACATAAGTTATATGACTTGTGCGTGTGTACTTAATGCCTCGATAAATATGTTATTACTTTAATATAATTGAAATCAACAGTGAATATAATCATTTCCACAGGTAAAACCCACACACGTACGACTATATCGTGGAACTGCGGCCGGGTAGTAGTAAAAATATAATCGCCACAATAACGCCGGAAAAAAGAAGGTATTATCGGTTTACCGTGCATCGTGAATTGGCCCCTAATCCATGCATCTATAATGCAATACGTGTGTTCATTGCACATCCGTGTGCCCAATTAGTGATGGAATTAATTCCGATTCCCAAGTGAACAAACGATACATATTGTTGTTAGCGTTATGGTGGTGTAATGTTACACTGACCAATAGCAAGCGTACACGATATGTGGTACATGTCCGAGCATATTGATAATCGATGAGATACACACTGAGAGCCAGTACAGCATTTAACACTGGGACAATGTTTATTTGCCAAGATTCACATTGAAGTGTAGGTTGCTCAGGAGAGAAAATATTCGAGACAGTGTCGTGACGATAGAGAATTACTAAGGATTAGGGCCTACTTTAAGAAAATAAGATGGATTGTATAGTGTCTATAATACTAAATCGAATCAATGTGGATAAATTAAACTCTAAATATACATAAATATCTCTTCTAAGAAAGTTAAGTAAGTGAGTAAGTAAGTAAGTAAGTAAGTAAGTAAGTAAGTAAGTAAGTAAGTTAGTTAGTAAGTAAGTAAGTAAGTAAGTAAGTAAGTAAGTAAGTAAGTAAGTAAGTAAGTAAGTAAGTAAGTAAGTAAGTAAGTAAGTAAGTAAGTAAGTAAGTAAGTAAGTAAGTAAGACACGGACGTTTTAGGGACACATAGTTTATTTAGCTAAGAAAAAGAACACGTCTAACAAATCTTTGGGCACCCTGTATCAGTAAACATGTTATCATATATTAGATGGAACGCACAAATTGACCGACCTTGTCATAGCACACCCGTTATGACTGAGGAAACCTTTTGAAAAACCTTCAGTCAGTTTGTCCACTTTTGAGAGTCAAAGGTAATCCACACCACAGTAGACGCGTGAGTTAAGCGAATTACTAATTAGATCCAGTGGTATTCCATGAATAGTCATAATAGTAGGCCTATACAGTTGAATCTTCATGCAGTTATTTTACAAGCATGCTTTTTATAAAAACGTGCAGATAAATTCGTGACAATAATGTGCGTGCGTGATACAAACATTCCCGGACGAAATGAACCACTATTTTAAAAATAACGAACGCTTGTGTGTAGAATTACGTTAGCGATGACGTCACAGGGCTGACAGGATACGTATTTAAACGTTTTATATCACACTGACAGATACATATACACGTTTGTTGATGAAACAAATGCATTCTTTAAAATATGCTCCAACATTTTGGTGAAAAAATTACATTCGCGATTTTTACATGTTCCTTCCTTTGAAACAACAACACAGTTGCCAGCGGAACGGGACTGTTGTGCTGTGTCGCTGATTACGGTAGCGAGGGAGGGCCTTGCTCGCCAGACAGCGTACGATGTACGATCCACTTTACAAGCGACCCTCATTTGCTGATGGTCTTGGGATCAATACGGATTGAATTTTTATCGCAACTAGAAAACGGTTACAAATAACGAGCAAACTTTTGCAATAGTAAAACTTTAATGCATTTCTTTTTTAGACGAGAATTTTTAATAGATTGTCGCGACAAGGGGACTCTTAACTGAGAAAGAAAAAAAAAACGAAAACACGCGAAGTAGTGACATTCCGCAACCTCGTAAAATTGTCGTCTTGTGCTACAGAGAGTCAGACTAACTGGAATTACCACGTCTCGAGTCGTTAACACTCTGTAAGTGTTGGTGCAACCATCAAAACCGAGGTTGAAGCGCCCAGACGTCCTAAACTCAGTGAGATGTATTTCACATCTACACTTAATAATAATTCATTCACTCACTCACTAGTGGTTGTTAATCCAACCCCCTAAATTTCCATTAATACTATCCAATAAATTTCATTCTGCCTTCGGGCCGTTTCGAGACTGCCTTCCAGGCCGTTTCGAGTTCAGTCTTCAACAAACATACCCTTTACATCTGTATTCTCTCATCCTACTTTTCAAGGACACTGTGCGTCGAGTATAACAAACAAAAGAAAAACGATCCTTATTGCCATCTATCCAAGCGTCCAAACGTAGACACCACAGTCGGACGCAAACACACATACACGCGTATGCAGACACGCATACAGACACGCATACAGACACGCATATACATGAGTAATACGTACTTACAAACAAGCTCAATCTTACAACATTACCTTACGCATGCACACACACACCGATATGTACGCACGTGTACACACAGAATCGTGACCTCGTGTACACGCACACACGCACGTATACACACAGAATCGTGACCTCTCGTACACGCACACACGCACGTGTATACACAGAATCGTGACCTCTCGTACACGCACACACGCACGTGTGCCAAAGTGAAGTGATAGAGAGTGATAGTATTACCGGCACGTAGTTAACCTCTGTCGTACGACCGGGCCATGCGCTACGTTTACCCCTTTTCAGCCCTTACACAATACAACCCCATAGGTCAACTAACACGACGAACACAAGTTGAATACGATATAACATGTCGACCCTATGTTCCTAATAATTCTAAAAAAAGTATAACCAAACAAATTATTTATATATATGTGCCACACGCAGAAACTTATTGACCCGGAATTTTTACAATTGTGTGTGTGGTTTTAATATATATATATATATATGATTTCTCAGATTTTGTTGGTTGCAATATGTAAAGAAAGGATACATTTTACGGTTAAACCAATCTAAATTTTATTTTTAATGATAAGTCAACGTTTCGACGACTTTAGCGTCGTCTTTTTCAAAACATACAAATATACAAAAACAAATAAATAAAAAACCACAACAACCAAAAAACACTTGCATATAAAAACGAAAACATATATAATATGAGTATAGGAAATCGTGAACAAGTGTAGGAAAAACCGATCTTTGTTCAACCACCTTTGCATAGGGTACAATGGTAATCATTATATTTTGTAAAGACAGTGTGCATTCTGGTGGCAACATATTGAAATAATGCACATGGGTTGTTAAACTGGTTCCTTGAATTGTTAGCATTGGTTTGAACTAACATGTCGCAGACAATTGACAGTTTTAGTGGCGTGACGAACTATTTACTGTACATTATTTATACATCAACGACTACAATTCTCAGCCGACGTGTCCACATATGGTCTACAGCTTTAAGACCCCATCCCGAACCCCTGTGTATGTTTCATTCTTTGACGTGTTGTAACTGCGGGAGACAAAAGTTTTCAATCAATTCTAATAATTATAGGCGTGAGTCTGATGAAAACACCTGCGTAGACTCGGCCACGTGTTTCATGCTCAAAGACTAATTTAACTCAGTCTCTGACATTTGTTCATCAATTATAATTATAGCCGAGAAGTTGACGGCTAGGGGGGACACGGTTGTGACGTAAAAGTGGAAGTGTGGCGCAACGCAACGCAACGCAACGCAACGCAACGCAACGCAACGCAACGCAACGCAACGCAACGCAACGCAACGCAACGCAACGCAACGCAACGCAACGCATTGCAACGCAACGCAACGCAACGCAACGCAACGCAACGCAACGCAACGCAACGCAACGCAACGCAACGCAACGCAACGCAACGCAACGCAACGCAACGCAACGCAACGCAACGCAACGCAACGCAACGCAACGCAACGCAACGCAACGCAACGCAACGCAACGCAACGCAACGCAACGCAACGCAACGCAACGCAACGCAACGCAACGCAACGCAACGCAACGCAACGCAACGCAACGCAACGCAACGCAACGCAACGCAACGCAACGCAACGCAACGCAACGCACAGTCTCAATACAACATTTAATAAATACATACAGTCTCAATACAACATTTAATAAATAGGTATAAGCGGTAGCCTACATTTGTTGTCGACCTATTTTGGTACAAGCAACAAGTAAACAAGAAGTAATAGATTTTCAGTGGAGGGCCAAAATCATTGACCCCCGTACTTCTGCATTAGAAGCAGGAATAAATTAATTAATGAAATCATAGGACTAACACATTTCGGCTAATCGGCTATAGAAAGATAAGTATTGAGAGGAGTATAATGTAATTCGAATAACGGTCTCGACGTCAAGAACCCATTATTGTGTGGTGAAAAAACGGCATGTTTCTTTAATTTTAGATGGCACCTCATTTTGTAATGATGTTTCAGACAGCGATATGGCTCAAGTTTTTCTGTTCTCCAAAATTAGATTGCGTTACAAGTAAGAAAACTCATAAATAAACCCTCTTGTTCCAGACACTCTTTTTGTGGTTTACAGTAACACAAACATTTTCGTGGAAACCATATTCGTCTCCTACTGCAGCTTAAGTGTGTTGCAACACACATTTGTCCTCCATCATGGCCGCTCTGACGTCACGTGAGAGACTGGGAGCGAAGCCCAAGTGTGTTGCAACACACATTTGTCCTCCATCATGGCCGCTGTGACGTGGCGTGAGAGACTGGGAGCGAAGCCCAAGTGTGTTGCAACACACATTTGTCCTCCATCATGGCCGCTGTGACGTAGCGTGAGAGACTGGGAGCGAAGCCCGAGTGTGTTGCAACACACATTTGTCCTCCATCATGGCCGCTGTGACTAGCGTGAGAGACTGGGAGCGAAGCCAAAGTGTGTTGCAACACACATTTGTCCGCCATCATGACCGCTCTGACGTCACGTGAGAGACTGGGAGCGAAGCCCAAGTGTGTTGCAACACACATTTGTCCTCCATCATGGCCGCTCTGACGTCACGTGAGAGACTGGGAGCGAAGCCCAAGTGTGTTGCAACACACATTTGTCCGCCATCATGGCTGCTGTGACGTAGCCTGAGAGACTGGGAGCGAAGCCCAAGTGTGTTGCAACACACATTTGTCCTCCATCATGGCCGCTGTGTCGTCACGTGAGAGACTGGGAGCGAAGCCCAAGTGTGTTGCAACACACATTTGTCCGCCATCATGACCGCTGTGATGTCACGTGAGAGACTGGGAGCGAAGCCCAAGTGTGTTGCAACACACATTTGTCCGCCATCATGGCTGCTGTGACGTAGCGTGAGAGACTGGGAGCGAAGCCCAAGTGTGTTGCAACACACATTTGTCCTCCATCATGGCCGCTGTGACTAGCGTGAGAGACTGGGAGCGAAGCCCAAGTGTGTTGCAACACACATTTGTCCTCCATCATGGCCGCTGTGACGTAGCGTGAGAGACTGGGAGCGAAGCCCAAGTGTGTTGCAACACACATTTGTCCTCCATCATGGCCGCTGTGAAGTCACGTGAGAGACTGGGAGCGAAGCCCAAGTGTGTTGCAACACACATTTGTCCTCCATCATGGCCGCTGTGACGTCACGTGAGAGACTGGGAGCGAAGCCCAAGTGTGTTGCAACACACATTTGTCCGCCATCATGGCTGCTGTGACGTAGCGTGAGAGACTGGGAGCGAAGCCCAAGTGTGTTGCAACACACATGTCCTCCATCATGGCCGCTGTGACGTAGCGTGAGAGACTGGGAGCGAAGCCCAAGTGTGTTGCAACACACATTTGTCCTCCATCATGGCCGCTGTGACTAGCGTGAGAGACTGGGAGCGAAGCCCAAGTGTGTTGCAACACACATTTGTCCTCCATCATGGCCGCTGTGACGTAGCGTGAGAGACTGGGAGCGAAGCCCAAGTGTGTTGCAACACACATTTGTCCTCCATCATGGCCGCTGTGACGTCACGTGAGAGACTGGGAGCGAAGCCCAAGTGTGTTGCAACACACATTTGTCCTCCATCATGGCCGCTGTGACGTCACGTGAGAGACTGGGAGCGAAGCCCAAGTGTGTTGCAACACACATTTGTCCGCCATCATGGCCGCTGTGTCGTCACGTGAGAGACTGGGAGCGAAGCCCAAGTGTGTTGCAACACACATTTGTCCTCCATCATGGCCGCTGTGTCGTCACGTGAGAGACTGGGAGCGAAGCCCAAGTGTGTTGCAACACACATTTGTCCTCCATCATGGCCGCTGTGACGTCACGTGAGAGACTGGGAGCGAAGCCCAAGTGTGTTGCAACACACATTTGTCCTCCATCATGGCCGCTGTGACGTAGCGTGAGAGACTGGGAGCGAAGCCCAAGTGTGTTGCAACACACATTTGTCCTCCATCATGGCCGCTGTGTCGTCACGTGAGAGACTGGGAGCGAAGCCCAAGTGTGTTGCAACACACATATGTCCTCCATCATGGACGCTGTGACTAGCGTGAGAGACTGGGAGCAAAGCCCAAGTGTGTTGCAACACACATATGTCCTCCATCATGGCCGCTGTGACGTCACGTGAGAGACTGGGAGCGAAGCCCAAGTGTGTTGCAACACACACATTTGTCCTCCATCATGGCCGCTGTGACGTAGCGTGAGAGACTGGGAGCAAAGCCCAAGTGTGTTGCAACACACATATGTCCTCCATCATGGCCGCTGTGACGTAGCGTGAGAGACTGGGAGCGAAGCCCAAGTGTGTTGCAACACACACATTTGTCCTCCATCATGGCCGCTGTGACGTCACGTGAGAGACTGGGAGCGAAGCCCAAGTGTGTTGCAACACACACATTTGTCCTCCATCATGGCCGCTGTGACGTAGCGTGAGAGACTGGGAGCAAAGCCCAAGTGTGTTGCAACACACATTTGTCCTCCATCATGGCCGCTGTGACCTCACGTGAGAGACTGGGAGCGAAGCCCAAGTGTGTTGCAACACACATTTGTCCTCCATCATGGCCGCTGTGTCGTAGCGTGAGAGACTGGGAGCGAAGCCCAAGTGTGTTGCAACACACATTAGTCCTCCATCATGGCCGCTCTGACGTCACGTGAGAGACTGGGAGCGAAGCCCAAGTGTGTTGCAACACACATTAGTCCTCCATCATGGCCGCTCTGACGTCACGTGAGAGACTGGGAGCGAAGCCCAAGTGTGTTGCAACACACATTAGTCCTCCATCATGGCCGCTCTGACGTCACGTGAGAGACTGAGAGCGAAGCCCAAGTGTGTTGCAACACACATTTGTCCTCCATCATGGCCGCTGTGTCGTCACGTGAGAGACTGGGAGCGAAGCCCAAGTGTGTTGCAACACACATTTGTCCGCCATCATGGCCGCTGTGACGTAGCGTGAGAGACTGGGAGCGAAGCCCAAGTGTGTTGCAACACACATTTGTCCTCCATCATGGCCCCTGTGACGTCACGTGAGAGACTGGGAGCGAAGCCCAAGTGTGTTGCAACACACATTTGTCCTCCATCATGGCCGCTTTGACGTCACGTGAGAGACTGAGAGCGAAGCCCAAGTGTGTTGCAACACACATTTGTCCGCCATCATGGCCGCTGTGACGTAGCGTGAGAGACTGGGAGCGAAGCCCAAGTGTGTTGCAACACACATTTGTCCTCCATCATGGCCCCTGTGACGTCACGTGAGAGACTGGGAGCGAAGCCCAAGTGTGTTGCAACACACATTTGTCCTCCATCATGGCCGCTGTGTCGTAGCGTGAGAGACTGGGAGCGAAGCCCAAGTGTGTTGCAACACACATTTGTCCTCCATCATGGCCCCTGTGACGTCACGTGAGAGACTGGGAGCGAAGCCCAAGTGTGTTGCAACACACATTTGTCCTCCATCATGGCCGCTTTGACGTCACGTGAGAGACTGAGAGCGAAGCCCAAGTGTGTTGCAACACACATTTGTCCTCCATCATGGCCGCTGAGACGTAGCGTGAGAGACTGGGAGCGAAGCCCAAGTGTGTTGCAACACACATTTGTCCTCCATCATGGCCGCTGTGACGTAGCGTGAGAGACTGGGAGCGAAGCCCACGTGTGTTGCAACACACATTTGTCCTCCATCATGGCCGCTGTGACGTCACGTGAGAGACTGGGAGCGAAGCCCAAGTGTGTTGCAACACACATTTGTCCTCCATCATGGCCGCTGTGACGTCACGTGAGAGACTGGGAGCGAAGCCCAAGTGTGTTGCAACACACATTTGTCCTCCATCATGGCCGCTGTGATGTCACGTGAGAGACTAGGAGCGAAGCCCAAGTGTGTTGCAACACACATTTGTCCTCCATCATGGCTGCTGTGACGTCACGTGAGAGACTGGGAGCGAAGCCCAAGTGTGTTGCAACACACATTTGTCCTCCATCATGGCCGCTGTGACGTAGCGTGAGAGACTGGGAGCGAAGCCCAAGTGTGTTGCAACACACATTTGTCCTCCATCATGGCCGCTGTGACGTCACGTGAGAGACTGGGAGCGAAGCCCAAGTGTGTTGCAACACACATTTGTCCTCCATCATGGCCGCTGTGACGTAGCGTGAGAGACTGGGAGCGAAGCCCAAGTGTGTTGCAACACACATTTGTCCTCCATCATGGCCGCTGTGACGTCACGTGAGAGACTGGGAGCGAAGCCCAAGTGTGTTGCAACACACATTTGTCCTCCATCATGGCCGCTGTGTCGTAGCGTGAGAGACTGGGAGCGAAGCCCAAGTGTGTTGCAACACACATTTGTCCTCCATCATGGCCGCTGTGACGTAGCGTGAGGGACTGGGAGCGAAGCCCAAGTGTGTTGCAACACACATTTGTCCTCCATCATGGCCGCTCTGACGTCACGTGAGAGACTGGGAGCGAAGCCCAAGTGTGTTGCAACACACATTTGTCCACCATCATGGCCGCTGTGACTAGCGTGAGAGACTGGGAGCGAAGCCCGTCACTCAGTGATGAGATGTTAATGATTGTCTTCATTATTACCATCGTTATCATTATGTCACGCGTGTATTTCCTCGGAGCGCTGTGACGCTTTCAGAGTATCGTTAACAGAGATACAGTGTCTGACTGACTCACATATTAGAA
The DNA here is from genome assembly GCA_945910005.1 of Isoperla grammatica. NCBI lineage: Eukaryota > Metazoa > Arthropoda > Insecta > Plecoptera > Perlodidae > Isoperla > Isoperla grammatica. Next base: position 44,782,345 of record OX246739.1, read on the forward strand.
TAAAGGCTATGTATTATATATACTATATAGATCATATATTTGCGCAATTATTACAGAGATGAACAAAATTCCATTGCATCCATACAAATATACCCTCATGGACACTAACTGGTAACTAGACACGTCTACAAGGTTACTTCAGAACAAAGTTTGTGAATTCGTATTTATATGATGTTCTTGTCATTAACGAGTAAAGCACTTTACTTGTTGTTGTTGTTTTAAGACATAAAACGGCTAGGTTATCAATGTACAACAATTTACAATAAGTGGTTTGTAAGGGAATTCGATAAAACATGACAAAGTATTTTTCAAGACTGCAAATTAAAGTTTTAATATAATTATATCATAATAGCCGTAAGTGATTATAACTTTCTACAGGTACTACACAAGTAAAATTCGATATAATTTTTTCCCAATTCGTGAACTCAAAGCGTTTTGATTCGAGCCATATTAAGTTCAAGATTATGTTGTATGCAGAAGTTTGTTCAAACCAATGAAAGTAGAGTAAACGAATGTTCTTCCAAGTCTTTCATGTAACTGAGGTATACAGTATACAGTTATGAAATATACATCAAAAGTGCCGAACTCGAACACGTACCTATCCTAAATTAATTCGTCCTTAGTAGGCCTACTTCACACCCAATACACACGAATTCAAGTCCGACGGTCCGACACACGTTGCTCGTACTGCGTGATGGTCCGAGACACGGGGCTCGTTCTGCGTGATGGTCCGACACACGTGGCTCGTACTGCGTGATGGTCCGACACACGTGGCTCGTACTGCGTGATGGTCCGACACACGTGGCTCGTACTGCGTGATGGTCCGAGACACGGGGCTCGAACTGCGTGATGGTCCGACACACGTGGCTCGTACTGCGTGATGGTCCGACACACGTGGCTCGTACTGCGTGATGGTCCGACACACGTGGCTCGTACTTAGTGATGGTCCGACACACGTGGCTCGTACTGCGTGATGGTCCGACACACGTGGCTTGTACTGCGTGATGGTCCGACACACGTGGCTCGTACTGCGTGATGGTCCGACACACGTGGCTCGTACTGCGTGATGGTCCGATACACGTGGCTCGTACTGCGTGATGGTCCGACACACGTGGCTCGTACTGCGTGATGGTCCGACACACGTGGCTTGTACTGCGTGACGGCCGACACACGTGGCTCGTACTGCGTGATGGTCCGATACACGTGGCTCGTACTGCGTGATGGTCCGATACACGTGGCTCGTACTGCGTGATGGTCCGACACACGTGGCTTGTACTGCGTGACGGTCCGACACACGTGGCTCGTGCTGCGTGATAGTCCGACACACGTGGCTCGTACTGCGTGATATCCGACACACGTGGCTCGTACTGCGTGATGTCCGACACACGTGGCTCGTACTGCGTGATGGTCCAACAAACGTGGCTCGTACTGCGTGATGGTCCGATACACGTGGCTCGTACTGCGTGATGGTCCGACACACGTGGCTCGTACTGCGTGATGGTCCGACACTCGTGGCTCGTACTGCGTGATGGTCCGATACACGTGGCTCGTACTGCGTGATGGTCCGATACACGGGGCTCGTACTGCGTGATGGTCCGATACACGTGGCTCGTACTGCGTGATGGTCCGATACACGTGGCTCGTACTGCGTGATGGTCCGATACACGTGGCTCGTACTGCGTGATGGTCCGACAAACGTGGCTCGTACTGCGTGATGGTCCGAGACACGTGGCTCGTACTGTGACGGTCCGACACACGTGGCTCGTACTGCGTGATGGTCCGATACACGTGGCTCGTACTGCGTGATGGTCCGATACACGTGGCTCGTACTGCGTGATGGTCCGACACACGTGGCTCGTACTGCGTGATGGTCCGATACACGTGGCTCGTACTGCGTGATGGTCCGATACACGTGGCTCGTACTGCGTGATGGTCCGACACACGTGGCTCGTACTGCGTGATGGTCCGATACACGTGGCTCGTACTGCGTGATGGTTTGAGGACCGTGGCTCGTGCTGCGTGATGGTTTGAGGACCGTGGCTCGTATTGTACTACTACTAGTAAGATTCGTTCTTTGTTGGTTTCAGATTAATCTCTCTTGTTTTACAAGTTGGCACGGAGGGGTTTAGAGACGACAGGGATGGGGGTTGATCTATGGGTTTAGTCCAGTGTCTAGGGAGCTCTGGTATGGAGAAGCCATATCGATATAACAAGCTAGGGGACTATCGGTCACTCGTGTAGCTAAATTAAGATACTCGGAGAGTTGACTAGGCTAGGACGGGGACATTGCTGATGCACTCGAACTCTCGAGCTAAATCCACAATATAACTAAAGCTGAGTAGAAGCCAAGGAATTACCAACCAATGTTCACATTGAAAATAAAGACAGTCTTCGCAAAACTTGTTCATACATGTAAGATGGTAAATTACAAGTTGTCTGCTGCTGACTGCGAATGGATGTTCTCATTATTAACACCCATCTGTATGCTTACATGTATAAAATAACCGATTTCACTTTGAACAATAAACTATGTGTTGTGTGCCACATTGCTTTGACGGCTCCCAAGTTCGGATACACCTGAAAAAAACGGCCCCCCCCCCCCCCTAAAAAAATGTCAATTCGCAAATCCACAACACAAGTAAAGAATACAAAACCACACGGAAACTCAGGGGAAAAGCAAGAAGAAACAGTATAATCACTGAAATTGTACAGTGCTTGCTTCAAGATAATTACATGTAATATCTGAACATGTAGAGTTTAAAACGAAAAGTGTTGAGTATGTCACGAGCGCTTTATTCGGCAGCGCAGGTCGTTGGGAGACGATATAACAACAATACGCCGCCGCCCTCCATCCCATTGGCCGACGCCGCGTGACGCATACGTGGCAGAAAATGGGAAGTCGGCGCGAATTCCCGAGACACTTCACCCACCAGGAATTTCTCGTTCGTATTTTCTTATTCGATCAGGACGCAAACCGAATATTACTGACAGAATTATATCACCATTTCTACCAATCCAATTTTATTTTCAATTCCTTTCTGTTGATTTTTTCCTTACACGACTACTCCGTTTTACGGTTATAGCCGGACCAAAATCGAATTCTTGACCATTTCTAAATCTCTTACAAACTACACGAATTCTTTCAAAATTAAGACGGTTGTCGATTGTGGAATGGAACAAAGGGTTGGAATGGAATTACAGATCCAGCGCAATTCGAAGGCAACTTCGCCAGACATTTCGCTTCGCCCCCAGCGATTTGAGCTTTACCGTTTGTAACTTGGTTCGCATTCGGATACAATTATTTACAAACTACAAATATTAATGGCTGGCTGGGTAAACTGCGCCTTCATACGTCCCAGCAGTATAACAGTCAACTGGGTCACAAGTTCAGACGGGACGCAAACATATACAATTCTCTTATCATTCCTGGTCTGGAGTAACACGACGTTTTAATTAATTAATTGTATTAATATTGTATGCATAATTGTGTGTGTTTATTTTCACTTTAGTGCCGCGGTGAGGGATCCAAAAGTGCAGTTTTATATAAAATAGGCTTATTTTTAAAATGTACATAGAAATGATCGTAAATAAACACCTTAACATTGAACACTGAAGATCATAGGGCTGAGAAAAGTGAGAAGTGAGTAAGTAGTAGCACAGTAAAGTGAGTGAGTTGTAGCACAGAAAAGTGAGTAGTAGCTCAGTAAAGTGAGTGATTAGTAGCACAGTCAAGTGAGTGATTAGTAGCACAGTCAAGTGAGTGAGTAGTAACACAGTAAAGTGAGTGAGTAGTAGCTCAGTAAAGTGAGTGATTAGTAGCAAAGTAAAGTGAGTGAGTTGTAGCACAGTAAAGTGAGTGAGTAGTAGCACAGTAATAAAGTGAGTGAGTAGTAGCACAGTAAAGTGAGTGAGTAGTAGCACAGTAAAGTGAGATTCATGTGTGCATATAAGTGTGTATGTTAATGTGACTCTGTGTGTTGGTTGTTTGTACTCGAATAATTGAGAAGAAATGTACAAGGGATGTTTCAAGACCTCAATCCCAGTATTCGTCTTAATAAAACTGAATAAATATTCAACCAGATATCGGTGGCGGAAGATGAACCCGGAACCATTTGATATAGAGCCTCGCGTACCACCATTGAGGCACACGAGTTGGACAACCATCATTGAGGCACGCGAGAGATGGACAACCATCATTGAGGCACACGAGATGGACAACCATCATTGAGGCTCGCGCTCCACAGACATCCACCATTGAGGCACGTGGGGAGCAATGCAATCTTCGCTCTACAAAGTGATATTTTACGATTGTAAACCCAGATATCTGGCAGCGTATAGTCTACAATAAGTAAACATACTATTTTACTCTACAGGGACTCATTTTTTATTTTAACGGCTTTCACACATTCATACATATGTTGTTTAGAATACCCACAAAGACCGCATTCTAAATTAAATTAGGTAACAACAAATAACTTGATCTACCTGGAAACACATTTCTTGATTTCTCAACATTCATACATTGTTCATACATACCTTCCTGCTAGGATACTCACATAGCCGCATTCTAAATGAAATTAGGTATCAAAAACTAAATGGTCCTAGCTTCAAATACATTTATTGATTTCTGAACTATCATACATTTTTGTTCACACGAATACGCAAGCGCAAGAACCTTGGTTACCCAACGCTTGGTCCCAGCTGAAGTGGTTTTCGAAAGAGTTGCAACCATACGCGCCTCACGTACGAGACTCTATTTATATTTATACCGATATACCGACAGGCGCGACACAGTCTATTTGATATTGTAACTCGCTAGAATGCAACTCAATATAAGTCTCCCCCGAGACAAGCATTAACATTCTTTATGTACAGTATAGTACCGCTCCCCTTTTGACGTCTTCGCATGTTTCTGGCGCGTCAAGAAACAAAATGCGTTTCACATTTACCGTAGACGCATGAAAGGGGTTATGTCGTCTTTGTTGCACGGCATCATATTCATAATGATTCCATTTCGTGATAATCATATGTGTTTGATTCACCTTGATCGGACATCTGGCGCGTTAGTAATCGAGTTTGAAAATATAGCTGCATAGAATACATTGCGACAGTGACGTCACAACGTGTGGGCCAATTGGAGAGTTCAGTTTCCAGATATAGATTACCGTACAGTGACATCGTCTAGAAAACCACTAACATCTTTCAAAAACTAGAAGAAATATATTTCCTCTTACCAAACGTTTTAACTTGTTATCATCTTAGATACTTCAAAAGTTTTTCAAATATGAGATAGTCACTTTAATAGACTTGGATGGTAGAAACGTTGAACGCTAAGGATTAGAAAGCTTTCAGTTTTTATGGTCGAGACGTTTAATGTGTATTTTAGTTCCCTTTCATGCGAGCATCCCTAAGAGATGATAACGAGAGCGAAAGAAAAATAGAAAATAGAAACATTGCCTCTGTACCTGAAGTTGATAACAAAAAGCGAACCCTATTAGTTATTCGAGCACAGAGAAAATAAAAGAATGGTGTACTGAAAATGAAGCTTAGCAAGAAAATAGAATGCATTCCATTTTAGTGTCTACTAAAATTGTATCTTCATGGGAAGTATACAACACTATCATTATCAAACCAAGCGAATAAAAGCAGAGTAATGATTTAAAACGTTTAATTTCATTTCAAGAGAATCGACTTTGATAACAATATTACACTGCAACTATCTCGTAATATTAACCGAAGTGTAAAGGCATAATTCATGTATAACCAAATAAAATGTTTTAAACTTTTATTGTTCTAATTTTTTGTAGGAAACCTATCCAGGAACAATTCATTCCCCTCTTCAGTTGACTATTGCGGTCTTTGGAATAGACGATTGGAATGACTAAGGAAGGGCTGTTACTCAATCCCAGCATCCGCCTTTTGTATGAGGAAAACTTTGGTAAAACTCTTCATTCAGGATTTGCGGTACCGGGTATTGAACCGGTGACCTCCCGACTTATAGCCCAGTGTGCCAGCACTGAGCCATCGCTATCGGTTTCCACCAATTTATTATTTACTATTAAAGCTTCCAGCTTTCAACCCCACTAGTTGTAAAACACACCGTTCTTTAATGTCTGTCTTGGCTACTCGTTCTGTAGATATTTTTACCCTGAATGCTCGAATTCAAGTCAAAGATAACAACGTACGTTATTTTCTTTGAAACGATACAGAAAGTCCTTGGAACGCTACAAGTTATATCGAGATACACAAACATAACATGACAAAACAATATTAAAGTCTTGTTTGTTTTCAACCTCCACATTTCCATTCCGTTCAGGCAAAAGTTTAACAAAGCAACTTTAAATACACACAAAATGCCACCAACAAGACAATAAAGAATGTTTATCTCCATCCACCATCAACTTTCCACGTATAAACAAAAATAAATGCATGCTCGTCTGTGGGAAAATCCACCCCTCTTAAAATGTGCTCCCATTCTGAATATCCTACCGGCCGGCAATAAACATACTAGTTTTCATGTAAGTTTTGATTTTTAATCGACGTGGTACCAGTTACGGACGTCTAGCTCTAGAGCCGTGTCGATCGAGGCGGCCCCAAAGCAGTTTGGTCGCAAATCCTAACTTGCAAGTAAATAGTACAACCACTCTAGACTTGGACCATATATTTCTCCCCGAAAACTTCCCACGTATACTCTCAACAGGCAGTGGTAAACTTCCCCCCCCCCCTCGTGGCCGGAACTTCCTGTACTTTCTACCAACTAACAGCTGACACAGCTAGCTACTATCGCCTCTCCCCTCTCTTTTCAAAGGGCATAGACCTGCCGCGAGGGGAGAACTTAAACAATATTTATGCAAAAACACGAAAACAGTTTTGCGAGAGCGAGTTCTGGGTTCAGTCTGTCTGTAAGAGTTGAGTATTCAAAAGTCTTAAATATAAATGAGCCAGCCTATAGTAATGGCAATACCCTTATCGCTGCACGCGGGGTTATTTCAGATCGGGGTGGGAATGCATCCTGAGGGGTGAATGAAACGTGGCGCCTATCCAATTATTCGAATGGTGGGGGGGGGGGGGGGGGGGGGAATTCCTGATTGGTTAACCTCGCTCTTGCCCTATTCCACACAGGCATTGTTATCTTAATGACTTATAAAGCTATTGCACTAAGTTATAAAATTAGCAATAAGGGATGAGAACGCATAATTGAATAAGAAATTTCTTATCTGTGACGGAGTTCCAAGCATAAAGAAGCGCAGACTGAGATAGATATTTTAAACATTTAAATGAGTGGTTGAGGTTCAATCACCATCTCGTCACCAGTATCACTCGGTAATTCCTGTGTGTTTAACAACCTATACGAGAGTAAGAACAACTACGAGATTTAACAGACATTATCGAGTGTGAAGTATTGCCCGATATGTCATTTTGACAGCTTTATCAGTCGATTTATTCGTAATTGCTGAGGAATATTTTAAAAACAAAATAGGTGTAAATTAATAAAATACATAAAAAAAAACATAAAATACAAATAAATTAAATACACTCGAAGCCACAGGGTTGTGCATGTTATTTGCAAGCTAGGAATCATCATTGTGCTTTAGGCCACTTGATAAAACATCACTTGTAAACAATACTCTAGTCAATGCCATTTTAAAGTTATTGTATAGTTTGAGTACACATGATCATTGATTCAAATACAGGATGTATTCGAAAATGGTTCAAACTCAAAACGCAATAATCTATGTATACAACGAAACATGTGCAAATTGCATATTCAATTAGCTCACACTTGTGTTGTCAAAGTTTCCTTAGTTTTCATCCAATGATTTGACAAGAGACTTACACGTGTCAGCCAAGCAGCTTGCCTTATTCAAATGAGTTGTGTTATACTGAAATTCCACGTGAAACAATGTTAGAAACAAGCTTGAGTTAGTAAGAGAGGAACATCCGGGTACACGAGTTGAAGCTACACCGAGTATTGACAACTCGAGTGGCAGCATTACTTTACATGTGCCATAGCTATTTTTCCTATACAACACTATATTTCTCTTACTGTTTCATGCAGTACCTAACCACCTATTAATGGATATGTCAAAACATCACTTTCACTACCCAAACTGGACAAACAATGAACATCAATAGCCCGTCCACTTTAAGATGATCTCATTATGCATTCCATATGGCTCGATGCGTCAAGAAAACACATTAATTTTGTACACAACTAACTATAGAATCATTTTATAATGTCGCTCGCTCTTGAGCCTCGCTCTCTTACTCTTCTCTCTGCGCTCTTGAGTCTTGCTCTCTTACTCTTCGCTCTTCTCTCTGTGCTCTTGGCTCGTCACGCTCATCTTGGGTAAGTCATTGTTTACATGAAGTTAATTTAATAATTATAATTACATATCATATTATCATATTGCTCTACTCAGTTTTCTCTAGTCCACAATATAAACCAAGGACTCACGCGACCCCATTTCCGCTCGCTTCCTTGTCGGGTCTAGGCGCCCCATCGCCTAGTGGTGGCCGCCCCCTCCAATCCTCCACACCACGACACATAGAAGATACACTACCTGAGCATGAATCACTATCGAGGTCTATCACGATGATGATATTTGGGTGTTACGTCCCATAGTTTAGCAACTTTGGCTAATCGAGACGATGAGTGGGAGATAAATGAAGATGCAAAAACGCCAAATGTCCGAATCAGATCCATTGCACTTCGCGGGGGTCCTTATACGGGGAGTCCAACAAGGAAGGGCTGGGCCAAGTGGGAGGAGACATCTTCATGGGACAGTGGAGGGAAAGGGACACGGTGTCCTTTCGACGTCTCTTATGACTGGCAGAGTCACCCTGCCCCTATTCTACCCCGGGGCCAGATGGTAAATGACGATCAAATATTTTGTTGTTGGGCTGTAATGTTTCATATTGCGAAAGCGTGCCTAATCGGCACGATGATGATATTATGCAGATGAAAAAACGCCATATTTTTGTACTATTTGTTAAAATTTTCCAGACATAACTAAAACAAGGTCAAAGGGATAGTCATGGTGAAAAACTTAAAAACTACCATTTGTGTATGTCCACCTTCTAATATGGAAAACATGACTAAAAGATACCATACTTTAAAAGCAGGCGGTTAAAAAATTAAAGAAAACGCTATTTTTCGGCTTGGTGCTACCAAATAGCACCAGTCGCCTAGTGTTGCTTCTGGACTCGTATAACACAATGAGTGCTCTGTCTATCAGGAAGCCGCTAACGAGCTCAGAACCGATACAGCTGTACTACGCTTCAGAAGAAAAATGTAGCAGAGCTTGCGAAGTGAATCTATTACAATAGCTAAATGTTCACTATTTGTTTTCTTGTATTGAAGCAACCTTTATCAATTTTATTTTACACATAACCGAGTTTCATGCACTTACGACTAATTGGAGATTTTTTAGTTTTTCACTTGCCTACCCCTATGACACAACGTATTCAATATCAGAACCATACTTCCGAGAGCACGCACAACTTGGATTTGTGATTTTCATGCTCGACAAGTCCTGTATTGTATAGCCCTTCTGGTGTTCTGTTGTTCTTGCCCACGAAGCCGGGACATCATTCCACTACGCATCTAGTTTATTAGTTACTAGACATGCAGTCACGTGACACGAGCCCACTTCTTTCAACGAGGTATCGCGTCGCAACTTGAGCGATCACATTATGTGTATACAACAAGCAAGACCGTTCATTCGTGGAGACTCATTACTAATTAACCTAATAAGCCATGCAAGTCGTGTGCATGATTCGTATCACAGGTGCATCCACGTTAATTACCAATGCAATCATTAAGCCTACATGTAACTTGATGTCTAATCATTGACTGTTCGTTCATGTGGTATACTTTGTACACTTTACATTTGGTACTTAACTCCGTAATGTGTGTCAATCTATGTTGGTAATCATTTTCACCCAATCATACATTGAGATCTACACACACTTAACATTGAGTACTCATTTGTGGTTATATTTTCAATTTACATGAACACTGTCAACTTAACAATTAGTAATTGTGATGTTATTATTATTATTATTATTATTAAGTATTTATTTGCAACAGAAAATTATTCCACTAGTGCAAATGTAATATGTCAACTTATCAATTAACAATCTAGAAACTAACTAAATTACACATAAATTTAAAACTAAGAACAAAAATCACTTCACTTGATATTCAAAAACATACACTTCTATTTTATGTGTGTGTGTGCGTGAATTGTTTGCGTGGGTGTGAATGTGTGTTTGTGTGTGTGGGTGTGTGAGTATGTGTGTGTTTAGGAGTCAACAATAGTGTCGTGTAAAACAGATTTAAATGTTGCTAGAGTATTAAAGTTAAGATCTAGGTTTATGTTTAAGATAGATAGACTGTTATAAGTGTATTGCAGCCTATTCATACATGAATATTTACACACGTCTATTCTACTTTTTGTTGGATAGAATGTACACTGGTTCCTAGTAACACGTGGCGCAACGTGGAAATTGAGCTTTTCAAGAAGTGGAGAATCAACATAACTATTTAAAATTTTGTACAGGAAAACCAAATCTGTTGCCTTGCGCCTGCTAAAGAGTGATTGGATCCTGCTGCTATTGCAAAGACTGAAATAATCATTCCTATGATACTCAATATTTGATTTTATGCAGATCAGTTTCACAAATCTTTTTTGTACTTTTTCAAGGGCTTCTATTTTAGTTTTATGATGCGGGTTCCACACCACACTGGCGTATTCAATTTGGGGCCGCACTAGAGCGACATACAAAAGTCTATTCGTTGACGTTGAGAATTGGTGTAAACAATTGCGTCTAATGAGGCCAAGAAGTTTAAAAGCCCGAGGCCTAATTGAGTCAATGTGCTTGTTGTATGACAGGTCACTGGTCATCGTAACACCCAAGTCACTCATCGACTGCACCCTGTCAAGCATTGTACCATCAATCACGTATTGAAAGAAAACGGTGTTTTTTCTTTTATTTGTGTAGGTTATCACTTTGCACTTCGAAACGTTTAGATTAAGTTTCCATAAAGAACACCATTTAACTAAATTGTCAACATCACTTTGAAGAAGTGAGCAGTCTTGTGGTTTATTAACGGGGAGATAGATTTTCAAGTCGTCTGCGTACATTAGGCACTTGGATGATATTAAATGTTTGGGAATATCGTTTACAAACAGTGTGAATAGCAACGGGCCTAAGATGGATCCTTGCGGTACTCCAGATGAGACGCATTCAGTGTTCGACTTAAATCCATCTATCACAACTGTTTGGGTGCGTTCACTAAGGTAGCTCGATAGAAGATTGAAGAGTTGGCCGCAGATGCCATAGCCCTTTAATTTATGGAGGAGAAGCCTGTGATCGACGCTATCAAAGGCCTTGGAGAAGTCCGTGTACACCGTGTCCACTTGCTGTTTATTATTAATGTTGCTTGTTAGATCGGTTGTAAATTCAGCTAGGTTGGTCACTGTTGAGCGGCGTTGTACGAATCCGTGTTGTTCAGGAGCAATTTGTTTTTTCACGTGTTGGTATATGGTTTTGTGTACAAGTTTTTCAAACACTTTGGAGAGCACAGATAAAAGTGAGATGGGTCGGTAATTAGTAACCTTGTAGCGACTGCCTTTCTTTAGTACTGGGCTGACGTAAGCGTTTTTCCAACGACTAGGAAATGTACCTGTTTGCAACGAATGGTTGAATATTGTTGTGAGGGGGAGAGCCAACGCTTTGCGACAATGTCTTATCACTTTTATAGGGATAGAGTCGGGGCCGGGTGATTTGTTGTTGACAAGGTCATTAAGAGTACGTTCAACGTCTTCCTTTGAAATTGTGAAATGCGAAAGAGATTCGTCACAGTAGACCGGGACATCGGGTAGGGGCAAAGTTACATCGGATTTTACTTGAAATGTAGACCGGAAGTAATTTGAGAACAGGTGGCAACACGTATCGATACTAGATGCTTTAGTCCCATTGTGTTCTACATCAATCGGTATTCGTTTAGTTTTTGTTTTACGCCTGATGTACCCCCAGAGTAAGTTAGGATTTTTGGACACTTCAGAATCGATGTTTAAGTTCCAGAAGCTTTTTAAAAGTTGTTCTTTTATGTTGGAATTCAACATGATGACATTGCTGTTGGGTCCGTTTCCATCGCCTGAAGGCACGGTTTTTATCCTTCAATGCATCGACGACGTCACGGTCGAACCAGGCAGGGTATTTCATTGCGTTTATTTTGACAGTAGGAACAGAGTCTTTGATTGCATTATCCAATAAAGCATAAAATGTATCACACATTACATTCACATCATCAGTCTCGTCCATACAATTCCACTGAGATTTCCACAACAGGTTATTTAGTTTAGTTAAATCGACTTTGTTCCAATTTAATTTGGTGTGCTGTTTGGCCTTGTGAGTATAATAACGCTTGTTCGGTGGTGCAATGGTGCATTTAAAGGCCGAGTGGTCCGACTGAACAGCCGGTTCCACTTGACTGACTGTCACAGGGAAGTCTGCGTTGTTTGTAAATAGAAGGTCCAGGTAGTTTGTCTGTCTAGTAGGAAAATGTACCTGCTGATGTAAGTCAAGTTCACCTAGGATGTCGATGAAGTCGGTTGCTACTTCAGTGTTGGTAACACCACTCATCACTGGCGACAGTATTTCGGGGCAGTCAGCGTAGGCTTGCCAGTTGATGTCGGGGAAATTAAAGTCTCCACAGAGAACAATGTTGTCTTGAGGGCGAGCGAGACGCTGAATACGGGACACAGACAGGTGAAGTTCCTCTACAGCTGTGGCCGGTGGTTTAGGCGGGAGATAGACACATCCAACATATAGGTTGCAGTTTGAAGAAAGGAAGACTTCAACCCAGACAATCTCATTGTTTACGTTATTAACCTCTTCTATGCGTCGGCACCTAAGTTTACTGTTGACAGCCGTGAGGACCCCTCCCCAGGCACGCCCACCCCCTTGCTGGATCTTCGCTAGGTGTCTGCCGTGAAGTTGTCTGTCTTGCCGGTGTACGGTGTATTGGCTACAGTCGAGTATTTCGTTTGCTAGGATGTTTTCGTGGAGCCATGTCTCGGTCACGCACACGATATCTGCCTCACTGTTGTCAGCAAAGTACATGTTGAAGTCTGCTAACTTTTCCGCACCTGCGATACTCCTAGCATTCATACAGAAGAGTGTAACACTGTCATCAGCCGCTGACACGGACGGCACGCCACTGGAGCACGGCTGGGGGTAGTTCCTCCTCGGGCCAGGGTTGAGTTGCACGTCGCCTGCAAGAGCGATGAGAAGCAGACCGACACTCCCCCAAGAAACCGGAAGCCTTGCATACCGCGTGCGGCCGCGAACCTGTCGCCTGCCCGACCTTGCTTGGAGACGAGTCCATCGGGGTAGCAGCGCGGGGGTGAGGGCTGAGTCTGGTCCAGTATTGCTGTTCAAGAGTGCATCGCAGCACAGTGTGGATGAAGTAATCAGACATTTACACGACACCAACATACCTTCTGTAGGATATCCGTGTACCAACGCCTCATTGAAGATATTATGATGCACTTCACTCACTTTACACATTAAAACAAGAACTCTGACTAAGAGAAAACTAATTAAATACCGGAGCGACCCACTCCTCACCCCCGCTCTTGCCGCCATCTTCTTTGTACCGTATATATAAACGCTGAGATTGTAAGTAAACACTGTATCATATTGTTGTGTCATTATTGTGATAAACTACACAAACACCCCTTTAAACAAATACTGGTTTTGTAAATTGAAACAAATTCGTGAATCTAGCAGTAGATCAACTAACACAAACACTGCGTTTTGAATTTAAATTCCTTATGGTTTACTTACACTAAACACTTTGCAATTTTTTAATTTCAAAATATTACTCGTAATTTCAGAAAGCTGCAATTTGTTTTGGTACCAGACTATGCAACAAAAGGGTTTGATAAAATTCAAGGATGGCCTAATCTGATTTGTTCGACAAGCCTCCGCCAGGGGATTTAGATGTGGTTCGATAATCCTCGAAGTAAAGGACTTCAACCACTGCTGCCAACAGAAGCTCATGAACCCATAAAATACTTCCTTCCATCTTTAGTACTTTCATGATACTATCTTCTGATTGTCAGCGAGCGGTAATCCAAACTTCTACGGGCATGAGCAGGGTAAGACTCTCTTCAAATGACTTTGTAGGATTATCTGGAAAAAGAGGCTCTAATTCACTAATTAGTGCTTAAATCGCACTAATTTAGCTTTCATTCTAAGAAAAAGAAGAGTTGAAAATTGTCATACCGACATCCTCAAAGGGTCGCATCCACACAAGCGACGAGCGAGTGAAGCATCGAGATCTGCATTTGACTCACATGTAATTTACCCCGTGTCTACTTTAGTGTATTTACAACGAAGTGATCTACAAGTTAGTATGTTCACAACCTTCTAAGAAACTTTTTAAACATGAATATGCGGTTAAAATATATGAATTCTTAACTTCTAGCGAAGTCTACTAGACTACTACCTACATGCAAGTGCAACTGCAGTATTTCGGTATGTGCTATATATTTTGTACAAACTGTTACGATTTCAATTCAATATTGTGCAACGCTTTCTGATGGAACAACTACGTATATACTTTATGTTTTCATAATTAAACAAACATTTTCAAATATATGTTGTGCCATCAGACATACAAGAGGGCATACGTGACAAAACTCACAATTATAATGTTTCGTTGTTATTAACAAACTACCCGTCTTGGCAAAAGAACCTTAATCCACTCACAAGATTTTTGGGCACGGACCAAGAATCAAGTCACTTCCTTCTCCGCCCCCCCCCCCCCCCAACTTTTAGTTTGAACTGTCTAGATCCCACAGATTTATCTTTTTTACGAACGTACTACACGAACTGTTTTCGTTAGATAAAAATTTCAAAACTTTTATACAAGCTTTAAGATATTTTAGTTAGTTTCGTTGTTAGTCTTGTTCGTCTTCAAGCCATGTTTTATACGTTATAACAACGGGGAAGACTATTTTGATAGATTACCTTTCTCCCTTCTTGACATGGCTCGTGTCCGTCTGTAACTATTTAAATGGAACGAGTACGTCCGCCTCGTTTGGGTACGTCGACAACACGCACGTCACGACGTATCAGAGTGAAAACAAAGTGTTGATAAAAGACAGGCAGATCGTATAGACCGGATAGAGTATTATATTACCGTCTCCCTCCTCGATTAATTCCGATGTCGCTGTCCCGCTAGTCCATTGCGACGCAGGACTTCAACATGGAGCATTAATCAGCCCGGAGACAGTGCCCCGTCCTGGCGTTAGCCTGATCTGCTTTATTTTTGGATCTACAAAAAACTGTAAGCTACTTTGAGTACTTCAACATTTCGTTCGGGTTCCGAACTAGATGTATTTTGTATTGTTTTATTTCGGAGTTTATTAAATTCTGATTGGCTGAACATACACGCGCAAGCCACGACGGCTTAGTCGCTTTAAAGTTAAAGAACACATCAGTTTTCGTTTTGCTCTATAGAAACTCATTTTAGTGGTATTGTCGTTTTATTCAAAACGACATCCTTTCCTATCTTGGTAAAATAACTACTATACTATAAAGTTAAATAATAGGGCCAGGGGTCAAGCTAACCCGCACAACACATTCTAAAAGATCATAGACGGTTGCATTTAAAAGATTTTGAATTGTTTTCAAAATTGTACACAAATTTCATACAGAAGAGAGTGGTGTAATGTGTGTTATGAGGATAATTGTTTTCTTTGGATTGTAATGTTCATGCTTTTCCATTTACCGTTTTTATCTTTTGAAATGTGTTTTTAGAAAATCACCTCAAAATGCGTGTGGGAACAAATTCTTCTTGAAAGTAGAAAGCTCTTTCTCCATCAAAGTCAAAAGCATCGTGTAAAACCATAACGTAATAAATATTTATAGTCTTCACACTCTATTAGAGGTTAAGATTCATTGGGGCTCAATTATTCTAGGACAAAGTTTATATTTTGCTTCTGTGTCCTGACCACGGTGGTCCTGACCGAACAAAATAACATTTGAGACTAAAAAACCAATACCCCCAAAAAATCAAACCTGGGTACGTCTACACCGAAAACAGGGATCAACTCATTTTTGAGCACGTAATTTCCCAACCGGTTTGTTTACATTTGTGGAACTAAAGGATGCATACAGTCTTGTCCTTCCGCGGCCACAAATAATCAATGGCCATCCAGTCCATAAGGAGCTAATATTGCAGACTCGGAAGCAATCCTATTTAATGGAATCGGATAGAGTTTTTCCTCTCGATTCTCTCCAGCGAATATTCCCACAATGACTTGCCTTACAACCCTATTTACTTGAGAATCGTTCACCCCCAATTCAGGGGTGTGAAACAGATGCGAGACTAGGCGGCAACCATCACTATTTTGAGTATTTTCTAACTCACTATGACACGTGCTGGTCACACGTACAGCTTACAGAACTATTCACTTGAAAAGAACATTCATCCCCAAAACGGGGGTGAGACAGATGTAAGGCTAGGAGACTCCAACACTATCTCTTTAACTACATAACTTGATCTACACACTACTACATGCTGGTCAGACGCAACTTAAAGCAAGTTTTACTCAAAAAAAAAAAACTATCATCCCCAAAACAGGGATGTGAAACGGATGAAAGGCTACGATAGGAAGCTGACGAGAGAGTAGACCCACCCACTCACATGCTGTTCTATGTATACGTATAGTTGTTTGCGCAATACACGCCGCAGCAATCAGAAAGAGTATCTAACTCTGTGTAATCGAAAGACCCGTAGGCTTATAACCTATTCTGTGTATCGCATACGTATACATACATACATACCGCGATATACCACTCTGGAATTCGCGTCGATTGTCACTAAAACCTGCCGTTTCGGACAGTTACCGCCCCCCCCCCCCCTTTTTGATACGAGAAGCTATTGAAATTTAAATGCAGCCTAGATATTTCAATACGGAGGACGGATTGAAGTTGAAAATAGGGCCTGGAAGCCAACATTAGAACCGTTGAGTGAGTAATGTAGGGTAGAGGCCCCACACCATCGGCAGTTTGTCTACCACTTTTTACTGCCCAGAATACTTTAGTCGGATAGTAGAAGTTCGCCAAGCGACGCGATGACGGAGCCTGATTGGTCGGCTACCTCACCGAAGATATACGAAGACAGCTGTACTCTCCGTCATCGCGTCGCTCGGCGAACTTCTACTACCCGACTAAAGTATGTTGGGCAGCATAAGGCGGTAGAAAAACTGCCGATTGCGTTGCTACTCTACCCTATATTACTCACTCAACGGTGGTCCTCTCCTAACCCGTTTCCTCCCCTTAACCCGGTTAATTATCAGTCCTCCTGTACTTGTCCCTATTCCCGACGTCGTGACTCAAAGTTTCGAGATCTACATGGCGCGCATGCACGTGGGAGAGACATGACTGGGAAGAGCTGGATTGAGTAAGTTCTCTCAGTGACTGTGTCTCTTGAATATTACTGTGAAAAGGGACTGTGACATAAGTCCGAAACGTCAGGTTTTAGTGGCAATCGCCACGGCGTATCCCGACAGCCGAGAGATAATAATGACTCGGGCCGCGAAAGCCTGCGACGACAGTTATACAACCCTTACATATTACAGTCATACAATAAGAACTAGTATGGTCGGTTTGATTCCAGCCCCTGGAAATCCTGAGTGAAGGGTTTTTACTAGGTTTCCTCAGTCGTAAATGGTGAATGGTGAAAAGGTGAATGCTGAGATTGGAGTCCTAGAAACAGCCTTCGGATATTCCTTCCCAACTATTCAAACTAACAATACTTTACCTGAAGAGGGGGACATCAGGTAAAGCTGGTATGAACCCTATAACAGGTATTCCTACGAAATATTATTATTTTTATTGTCATTGAGATATTGATATTTTGTCATGATAAAAGTTGAGTTCGAGTGAAAAAATGTATCTCCTATTTCGTAACATTTGTAATACGTCTA
The DNA here is from genome assembly GCA_945910005.1 of Isoperla grammatica. Classification (NCBI taxonomy): domain Eukaryota; kingdom Metazoa; phylum Arthropoda; class Insecta; order Plecoptera; family Perlodidae; genus Isoperla; species Isoperla grammatica. The sequence goes on from OX246739.1 coordinate 44,800,359, forward strand.
CATTACAAACGCATACTACCCAAAGTAGTCTTTGAGTTTGTAAGTATTTTGCACTGGCAACTTTTTCAAACTTTATCTAATTCTTGAAACTACTCTTTTACTTTCAAACATTCTATTTTTATAATTTGTAGAATAAGTTTACCAAACAGGTAGTGACATCTTCAGAGGTTGTATTATAAAGTGGTTGTCTGACTATTTTATTCGCTGTCGTATGGTGGCGCTTGTGCTGCTCCCGCGGGCACTTATGGCAACACGCACAGGTGGCACGGAGAGATGCCCACGCATGATGTTGGCAGGTTGATATGCGTGGGAACTCCACGTGGTTTGCTTCAAACACAAACAAGCCACTGAAATATTAGGGGTAAGATTATTAAAATTTACATGTGTATTATTATATATTGTGTATATCATTTAGTGGAAATCAGATGTTATCGAAATTATAGTTCATCTTGTTACTAAACAAATGGTACAATAATTGTGTTAGCACTGTCTCATCAGCAATCACTAATTCATGTGTTTTATATTTGACATATCGACCTTTGATTGGTTAACGCACACTCGGTGATGGTGTTCGGAGCCTACAGGGTTGGTTTAGTCGCTTTAAAAAGTCCCCCATTGAGAATTATAGTCTTACTACTGAGTGGGTGGACTCTAAATGTGAATTAATTTTTATTTGTATTTATTTATAAAGCACTAAAGCAACGTAGAGGAAGTGTTTCTTTCACAATTTGTATTTTTCTTGCATTTTTAAGACACATGCAAAAATTAGCCTGAATTAATACATTCATAGATCTATGTATAATGTGTCAATTAAATTTTACTGGACTACAACTGATAATTAGTAAGTAACATGCGATAAGTTTGGAGAAGATGATGCGTTTGTTAGAAGTTCAGAACTCATGTAAAGAAAATCTTTGCTATAGTTATATTTTCATTAACTCCATCGTGCACATTTACTATCCGTCTCAACGGTCCAACAAAAGCTTCCCCCGTGGTGGTGGTAACTCAAATGTTTGCGCACTTACATACATCACCGAGCGGTATGACCCCACAAGTGTCGTCTCAATTCACTCTAGGCAAAATACCTCTGGGCCTCTCAGGTGTACTTTGAACTCCGAGTTACACCAGTGCAGTGCGTGTAGGATGCGACGTGGGTGCACGGGGAGTAAACCCCAATTGGAAGTTTAGATAGAAACGACTTTGTAGCGTGCTAGGTGGGAGTTACGTTACCTCAGAACACCACTAAACATAATGGACAAACATTGAACACAATTTAAAAATGGAGAAATATTTCGGATATCATTTAGATTTTATTGAGCTGAGAAACGCTCTGTGTGACGCGTTGATAAGCGAGTAACTTCGCGTCAACGAATATTCTAACCAAAATTCTCAAAGGTACCCCAAGCTTCAGTATAACAATGTGCACGAAGCATGTTTATTTAAAAACAACAAGCAACAACAGCTTAAAACAAAATGTACGTAGCGTAGATTGGTTTGTCATAGTCATTACACTTGCCAAAAGTTATTTTTCCATTCGCAGTGCTAGAAATAAAAAAACACTGAGGCGTGCATTCTTGGAACACTCGCCGAACAATTCTATTATCAACAACTTCGATCCAACATAGAAATATTCTAGTCTTGTAAGTTTTAATATAATTTTCAAAGTCTTTTATCTTTGCGTGGTTGGATGTCCGCTGATAGTTCTGGCCAAAACAGAGCGGCGGAATAGGTTATTGTTGCAAAATGATTTACTGTTGATCTTATCTTCAATGAAGCCATTCTGGAAGCAGCTTGTAAATGCCAAACCAGCCTTCCACATTTATCAAAAATTCCAACAAAAAAGTTGAAAAATAAAATGTTTCGTTTTAAACATGCTCCCATTTTGTCTTTCTGTATGTTTAGTAATGCCTGGCTCGTTCCTGTGACTCCTATTGACTAGACCACATCTGCTACAACCCCGGCCATTAACCAACTCTGTTTTATCTAATGGAAAAAGTATGAACATCTTGTCAAGGTTATTAACGATATGTATAATTGATAGTCAACACTGTCAGTTAACCATGCATATGGATGCTGATTAATTATGCCGAATATTTCTCTACTATTAATTATGAAACAGTATTTTTGGATAAAAACTAGGGTTGTATCCTTAACTGCAATGACAGCATGTTGTACGATCACTAGTATATGCAATTAACAAGGAATATAAACAATACAGATAATTCAACCATATTGTGTATAGGATCTTACAGGTAAACACGAAGACAATACGCCACGTGGCATTTATATAACGTTACTTACTCGATGTTGCTTGAAGTACTCATTTTTAACCATAATCGGCCCTGTACGCCCGATTTCACAAAGGATCTCATTAGCATAATACAACAAACCACTTGTTCTTTGATAATTATTGTTTTGCCCTCACGGAAATACGAAAACATGCTGGCAAGCAATCTGCCTCCACTCTATGAACCAACAGCATATTATGAATGTGTACGTAAAACATCGGTCTCATTCTCATTGCGATTGCGACATCTATAGTTGTACTCATGTCATTTCTTGACAATATTGTATGCACATGTCAATGTCACATATAATAACTATGTATTTCCAATTGATTGTAGCATTTTATATCATTTTCAAAATGTATTATTTCTTCAATAATTTAAACTTGATCAGTTCAAATGTTACATATGTATGTTTCTTGTATGTAACAATATGATGGATGTGTATTGTGCATTTAAGCATTAACTGTTATTTCCGCTATGTGAATCCACGATATCCAATTTCGCATGGGTGTAAAATCTAACTTTCCACGCATATACGTACTATACTGTAGATGTTGAATGTTTCTGCTTTTTCCATCACGTAGTAGGTAGCTATTCCCGATAACTCAAGTGTTGAGAAGGCCTACTCATTAGTCCGCCCACTTGGCAACGCTGCTTCCAGTGTCCGGAACCCTCATTATAATATGCAAACACGAAGTGCATCTCGATCAAACAAAGCAGTTTCACCATCGAGGTGATAAATGTAGACTTTCCTCGCCCCCCCCCCCCCCCCCACTGAAGAATCAACAGTGTTTTATATTGTCACGTTTCAATACGTGACGATCGTCAACCTGGGGTGTTTCAGTTAATGAATATGAGCAAGGAAACCTGCAAATTGATGATTTCAGTGAACATAATTTGCATTGTTTTCACATTTCCAGTAAGTAACATCCCATTCAATTCTTTTTTTTTATTTACATGTAATGTCTGCATTTACACATAAAGAAAAGTGCCTTGTCCCAAGCGTTATTTTCATTCGCGCAGATTATGTTGCTTGCCCAGTACAGTACCAGTATCAAGCACGGGACTATAGAGCCATGAAGATCACTATACACGGCATATAGACATGAAGTAAAACTTGATAATTGCATATGATAGCGTTCTAGAAGATTGTTTTTAATTGCCGTAATTTTATTAATTTTCTATTAAAAAATGAGCAGTGTATAGTAAAACAAACATGTGACAATATTTATTAAATTGTATTATAGACTAATGGAGTTTGGCGAAATAATGACACAGCTCCAAGCAACAAATTTTGATTCCTAACCTATTTTATGACGACTAAACGGACATACTAACAGATATGAGTCGACTTTTGTCAACGTACTGTGTAATACCAGGAAAGTGTGGAATGTTGGTGGTGTAATATAATGAAAAGGAAGCTACGAGTATGACTGACAGCTTCACAGTAACACCAATGACGCAACATGGCGCAATAGTGTTATCTGGCTCGAACACAGATCTCCGTCACTAATGAACGAGACATGTTGATATTTCAAATCACTCCCGGACAGGACCATATTTATTCATTATTACTTTTCAACGGTAAATTATGAACAATGTGGCCACGCTTCATTTACTCCCATAAAAATTATTAATCATTAATCACAGTAATGGTTCTTGAAAGATAGATAAATCAATGCGTTAGACGTGATCGACTGCGTTGGAGTAAAATGTGGAATTATCACTTCTTTTGTGCTCGTAAACGACTTCTTTACGGACGAACAAAAGTAAGAAATAAATACAGCACACCCACCCCTGGTCCGTAGCTATCAATAATCTATGCTGGAGGGGTGGAATCGAGGCGAACAGACCGCGTCGGAGAAACGTTAAAACGAAAGCCTGAGAGTTGCGGATCACCGCACGAATATTACACTTAATACAGATACGATGAAGAAAATAAGATTTTGATAGAAATTTATTGTCTTGCCAAAGTGGCAATAAGATTTAAGAGATATCTGGCCGAAACTCACTACAACGGCAATCTAGCTCCAAACACTTGAACTGAAAGCCATCACAACTAAGCCGATATTTCGGAACTGTAGACCAGGAAACCAAGCCAAACCATTCTTCAACGTAGAAAGAGAAATTATATTTCGCCGCAAAGCTCTCCCCGCTTCCCCTACACTACTGCTTTTAACAGTGGAGCTGTGTAGCAATTTACAATACTACAGGCCTACTCAATATAGCTACAACCTATAAGGGAATGGTTGAAAATCTGCAATATTATAAAATATATCATCTAACAGTTATGATTCAGCAATTCACAGTTGATAATCACTGTTAATGTAACTGTCAATATGAAATATATATTCGGTAAATACTTTATGTATATATAAACTTTATTACGTTTTTGTTGTAAATTATGTGTTCAAAGATAGGTTTGGAGTTTCGAGTCCGTGTAGCACAAATAAATTAATAAGTAATAAATGAAAATATCGGTTGGGAGAGCACTAAAGTATTCCCTTTACTTTATTTCATAAAAAACACATATTACATTCTATGTCTTAGTTACGCAAGTTCTATCATTCATACGTATATATTAATATGTCAAATTTAGAACAAAACTGTTGTACAATAACGGAGAGAATTTTAAATACAGCGAATTATATAAGAACATCACCAATAAGAACTTAACAATCACAACGTTGAAGAAGTTAAGCTTATTCTAGACAAACACAAATTAATGAAATTATACACCTCAAAGCAAGGGCATTTACATTTAAATTCAATTAATTATGAAAAGCAAAGAAAATGAAAATAACATGGAATAATAAACTGAAAACGACAAACCGAAAGAAAGGAAAAGAAATAAAGCTCACAAAACAATATTAATGAGTACCTACAAAAACATACCGGGGGAATAAAGTAACATAATATAAGAAATGAGAGAGCCATTCAAATCAACGTAAATAAAAACGGCTGTGTAGTTTAGAAGAGAGCGACCTACTAAAAACACATCTATCTCTAAAAATTAATACGGTTAGTGGGTATCTCGTTATCTATGTATGCACTTGTTGGATGGCGAAACATAATAATTATTAGTCATTCATTGAACCTTGAACCTTTGGTGGAGGTGCCGAGCACAACAGCCAGTGATTTAAAGAGCGCTGTGAGTTAGAATAGTAGTATGTTTACAACATCCAGTGATTTAAAGAGCGCTGTGAGTTAGAATAGTATAGTTAGAATACAACATACAGTGATTTAGAGAGCGTTGTGAGTTAGAATAGTAGTTAGTATACAACATCCAGTGGTTTAAAGAGCGCTGTGAGTTAGAATAGTAGTTAGTATACAACATCCAGTGGTTTAAAGAGCGCTGTGAGTTAGAATAGTAGTTAGTATACAACATCCAGTGATTTAAAGAGCGCTGTGAGTTAGAATAGTAGTAAGTATACAACATACAGTGATTTAAAGAGCGCTGTGAGTTAGAATAGTAGTTAGTATACAACATCCAGTGATTTAAAGAGCGCTGTAAGTTAGAATAGTAGTTAGTATACAACATACAGTGATTTAAAGAGCGCTGTGAGTTAGAATAGTAGTTAGTATACAACATCCAGTGGTTTAAAGAGCGCTGTGAGTTAGAATAGTAGTTAGTATATAACATCCAGTGATTTAAAGAGCGCTGTGAGTTATAATAGTAGTAAGTATACAACATCCAGTGATTTAAAGAGCGCTGTGAGTTATAATTAGTATAGTTAGTATACAACATCCAGTGATTTAAAGAGCGCTGTGAGTTAGAATAGTAAGTATACAACATCCAGTGATTTAAAGAGCCCTGTGAATTAGAATAGTAGTTATTATACAGAATACAGTGATTTAAAGAGCCTTGTGAGCTAGAACTAGTAGTTGGTATACAACATCCAGTGTTTAAGGAGCGCTGTAACTTAGTTAGTATTTACTATACAACATCCCAGTGTTTTGAGTTAGTTAGTAATTGGTATACAACATCCAGTGTTTTAAGCAGCGATGTGAGTTAGTTAGTAATTAGTATTCAACATCCAGTGTTGTGAGTGAGTTAGTCGACAGTAATTAGTGTTTTACGACGTACTCGACTTGTAAAGAAAGGTGTCGGATATTTACTACTGTCCATATACCGTGAGCAACAGCTGGAAAGTGTTTTCTTTAAATACAAGTCATAGAACTCTTTGAAAGTTGATCATTTGTAAATATAATTTGTATCTGAATTTCAATTCTGTTGAACTTATTCATTTAATACATGTACATTTTGCGTACCCTGTCTTCGACACATCTACACGCTACACTCTACACAAGAGAAAAAAATTGAATACACATCAGGCGTCACTGCACTTAAAGCTATAGCGAAGGTAGGATGCAACGTTTTCAGTTCTCAGCACATTTCATCAAGAGTAATTAGATTGCAACTAGGGTATTTCTAAAACCCTTTAATTACGCTTGATGAAACGACTCATAAACACGTTAGGTGCGCAGCCAAGTGTTAACTTTGATGACTCTAATTTGCAAGCTTTTTATTATTGTATTGTAGTTACTTTTCCACGCGTGAATATTTACATGTGGGATATATCTGCATGGTTGTGACGCTTACACAAGACAATGTTTTTCACTTCGAGCTAAGAGAGTAAATGTACAGCACAATGGCTTAGATAAGCACAGCCACATGATAATACCACATAGGCCTAAGTAAGCTACTATATACGTATAAGTAGGTTACGTGGTCGCTTTGTTACAGAGAAAATATGGCATTTACCAACACTGCTAGTTTGCGTATCTTTTTATAAAAGTGTGTTCCACCTTGTAATATTACATATTTTCACATACATATTTTTGTTATTACATATACACCAATGTAATATTTGCATTGAATATCATGTAGTGATTAGTTCTGCATTTTATCTGAAATACCAAACTTTTGAAATATTTTAATAAATTCAGTTTTTAAACGTTGAAACAACCCTTCTGTAATCAGAACCAAACACTCAAGTCACACCGGACTAACCTATGAATTCGAGACAAACATTTGCCCGTTTTGCAAATGAAAAACTGACAATGTCGACTCTCGTTCAAAGCTATATTGCCTTGGTACTAATCATATTTGTATGTTGTAAAATAATTTACCCTTTCCTTTGAAGATGGAAATTATATTAGCATATTCAGTTAGTTACAATTTCCTCTGTTATATTCTAGACGAAGACGACATTAAAGCACCCGTTGTGAATTTAGCTACAGTTTTAATTGACCTCCTTCCAAGCGTTCACCCTGTCACTAGATTGATTCTCTTTGTCATGCACAAGTGATGTCACTTAGTGATTCACTGCTGGCGCGCGTGACACCTCTCCAAACATTGAGCGATGAGGTTTAGTCACTCGACTTGCTGGGCGCACAGCGCTTGAATAATTGTATTAGATGTTGTCTCGTGTACACGTTTGATACACGGAATAGAACAAATACCGAAATAAATGTGTCTGTAATTCACACTTCGTAAATATCACACAACTCAGTCTGGGTTACTCATGCACAAAGGAGGGATATATATATTTCGGAGATTCCAAACCCCGTTTACATAGGTTGTTTGAAAATAAAAAGTGTGTTTAATAAAATCGCAGCTGTGGTATAAAGGACAATTTACTTTATGATTTATAAACACATACGTTACAACATCATGGAAAAAAATAGCATAGTATACGTACATAAGTTTTCTCATATGGATTGCATTACACTTTTGGAAACTTATTTTCAATCTTAGGTTCAGATTCATAAGCAGTGAGAGTTATTTGTGGTGAAAATAAATTACAATTTTAATTTTTGTTTACCACAAAAGCGGCAAATTGGTGGTGAAAATAATTCAAAATTCAATTTTTAAGTGGTGGATTTTTTCCGTTCAATATTTTTGGGGATTTAAATATAGGGATCTTGGCGTGTATACTTGCAGGTAACGATGAAAATGTATAGTTTAAGGGTTTAGAAACAGGTTTTTTTGTAGCGAAAAGTATTCAACTCTTTTTTATAGCCCAAATCGGTAATTTCGTTGTAAAAATAAATACAATTTTCGTTTTTAAGTGTCATATTTTTGGTTTTATCACAAATGCCTGCCTTGCTCATAGCGATCACGGCTTCTGCTATTATGAGTAATGTGTTGAATTGAACCGATTCTAAAGTCCAAGGCTAACAACAAGCTCTGGACCTGCGAGCCTGATCAAATTCTTCCACTGCCGCTCTTCACAAGGTTACAAGTTACCAACTCACCGTCACAGTTAGGGACCGATAACAATAGACGCCGTCCAATATAACTTGTGTTCATGGTGATCATTCACTGTCACAAGTTGGTCATAGTTTGGGGGCGTAATAAGGAGTTGTTCAATAGACTTGCATAACAATAGCCACAGGGGCGGTATACAAATATGCAAGAAAACTTTACAAGGGGGGAAGAGACCCTAGCATTAACTAGGCGGATATATCCGTGAAGGCTTCACTTGATACTCTAAATAGTAGGTAGGTATAGTGACTTGACGATCGAAACTTTCTTTCCACCTTGTTATTTACTTTTTCAAACTTTTACTATAAATAAGAAGCGTGTTCCGCGTGTACGAAGTGGACTAGTTGGTAGAGAATACAAGGCTCAGAGCCAGGAACCTGGATGTTCTAAATGCAATTCTCCGTGTCCATGTTCTTATATTAATATCTGTCGTATCAGACAAGGAACAATTTATTTATTTATTTTATTGTTATTAAGGCCAGTGTAGGGCACAATGCCATCTTTTGATTGATGAATGATAATGAGGAAGGGAGAAGGGGAAGCCTAGTACCAACACGTAGCCTACTTCTGTCGAAAAATACCAAGGGGACCATCGGCTTTACGTCCCATCCGAAAGGACGGTGTAACTTTGACCAGTCATATAGGTTCCCCACTAACCTGGGCTGCCGAGCAGTTGACGAGAAGAACGAAGCAGTTACACAAGCTTTCGGACCCTCCAATCTGCTCTAACCAACGGAAACTGGTGTTTTGGAGGAGAGTGATCACCCACTCACCTCCTTATCTAGATTGAGGTTGCTTAACTTCGGTGTTCGTATGTGAACCGGCTAAGCAACCGCGGCTGAACCGTTGGCTCAGGAGCAATGTACACTCCATGTCAATAGCGTTTTCCGCATCCATAACGCGAATGGGAGTATCATATGGTCTTGCTGACAATAGCATCGCTTGTTTTTATAACTCATTATTCTTCACAAGAGATAAGGATTACGTAATGTAAAATCAGAATAGTTTACCCGGGGAAATATTTCGTTAATCATCATTTTTCCATTAAACTATTGTCATATATAAATCAATAATTATTTACGAAACCAATCTACTGTAACAACATTGCTGTTATTAATATGATGAATATAACCGCTAGGATTTCATGCAACATTGAACTCTGAATGCATTGTGTGGTACTATTTAAAAAAACATTTCCTGGTCTCTATTATTCAAAATGAACCGGTAGCAACCAAAGCTTAATCTATACAACTATACAGTATACATATCTGTGCAAGCAAACTAATTAAAAATACTATTTCATACAGGGGCGATGCGGCCTTGTTTCCCCGCGGGGATTACGCGGTAAAAAATATCGTAATGAAATACGTTGTCATTGATAATAAAGTAAAAACAAATTCTTTATTTGAAAATCGTCTTTGTTTTGGTTGGAACAATGATCAACTCCATATCATAATTATCTTGTAAATAAATCGAAAGTTTTTTTTACACGTTTGTTTTTAAAACATTTTAAAAACAATCCATATTTATGTTTTGTTTGCAGATTCCCAGATCCGGTACAGCAGGGTCGAATGCTTTGTCTGGATCAAGATTACAGGAGGTTCAAGCAGTTCAGTAGATCGGTAACGGGAGTGATCTGTATCTGATCTGTATCGTAAACTGGATGTGTTCTGGTAAATAAGGTACTGGCAAGACGTCTACACGAACAACTAACGATCTACCGGCGTGATGGAAATAAAATAAAGTTTTGTTTATCACATGTTATCATGTCCTCAATGCATTTTCTGTGGTTTTTTAAACCTACATATTTCTATTTCAGATTCTACACAATGTGTCTATCTATAGCAATATTACAATAGCTATAAAAGTCCAATTCAAACGTCATAATATAACTGCAATTTCATTGTGTAAAGTCGCTAAAGATTAACCGTGTTTCTGCTCCATTTAATTTCTTTGACGTCTATTGCAGCAATTATTGAGAATGATTTACAATAGACGAGAAAAGTCCCACAATGAGAGATTCAATGTAACAATTTTTTTTTTTTTTTACATGTCCTGCTCACACTCGTTTATTGTTCTGTAACAGCTGACCTAGATAACGTCGTTACGTTTAATACGTCATACATCAAAGCAGAACGATCCTCATCTGGCAATGAGTTACAGATCATTATATTTTTAACGACTTCCATCATACAACGGCTTGTGAATAAAACATCGAGGAGAGCTAGTTATGACAAGTTTGGAAATCGTTATTTAGTCAAGTAAAATCCACCACCGTAATAATCACTACTAATAATCGTTTTTATTTATCTTGTACAATAAATAGTCATACTAGATCTGTTGTTAGTAACCATTAGACGCACGCATTTGGAAGAGATTGATCTTATTTGCATTGTTTGTATTAAGATGTTTACTTAAAAATGAACAATGTAGTTGTCTCAAGGTTGAATCCCTTTGTAAGAGTAGTGCTTTAAACCGTGTACAAGTTTTAGTGCGAATCTTATCAATCACTCTCCAGCTATCACTCTATTGTTTAAATGAATGACGGATCCCGTAGAAACTGTTGTATAGGGTATTATTCTCTTTTATTCTTCGTGAAGTAAATCCGTTACGAGCATAAATATCTAATGTAACCGCTAAACTATTGTCTTCAACAAACAAACCCTTCTCAACTCAAACAAAGCTACTTACTTTAATCCCCACTTATTGAAATTATTTACTTAAGCCGCTTTTGTCTCGAGTGCTTTGTGTGTGAGTGTCTATTTGCTCCCTGTACACACACGAAGCTCGCCCGATGTCTTTAAGGGACTATTGTAATTGGTAGTGCGTCGTGCGGGCTCCGTAACTCGCGTTGAATTGGGCTTCTGCGTGGGACGATCGCCAGGGGAGGGGAGCGGACACTACCCTCGGTGGGGCTCTATAGTGCCGACCTTCAAGCGACACTCCCATGCGACGGGACTCGTCCCCCTGTGATACGGCCTCAACGCGAGGGCCATCTTGTTTTACGGCAGCCACGCACGGAGTCCATTTGCTGCGCTCTATATCGATGCCAACAGTTAATTAACTAGAACCAACAGGGTATGAATCACCTGTCGCCTACCCTCATCCATGTTGACAGGGTAGCAGCAAAGATATACGCCCAGTTTGAAAGATATTGGCCTCAAGGTGTCATCACATGGAGTGGTTAACGACACGGCTTGCGAGCGTGCGTGAGACAACGAGAAACAAATTGGTGCCACGTGTGTATTTCCTCATTATCAACTATATTAGTTTCGCGTTCCGACGTAAATTAGCCATAGACGCGTGAAACAACTAGCGCTCGCTAACGTGATGAACTATGAATGTTAATATACCTAATTAATTGATTTGAATTTATGGCTGAACAGGTCATGATTGATTAGTGATGCAATTCAAACGAACTTGTCAATTTGTGTGCTAATAATGGTGATGTTTTCATTTCACTGTTAAAATACATAAAACGATAATCAAGGTAACGACTACCATTTCAGGCAAATTAATAACTGAGACTGAGAGGCTTTGAAATGAAAGGGTGGTGGCCTCTATTACCACGCCGATTGTGATTGAAGTTTTTCCCCAAAGCTGTCGCAATTTACAAAGCGAATGTTGGTGCATTGCTCCTTGTAGACCACATATTAGTTTGTTTGCGTGTCAACCTTGCTACTTGTGGCAAACAATTCAATAACAAGTTATGATCTGCACTGAAAAATTATAAAAACATGATAAACACATTTATCACCAGTTTAGTACCTTAATGTAACGTTACTTCATTGTAATTGAACGTTATTTTATAAGATGAATACGAAACATTTAATTGCAAAAGTCTAACATGGCATATTCCCATCCAGTTCTATTATGAAAGAGATTTTTGAAGAAAGGCTTGTGCCGTTCTTTATACTAGCACAATGGGTAGGTTTTTCTTTAGAGATGTTCACCTAAACCTAGAGAGGCCCGTAAGACTTACAAACCGTAAGCTATACAAACATGCGTTGTATAAAAAACAATAACGTATAACTGGTTACTATTGAAAAAAGCATTGAACAGGCTCATTAGTAGTTCTCTCTTGTTAAGAATTTGTCTGGATTATAAATTAATATTTTATCTATAGGAATAAATATTCGCCTAGTGTACAAAAACGCATAACAGTCCGAAGAATAGAAACAAATACAAAAGACGGACAACAAACTGTAACGTGTTACGTGAACATGTATACATATTGTACACACTGCACACATGCAATATGCACATTAACGCATGGAACCTTGAATTAGCAATACTTACTAGATGTTGTTGTTGTTGTGCGTGATTAAAAGTACCGGGAAGAATGCCCGCTAGGTGCAGGTCAAGCATTTTATGTAGGTAATTAATATTATTGTATACAGTGGCGTAAGTAGCTTTTTTTTGTGTGGGGGGGGGCGAACATTTTAAAACCAGAAACCTCTTTCTAGTTCAACTTGCGCCTTACCCCTTCCCCCAACCCCCCAACAACACTAAGTTATAGTTAGCCTAACGGAAATTTGGGAGGAAAGCGGTAGAAAATATATTGATACATTAATATATCACGTTACTAACTACACTTCCCGTTAACGTAATGAGATATAATGTGCCATATTGCCTAGTAAGTACACACCTATAAACCAATGCTATCGATTTGAACTTTTATTATTATATTCAATATTGTTCAATGACTGATCAAAGAATAATTTTGAATTTGAGATAGGTACTTGAAATTAAATAACTTCAGTATACTGCATCAGGACAGGAAGATATTATTGTATTTAGGTGTTTGCACAAGTTGTAACAGTATTTAATCATGATAGCATGGCTTTTTCATGTGCCATGTGGCTAGACACTTTTTGAGTTGATGAGGGAAAGAGCAGGTTCTGGGGCGGAGCCCCACCCGCCGGAGGCGAAAGAAAAACTCACTACAATTTTCTTCACAAGTGCCCTGACTGCAGAGTTTTTCTATTTCTTTTCATTTGGATGTTGTGAATAGTATTTTGACCTCCCTCGCGCGCCCCCCCCCCTCCCCCCCCCCCCCCAGTTACGCCACTGATTGTATATACTCTGCGTGTACAACTATTGGGTACGAGGCCATGATCTGATATTTTCTCCCTGTACAAAACCCTGCTGTATAGGGTTCATATCACTGGTATCTGGTGTGCCCTACTTCGGGGGGGACTAACTAAATAGGTATATTAGGTGTTTGAATGGCTTGAATGGTTTGAATGGCTTGAGGTTGTTAGTAGAACTCAATCCCAACATTAGATTCATTACTGAGGAAAAACTGGACCTAACTTTGGCAGGCAACAAACCGGCGATCTCAGAGTATCTCGTATTACTACCCCTCTATTGGTAACTAGACAATAGTGTTGTCGACTAAAAAGCCGTAGTTGTAACATTTAAATTTCCTTCAGGTTAGCATAGTAGTATAACTAACGTTAGAAAGCATTGCAAATATACTATGTCAATTTGAAAATGGTGATTTAAAAGGGTACCGTATACGTTTTAACCAATGGTTGTTTGTTTCATCATGTTCAACACTATTGAAAATACACCTTTACCTTGTTACTGATTTCCAAATTTAGACATTATTGTACCTATGCTTGAAACGAACGTATAATTGATACTGTTTAAAGTTCGTCTCTATCCAAAATACACGCCAATAAATAGGACTCCTCAACGGGAGGCTTATTTCCCGCTCACTGTGCCAGGTTGTAAACGTCAAGCTTGTCACCAGGAAAGATGCACAGTTCAAAAAAAGTGACAACCAATGATTTCTGTTCAAAAACAAAAACCACCTGCTTGACAATAGTGAAGACGAGGGCTCAGGATTCGGTCCTTTTTCAAATGGTCGACCATAATTATCTCTTGCTCTGGAAGCTGGAAGCGGAAGCGTCGAAGGTCCATGTGGTTTGGAGCTGTCTTTACTATGTTAGAAGGTGTTAGTTTGCCAAATAAAGTGGATGAATGACAGCATTAGTCTCCATTTACAAGAAACAGTTCCTTTTAATTCGCATTTTGCCGGCGGGTATTTTGAATTGGGACGAACTGTAGTATAGAACTATAACTTGATTAACTTCTTAATAATTAGTGACATATTGATAGTAACTTAACCATCGATGTTTGAAGATAACTTACTGAGTCAGTAATTCAGAAATCATAAGGCGTGCTAAACTATACACTTCTATTTTCCTCGTATTTGTTAGTGAATGGGGAGGGCAGGTAGGGGAGATAAGGGTGGAGAGAGAAAGGAGAGGAGAGGAGGGTGGAATAAACAGAGTGGAAAGATAACCATAAAAGGAAAGGTGAAATGAAGAGGAAACAACTTATGTTTGTAATTTCAAAAACCACGAACATTTTAAAGCGCTCGCTATACGCAGTAAAAAGCGCAACACTCAACCTTTACACACAACAAGAGATGTACATTTAGACATGATATCACAACTAAAACCACATGTCTCTAGATTGAGTTTCTTATAGAGTTGAAGATGCTCACACAACCGTGGCAATTTCGTCTCGACCATTGTTACGCCATGGCAGTAAATCTAGAGCAGTAATTCGCAAACAAATCATCTATCCAAGTCCATATGTTCAACTCACAACTTATATAAAATGTTTGTTTTAAATAATAAATTAAGTTTTAATTAAGTGGGTTTTGTTTGTGAAGCTGAAGTGTGTGTGTTCGGAACAAATGTTTCTCATACTGTTTAAATTAATAGTATTTGAATCCTGCGCATATGTCCAAAGCCTTTTGAGGTATTCCCACTCGTCAAGCGTTCTAAATGAATGTGAACAAGACTCGCCAGGATTACTGTAGAGGAATCTAGATTGCAATATCGGCGACTAGTACTCCACTTTAATTAGAGAAGTGGAACGGAAAGTCAGAGACACACTTACTTGTATAAATAGTGTTTGATGTTAGCTTACCTCAAAGTCTTCAAGCTGTAAGTCTCAAGGACCTGAAAAAGAAAATAACCATTATGCTTTTGCGAACATTTCATATGGTTCTTTTAAACAACACAGCTTAAGCAATACCCTCCATAAAGAACACCTCTGTTTGATGCAATTCCTACCGAGACAAATTGCTCTTTTACAATAAAAATAAAATAACAAACAACATGTCCTCAACATAACGAGTGTAACAAATATAATATAAGTTATAATACGTTAGAAATTATGTACAAAATGTAGTTGCGCATCATTAAACAACAAACAATATATTACACTAACAACTTCAATTCATTCTTGAATGTGCATGAAAATCAACCTATACATGAGGTTAACGGATCAAAATAAAAAGAGATTACCTCACAACATAGTAGGCCTCCGTGTTTGAATGCTCACTTAGAGGTACGCTATCTAATTTAGAAGCAGTCAATTACCTGTATAATTACATCATTTAAACGCATAATAACATAGATTACGTATCATGCTCAAGTGGTGTCTGCAATTTACCATAGCACAATGAATTTACCGCTTAAATCCAACAGATCGCCCAAAGCACTGAAAGCTAGAAACATTGAATTAGGTGGAGATACTGATGGGTAGAAATAGGGACGGATTGATTAACAGCTTCGAAAACTCGTTAGTCATTAGAATTGTCGAAAGAGTGTGCTGTGAGGCTGGATTAGAAGTTATCCTGGAAATTTATCATTATTATTTAAATGATTTTGATTATATACTATTATGTCAACATATTATGTTATCGCAATGAAATGGATACATCCAACTTGGTCCATAAGACAACTTACCGCATCCCACTTACTACTATGATCTAATATTAAGTGTGAAAGTGAATTACAAACTCAGCGTTCGTGTAGTTAGGAAACTTTTAAATATAAAAATCGATCAACTCAAGCCCACACTTTTCCTAATACCCACCCGCGTCATAAATTTCACCGAACATTTTAGAACAAGCGGCGACCATGATTTCTTAAGCCAATTTTCACACTTAATGCTAACCTCAACTTTTCTATTCATCACTTCCCCACGCGTCACACCGAGTTAAATTTCAAAACAAGTTTGAAAACTGGAGCGTCTTCCCTAACTTTCTGCTCGGTTGGGAGTCGTTTCCAAAACTTCCATAACCCTTACACTTTCCCTCAAGTGCTCTACTCTACATTTCACAGTGAATAACTCCATACCAGCGCAAGACGGTGAGGGGGGAGGGGGGGGGGGGGGAGCATCTCCTGCGACTACATAAACAAACCAGTGAACATGATCTGACGTTGCCATGGCCAAATAAACTGGCAAGAATTTGAATTAACTTTTCGACTGGGTTTGTTGTTCCTACTCATCACATTCTGTGCGCTGTAACGTAGCGGATACTTTGTCGGCGTGCATTCCTGCATACACACGTGCCGCACTGTTTGTTGTCACGTAGTTTAGGAAGTTTGAGACAATTGATACGAAACATACGTAGCGGGAACTACTTTCAGCGGCGGTATACTCGCGCCGTAGCCATGTGTTCGAAACGTTATCATGTTGGAGTGATGGATTTCATCATAGAAATAAAGTGTTTAAAATGTCATCACAAAACGTCATCATTTTCCACCGTGAGGTCATTATTAGCAAGTGTGATTCCATCACTCTCCATCACAATACTTGTATGGTTCGCCAATGATGAACATCATCAGTGATTCTTTGATGACATTTTGAACACGGTGGCACAGCTTGAAAATATAGGCGGGCGAGCCGGACATAACCTATAAAGAAAATAACCACACCACAAGCAACACTCAACGCCACAGCACCAGACTGCAAATTATTGATAAGTAGTTATATCTAAGTTTCTTATTATTATAAACGAAATATATCGGAAATGTACAGTGGGCGACGACGTAGCAGGTCCAGTTCCATTTTGTCACCCGCCAAATGTCAAACCAGCTGACCGCGGACTCCGCTGGAAAATGTTTTTATACACGCTCAAAAACTAACGTCATGCAGTCAGTCAATCAGTTGTGCATTTCTTCACATTTCAATGATGACTTTTCGAACACACTGTGGTGTTTATTGTGACGTACTTCATGTACCGGTACAGTAAAACGGGTGATACAAGACAGGGGAAAAGTCTCGTTTAAAAAAACGAGCGTTTTAGAAACGGACGAACATCAGAAGTGTCAACAACAATTATTTCGTACAAACGTGAGTACATGTGCAACACCTTTGAATAATGACTAACCTGACCTGTTCCAAGCAAGGGATGTATATGTCTGTTTATCTATTCAACGGGTACGACAAATGGCATACCGAATTACCACAGTGCTGTTGATGGTTATACAAAACTAAAGAGTAACTTTTAGAATATTACATCCCTTCATATAAATTAACTGCGAACACGACAAATAGAGCGTCGCACTCGCTGTATTCAGTTTGACGGAGGAAGTGAAGTACTATTATTTATTCACCTACAGCCACGGGAAGTATTTACCCTACATTGTGCAGAGTAACATAATGTTTGTTGATGCTGGAAGGAAACAGAAAAGCTATTGACAAACTTTTGACAGTAATAGAGATTGGTGGATATCTGACTTCAATTGAAATAGAAACGATTTCTTTATGGAGAAAGAGTTACGGTGAAATGAATTGAGCTCATTTTGTGAAATACCTTGAATAAATTGTATAAAACGCAACGACTGGAGCAAATTTAGAATCATTGAATGTACATATAGAGACGACTCAGAGCTGTCACTTGAATCTTTATTCAGCAATAACGAAGCAGACAATCTACTCACTCAGCAATTGGTTACTCTTGGACTGATCATATTTGTAGAGAAACTGTTTAGTCTTGGCAATTCTAATCAGGAATTAGCTACTTGCTGAAATTATTTAATGTATATAATATTCAGTTATAATACTGATTTACAAAGGTGGACAATGTTTGCAAAGGACAATAAAATTAGGGTTCTCCTCTCAAAATTGTAACTTGTCATCACACACTCAAGATATTAATGAGCCCCTATATGCATGAGACGTTGACATGACTAAAATGGCTGCCTTACTTGGCCCCCCGTTGAGACAGTTAACAGGGCTGTACACAGACTAACCACGCACCAGATATACTGCAAATCGATATGGCAAATAACCCGACACCTTTTGCTCTTAGGTTTTGTTATATATTCCTGACAAAAATGAGCGCAATGCATTTTTGTTTTGTTTGTCGTAGCATTCATTTTCTAAGTGTGTCTCACTGTACATAATTTCTAGGGCGTACATAAAAACCGATATAGTTATGAAGTTATCGTCTAGTGAAGGTTGTCTACGCAAGTGAGTGTCATCGCAAATACTCGAGAGAACACGAAGGCAACTGAGGATGAAAAAGGGCCTTTCCGAAACGTCGGGCAGTGTTGAATAACTCCAACAACATTTTACTCATGTACCACTCACGTAGAAATTTCCCATTAACGATAACTTCACATAAGTTACATTTGCGAGAACATAATAAACACATAGCTATAAATAATTTCTATACCGGATAATAAATAGATAATAATTGCATTATACAGTCCATCATGTAACTAGAACAGAGTAATGAGGGAGAAAATCTGAGGAAAGGCTGACACAAATATTGTAGCTTTGAAAGATTGTGTGTGAGAAACCGTACAGTACGCCGAGAGGGCGTAGATTGAGCACAAGATGGAATGAAGCAAAAAGAAAGGATACGTTTCAAAGAAAGTAGTGTGAGTGACAGGAAGTAAAACCTGGACATGACAAGATTGTAACTACCCCTGTGACATAGCTCAGTGTTAACAAACCAGACTCTGATACGGAGGTTTGCGTTGAAGGTTACATGAAGAGGGAGACATCATGCACAACCAAGAATCCATTCATGAATGCTTTGTTGTCGTCAGAATATGTCCGGTGAAGACTTCTCCAATGGTGTCCGGACAAGTTCGCTTGACCCGTTTTCGTTTGCAAGAATGAGTAATGACATTGTTAGAGAGAACGATTCCTGTACATTTTCTTAACTCTCCTTAACTCTCGCTAACCCCATGTTAAGATGACCTCGGGGTTAACTTCTATTACGGCTTACTCTGCATAATACGGAGTCAAATGTAGCCCTGTCCGACAGTAGGGTTAAGAATAGTTAGCTGAGCAATACATGGAACGGCCGCAAATTTTTTAGTATCCGTGTGTATAGTTTCACAAATGTCACATTTAAATTCTTTATAGGGAATATCCAGTTTCATGGATACGATACTTTATTTCCATATTTATTGAAGCTTATAAAAAATGTTGTGCATTTATAGTGCTTGATATAAAGCCTATATATGTAAATATGTAGTTTTATTAAGTATTTTGTCGACGTTTTGATGTTATTAGACTGTTTGTTATTGTTCTGATTTTGTCTCGTTTTTTCAACAACGTCTTCCTTCGATCGTTGTCTCAATTGCTGACTCCTGATTGGCTATTAACTAACACCGAGGTTAAGTTTGCAAATGTACAGGAATGAGGCCCCTGGTGGGTTTTAAAAAGCCCCACTGACGAGTGCGGGGGGTTATTGATTACGGCATCTCGGTACGCATGCAGGTCGACGGGGTCAGGGACACGTGGAGTGGAATGCGCTGCGTTAGGACACACACAAAGGTAATGGCACCAGTGCGAGGGCACTAAGGGGTCATGCACGCGTGTGATTATACGAGTTTTACAACCTACTAGATATGCACGGGATCGGAATTCGTTTCAATTGCTGAAGGAAATTAAACATGGAGGAAGTTAATTATATGTTACGTAAAGTCATGTGGGCCGAGTTAACTTCATTCATGTATTGAGTAGCAGGACGATTGCCGTGGATTGAGGCAATAAAACGCACCTTAAGACACGCTCGCACGACAACGTTGTTATGAGGGTTTGTAACACATAAAATCCACCCCTTATGCGGGTTCGATCCGGTCCGCATGACCCAAGGACGCAACTAGCCAAATATTGGGGTATACACTCACCTTGAACCATTGATCTGTCAATAATTTAGCTGATATATTTTACACAGTTTTACTGTAGCATCATTTATTTAAAATATTTCTTTATTTTCCATTATGTGCATTTATATACATTGTTGATTACAGTGTACGTGTCATACGTAACATTATAAAGCATTATCAAATCAAATATGGAACATATAGCTGGAGTAGAATGATGTTTATTATTTTTAATTTCTAATATCAATACAGAATATAAAATTGTATGGTAATAATGCCGTATAGTATAGTACAAAATGCCATGAAAAACTCGACGCTTTTTTATAATTATTAAGTGTTTTATAGTTCATCCACCGAAATAAATAAATACATAAATCAAGTTTTTATTTTGGCTCATATTCAAAGTCGTAACACATCGAAAATCCATGGTTGCTATCTAATTGGTTTTGGAGTTTCCTTTTCGATATACAAAACAAAATACAAGCTACTGGTAAGCATGTGTGCTGCTAAACAATGGATTTAATATGAAATATTCCAAAGAATTGTGCATGAATACATGTTCGATCACGCATGTTTTAAGAAAAACGCAAAATACTAAATGCAAAGAGCGACCGTTTCTAAAAGAAATAATTTTAAAATAATGTTTATATTTTCTGTATTCCATATTTAAAAGATATAAGCTCTTCTTTTACATAAAGGCGTTCTCAGTGTTAAAATACACATAAACATATAATTAATGGCCACGTAAACGCACAAACAAAAGCCGAATCTTTAGCAATTTTACCAAGGCATCGTTCCGTTTTCGAATAGAGACTCATTTAAAATGTCCGTCCTTCACCAAAGCCATCCCCACTCGCATAAAATCGTTTGAGCTCAGCTACACACACACACAGACATCGCAGTCAGTTCACGAGTCTGTATCTCCACGACATTATTCCAACTTTAAATTGCGTCTTGCCTTCCCCAGACGAGGCCCGGCTCTAATAGATTAGGGTGGGAGAGAGCCGAGCGAGCGGACGTTTGTGGTCGAGGCTACGATAAAAATTACCCCCAACCCGGCCGGAAAGGCAGCGCGCGCTCGGCGTGGTGTTAGTTAAAAGCGCGTAATTTCTTAACGAGTCACATTAAAACGAAATGTAATTCCACCTTCCAAAAGTCAATTAGATTTGTTATAAACCGGCTTCTGCAGCATTATTGTGTGTTTACTCTCCTTCAATTATAAACACGAACGCACTGAAATAAATTCGTGGTGGGTGAGTGAGGGAAAGAGAAGAGCAGCAGATATATTGGGGTGGGGTCGTAGAAAAACGTGTTGTGTGTTTTTGTCCAACATGGGGAACTAATAACTTTTTAAATGAGTCCACATCTTAACACATTACGAATGCACTTTATAATCAGGAGATATCAGCAATTATTTTATATTAATTCGTAGAAAATACAAAACAACTAACGTAATGCATAACATACAGGGTGGACCAAAACACAATTCAAAAACAGTATAATCACATTCAAATTAACTAACGAAAGTCTTATATAAATCTATTATTTCAAACTACGGACAATAGAAAGCATTATTTTTTATGAAAATGCTCGTAGGGACAGTGGTGGCGTTGGTGCGTGTGCGTGTGCGTGTGCGTGTGCGTGTGCGTGTGCGTGTGCGTGTGCGTGTGCGTGTGCGTGTGCGGTTTTTGCCCGCTTGGGGAGTTGGTAAACTTTTGAATAATAAATACAAACCTTGACTAAGAGATTTTCTTCTGGTTTCATTAGTATACGAATATCATTCAGTGGGAACCTTGTCAGTTGCCCGATCTGTTTGAGATTAAGTTCATTAAAATGGGGGAAATGGAATAAGACTCTCAGTGGCAGTCGAGAATTGTGATGGTATTAGTGAGCACGTAGAACTAGGAACAAGACACGCGACGAATAGGAGGAATAATGCTTTTCAAAAAACATGGCCGTCCAATTATTTTTTTATGGTCCAATCTGAGTGGAGTTTTCTAGTGTGGAGCGTTTAGATCAAGAAGTAATGCAGCCATTTTCGTAGTTTTGATTAAGAAACTATTTGTATTTTGAATTCAGTTTCAAAATAAGCAAATATAATAATATGATGGATACATACGGGCTCACATTTATTTACACCGAAGATTTGAGGTTTGGTTTCGGGAATTCATGTTCAGGTCAGGTTGCGGTTTTTGTTCATACCTCTGTTGAAAACGAAAACATGCAGATGATCTCAACCAAATTGCAAGTGTCTCATAAAACGTGCTGGATAACTCTCCCTCAAGACAAGATATTGATGTTTCCCTGGACACGAAAAAGTAAAATTTCCTATTCGGATTGTGTAAAATTTCTTAATGCTGCTGCATGCAGGATATATTTTCGTGTTCGCACTGTCCAATCGCTGATTCATATGTTTCGTAGGGCCTATTTGAAATATCGATATTTGATTGGTTACTTATCGCTCACTCGTCGATGGTGTTCGAAGCCTACAGGGTTGGTTTATAGTCACTTTAAATTAAAGTCCCCTACTGCAAATCAGTTTAGTTACTGAGTGGGTAGACTCTAAATGTGAATTTATTTATTTATTTAAGTTCATTTGCTTGACATGTCTCCCGGCTGCCCCTAGTGTCGTTCTCCCACACTAGTCTATAGGCACATGACACGCACGTGACAGACTGTTGCGGCTCTTCTCTGTAGGAGGCGATGCTCTCCTATAATATGACATCTATAATATGACATATAGTATGAGTAGTGCGTTATGACAAATTATCTCGTGATATATTTTTGCGCATGGTTGGCAACACTGTTCGATTTCTTTTGCAATGTTTTTTTTTTAAGGGTTACATAACGGGAAAGAGAAATACGTTGTAGCTGTCCGTGAAACGCGAATGACAAACTAGGGTATTTGCAAACCAAATAAAAAAAACACGTATAACTAACACAAGCCATGCAAAACAAACACTTTCGCTTTAGGGTTTAAAAGTGAGTTTCATTTAAGTATATACGGGAGTATATCTAGATAATTTAAGAAAATTAACGGAATTACTCTTGTTTGTTAGATGAATTATTATTGAGAAAACCAGAAATTACAAATTTGTTATTTCTAGTTTGGAAGTTGAGATGAACTATGTATTATTTACGTAACATATAATAAAATAAAAATAGTAATAATATGCATTGGTATACGGTATTTTGTAATATAAACATATTGTGGGGAGAGGGTTGGGGAGGGGGGGGGGGGTCCTACACTACATATATATTCAAGCGTAAAGATTGAGCTGAGGAACCATTTTTAGAAATTGTAGGGCTCCAAGGAGTATGTTTATTGTTGACTTGTTATTCCTGTTGTTATGTTATATTGTACACGGATATTCTGGGAATACAACGAGAAACAAAAGTATCATTTAAGAATCAACTGGCGCTATAAGATCAAATGACGTCCGTCTTAACAGTAAACGAATCAACAAATTATAAGAAAACAAATATATAGACTCTCCATGTTGTTAAATTCTAAATTCGGTCGGTTGTTGCATTACTTTTGCTGGGTCGGCCACTCCAGCACTTTGCCGGCGCCTTACATTATAAATATGCGGTGTGTCACATGTTCCTGGCCTTGGTCTTGCTAGGTTCAAAGTGGTGGTATGGATCCATTAGATATGGTCAAAATGTATGCAACATATTGTAACTACAGCCATAGAAATAATGCAATTTCGAAATGGGTCGTTCTCTTTTCATTTGATCAACAACATTTGATTTGGTTTATCGAACTTTGGACACATCTTCCTTCCGGGTACTTCCGGAAACGTTCGTCACATCGCTTTCCGTAGAATCGGAAAAGATTTCTAATTGTACCAGCCATTCTGAGCTTGACGATATTTTTAACATACTTTCTATTCGTCACAATATCTGTGAACCAACCGAGTGTATACTTATGTCGTCAAGAATATTTGCTTTGATATTTTTTTTACCACAAATATTGTAGAATTCTTCTATATCGAAATAAATCCAGACCTTTATATCCACACTTGATCAGTTGAAAATATTCCCGTGCTCACAAATAATTTCAAAAGTGTATTCAGGTAATCTTTTTTGCACAATGTTTAGGAGGCACTGTTGATTTTAATGTGGAACTGAAACATCTTGACTGTACATAAATTAAGTTATCCAAATTTCATTTAATTAAAAATATTAAAATTACTATTTAACTGTCGACAAAGAAATAATATTAATGAAAACCTTCTGGTCATGCACAAGAAATGCGAGTACGGAATTGTATCAGAATATGAGTATGAGTGTGAAGGAGACTAATAATTACATTTTATTGAGTGACTAAGTCTAGCGGAATCAAGTCTGGCTGTATTGTTTCTATACTAGGCGTCAGGCGAATACAAGCTAGCATTGGACGTAATGCTGACAAGACACCCTTCAAAGACCCAGACTTACTGTGGTGTGAGTGAGGGTTGGCTCTCAATAATTCAAGTGATGTTTTCAACGTGACATTATTTTTTTGTAGCTTTGCAGCTTGCAGATATTTCTAAAGGTTCAGAAAGAAATCTTAGTAAAAAATATGTGTTCTGGAATAATAAAGTCACCTGTCATACCCACTTTACCTTGTCAACGCTTCATTATTTACGACATCGTACTTCACGATGTTAGTTTGATGTAAGTTTGCAGACTTTTTGCAACATAAGAATGTACATACTAAAAAATTAAAATGTTTAATCCCAATGGGAGTTAAAACATTAACCGTATTTCTAAGAACTGTTTTATGTATTTGAAACTTTGTCTCGGACAAAAACACATTCATCCATCCATTTATTTGAAAGAAAGTTAACTTACAATTAACATACTTAAATATTTGTTTATCATATTCGTTTGATCATTTTGATGATTTTGATAATACAAATATGATATATTTTATAATGAAAAAGAGCAAGAACACAACATTACTGGCCGTTTCCAGTCATAAATGGAAAATATCGTTCTTGTGCACACTTTGTTACAGGGTATGAACGAAAACCCGCTCCAGTCTACATCATGTGGCTTTACTTAGATTCTCATCTTCCATCGCATCTGAGGAAGGGGGTGGGGTGGTGGTGGGGGTGGGAGTGGGGGGGGGTCTTGATGTTCATTCTTCTCTCAGTCACTTTAATAAATGTCTAATTCAAACCGACGCTTGAATCTACTTAAAATTACACATTTGTTTCATCCCAGTTAAATAGGTTTACCAGCTTCCCTTAATAAATCACGTTTCCAGATTTAAGTTCACTTTCTAAGATGAAATCCCGACATTTTTCTATCAGGATCCTCAACAAGTGACGAATACACAAAAATGTCGTTTGTTGTATAGTGCGCTCGCACTTCAGCTTGCGTCATAGACATGTAAGGTTGACGATTCCCGTCCGTCCGCAATGTCCTAATGGAGGGCCAACCAACCGCAGACTAGCACGCACGCACGCACGCACTCACGCAAGGTCTAAAACGCACGCGAACCCTCGCAAAACTTTTACGGTTACATTCAACTTCCTCAGGGCGAAACGTGTGTAAAAAGGTTGAACGAGAAATGCTAGGGGTCGTTTTCTCTTGTTATGTTTTTAGTAAATGGAGTGGGAACATTGCCGCACGAGTTAACCAAGCATTTTGAAATCATATCGTCCTTATCATTTACAACTCTGAACTATTATTTTTTCCCTCTCTATTTGAAGTGATATTTTACTCTGAAGACTATCTTGACAATTTGTTTGAGATTATTTTCTAATTTTTCACTTATTATATTACGTTTAGCAAATAATGTCACACAATTTTCAAACGCGAGCACAATACTAGACTTTTCATTGAGTGGTTAAACCAAATAATTATGCATGTACATCGTGTTTTTGGTCATAAAACAGGTGTGTGGCCACCCTCGTAAGAATCAACGCACCGTTTGTTCAGCCAATGGAGGATTCAACTCTGTAAAATGCAATAATACATATTTATACCAAAATGGAGATTTAGGTATATTTAATTATATTATCATTCGTTTTTCCCTCCGCAAACTTCAACAGACAGGACTGAGCCATCTTGTTGGGTTGTATTCATACAAAATGTCGAACAAACATACCCTAAACACTTCAAGGGCGGAATGCACAGTCGAGTTGTGTGTGATTTGTTTATGGTTGCTATGGAGCTTGTTCTTCTTATGGAAAACAGGATGTAAAAAACAATTCCATAGCAACAAATCCTATACTTAACTTGACACTTAACTGTGCATATGGCTCTAAGTGTAATTCAAAACACTCTCGCATTGGCGGGAAAGCTGAAAACCAGACAGCAAGTGTTGACTGCATCCGCTTGTGCGATCTCGACTTTTTGCTTCCTATAAAGTCAAATTTATCTGTTAGCATTTCCGAACATATTCCGAAAACTGAGAGAAACTGTTAGAGTTCTTGTCAGTGGTTGTTTTACAACATTAACTTTAGGGAGGCGCTGAAACCCCCGAAACCGATTCTTTACACGGCGCCCTATGCCCAATCACAGCGAGGCGTGGAATACTACTTGTAAGTCACTGAGTTACTTCCTTCTTGGTCAAGATAGATGATACAGAGACCTAGTGATAGCACATAATAATAATTTTGTAGGAATACCCGTTCTAGGGTGCACACCAGCTTAACCTGATGTGCCCCTCTTCAGGTGACTAACTAGGTTATTAGGGTGTTTAGATAGTTGGGAAGGATTGTCCGAGGGCTGATAGTATGACTCAATCCCAGCATTCGCTTTTACGACTGAGGAAAACCTCGGAAAAAACCTTCAGTCAGGACTGCCGGTGGCCGGAATCGAACCGGCGACCTCCCGAATTAGAGTCTCGCGTCTTACCGCTGACTATCGGTAGTGATAGCACATGATAAGACGTAGGGGGCGAATAATTTGATTCAGTTTCCTGAGGCCATGGGAAGTGAAGAAATAGTGCCTTGTGTTCAGCACATATTGTTGCGTGTTAGTGATTTTAATTTAGTCTCTACGGTTCAATTAAACTACAACGATAAACTATTTCGGAGGCTTCCACGGCCGAAGTAAACTATACTATCGGGGTTTTCTTGGTATAACCGTGTCAAAAGGTGGAATCAATCCAATGTTTCCACCTTCTGACACGGTTATACCCCGAAAACCACGATAGTATACGATGAACGACGTTTGCCTATGAGGAAAACGAGATAACTTCAATGAAATATTAAGCAGTTGCGGTGGCTTAACGCATTTATTAATAAATACAGTATTTTTAGTGGATTTTATGTAATTTAATAGTAATATTTTCTTTAGTTCTATCTCTAAACTTCGGTAGATTGGCAACACTGAATTGTTTACGTTGTCTCGCAACAATTTTAGAAAAATTCTCTCATTTCAAAATATAACAATATTGTATCTTCTACCTACATATTGTATATTAATTATATCAAAGAAGAAAACAAGTTCTGATGTAATAAAGAAACAAAATATGCCATGCACAAGAATTTAATCATAACGTGGATGATAATATTTAATCGCCCCGTTATACTCTCATTATAAACTTCGCTTTTTTTCTTCTTAGCCTTTCTGTTAAAAGAAAAACTATTCCCATTACCATGAAAATACATCAGCACCTACATAATTCAAGCGTCAAAATAAACACATCAACTGTGTATATTGAGTAGAGGCGTCACGTGTGCTTACTTTGAGATTTTGTTTCGTTGTTGTTTAAAAATGAAGAGATGTCTTCAAATTTCTATTAGTTGTAGCGAGAAAATATTATTCTCAATCTGGGCGAAGCACGTTTAGTTTAGCCAAGCAAATCGTGGCTGAAGCTAAAGCTGCGTTGACATCTTCATCGTTTGACGCGTCACGCAAGGAATCGCACTGTCGATCGCTGGTTGGTTCCCGATTCTTTACGTTATTCTGCCATGCACGGATGTAACAAGTGTACTGGGAAGTTGGAACTGTATTCTCTTTAATTGTTATTGTGGTAAAGAAACAGTGCTGCACTCACCACTGTGAATAAGAAACTTCAAAACGTTTCCATATTTTATAAGCTATACTAGAAAATCTTCAAAGACAACAAAGCTTAGCGGCTGTTTCAACTGAAAACAACCTCTTATCTCTCTTTTATCTATAGTTTGTTGATAACCCGAGTCGTACAAGTTTGAACGAGGCATTTTAGGTTATACAATAAAAAGTTACAGAATGAAGGGAACCCTAGGTCCCATAATTATTATTTTACTGACAGATAATGACGTGTTTTTCACGGGTTGCTGGTTGCAAGATACAGTACATTATTTGATCGCCGTTCTGAAAAGATGATTCTATAGTTGAGGATTCTACCTGTAGGTGTCACTTCAATCGTTCTTCACGCGGGTATGGACGGACAATGAAGTTTATCAACGCTGAGTGTAGACTAAGGATCCGGTGTTTATCAAGTCCACTTGCGATATCTATGTCTGAAGTGGATGTACGCCCTATAGGCTTCCTCTAAAGCGCCTTGTCGTGAATTAGTGGAACGCACTACCACAATCGTATTCAATGCGCAGCTCTGCAAGAGTCTACACCATTCGTTATCTAGCGAAACTGTTCCCCCAACCTGTCAAGATATTTTTTCATTGAATAATAAATTTCAAGAAATATGTCGGTGTACCAACCATTTATCTTACGTTTCGTATTACTCACGATTAAGGTTTCGGTCACAAGACGCAATTTTTCAAAACTAAAATAAATCTTGGTATTTCTTTGGAAATACTAGACAGTTGTACGCACCTTGCATTCTAATTGAACCATTACGGGATCTATTAGTGTTAAGCTATAAACGTACAAAATGGGACCGGGTGTTCTTATTTGCTATATACATGACGCGCGTTTACCTATAGACTCGTTAATACAAACATCGAGATGTTTACGCCTAGTAGGATAGGCAAAGTATGTTATTATTGTATAACAAATAGTCCAATGCCCCC
Source organism: Isoperla grammatica (assembly GCA_945910005.1). NCBI lineage: Eukaryota > Metazoa > Arthropoda > Insecta > Plecoptera > Perlodidae > Isoperla > Isoperla grammatica. The sequence goes on from OX246739.1 coordinate 44,829,817, forward strand.
TACTGAAAACATATCTTGTTACTGACTATATAAACTAATAGAAAATGATGGATTCATTAAAAAAGCCATGGCAGATAGGCACGGTAGGTGAGTGAAAGAAGATTTATAAAAAGGGTTGGAGAAGACTGGCCTAGGCCTAGGTTAGTTTATTGCGCCAGTAGCATTAGGCAAAGTATGTTATTATTGCATAACAAATAGTCTAATGTCCCCTACTGAAACCATATATCTTGTTACTGAGTATATAAACTTAAACAAAATTATGTATTTATTAGAAAGGCCATGGCAGATAGGCACGGTAGGTGAGTGAAAGAAGATTTAGAAAAAGGGTTTGAGAAGACTGGCCTAGGCCTAGGTTAGTCCGAATCTGTCCCCCGACCACTTGGGCATCTCTCATTCTAGCCAGAGAGAGAAGGCCAATAAATAGTGTTACGATTAAGCACTATAGAACTTATAAAAAATAATATTAGGATTTAACACATATATTTAATGCACTATATGCATGTATTATGCAATATATGTATGGAAATACACTTACTTTCTTACTACTTGTATTTCTGCGGTCACCAACCAGAAACCATGAGCGAGGATACCGTTGTGGAATGTTACATGTACCCCTTAAGCTGTGTTAGCCTTCATTGGAGACTGTTGTTAATGTACATTGACGTCACTAGACGCGCTATAGTAATATAATATTTCATACAAGTACTTCTCACAATAGACCAGGAATATCCCTATTATGTCTCATGGTAGCATTCGCCTCAAGGTAACAGTTTATATGTACACATGTCCATTTAGACGAGTAGAGCATTTATTTATAGTCAACATAGACACTGTTGTGTAACGGTTGGCGACTTGTGGTATCAAATCGGAGGTTAACTATAATCGGATCATGTATGAACATGGATAACTAAAGGAAGGAACATAATCTATGCTGTTCGTGGATTTGGCAAAATGTATGAATCACTTCGGGCGATACATGCCCAAAATATAAGCTCGCTAGAAAACCCCTCCACCTCCACACAATAACATAATGGAAGTTAATGCACTGACTCTCAAGGGATGAGGTTGGGGGAGGGAGGGAGGGTAAGGCTGTGTTTTGAAAACGAAACCCAATTCACGGCAAAACGACGTGCTAAGATTTTATAAATACAATTTCCGAATGTGTGCGTTACGTTTAAATTGCGGTAGACCTCGGTGGAACTGGGGACGGTACACTCACACCCAAAATTAAAATAAGCTAGTCCATCGTTCAGTGTTGTGAATGATATATATATTATTTCATAAACACACGTGTATTTGCTAGATGATACATTTAGTAGAGGATAAAAGACCCGAAGCCCTCACAAAATGATACTGATTTTGGTTATTGGTCTTTGTCAAATAGAAATAAAGGTTCCGGTTTCGGCCCCAAAATAGTATTTTGGAATTCCGGTCTCATTCCCTAATTTTAATTTTAAGTACTCTCATCATCATTCAAACCTCGCAACTTACTATTATACCGGGGTCAGACAGAGAGGCGACGAATTGGTTTCGCAATATCACCAGTTTATTGCTGAAAGTAACGCACGCACAGTGGTCGCCATGCGAACCCAATTTCATTAGTTAATATATTCTGAAACAATTTACAACGCCACACTGACACGTCAGCACTGCTCATGAATGTCTGGCCGATATCTGCATGGGACGTTAACACAAATATTGTCAACCCTGCGCCGAAATAGTAATAACCAACACGGTCTGGTCACGCACATTAGAACAACACGCGAATACGCAGTCTACACGCGGAATGTAGTACTTTGCAATAATGATCTTGTTTATTAATGGTTTGTATCCTGGCTATAAGAACAAAGGTCGTAAGAAAAAATAAATAGGTACAATTTGAATTGTGACTAAACTATAAGCGTGAAGTGTGTTTCAAAGACTGTTCATTAAAACAAATATTATGATTTGTTATATTTTTAATTGTCTACGAAACTATGAGAATGTATAACAATGTTTAAGAATTATCAACAAAACTACGTTGAGAATGTAGGACAGTGTTTAAGGATTGTCTACGTACTATGTTAAGAATGTAGGACAATGTGTAAGGATTGTCTACGAAACTATGGTGAGAATGTAGGACAATGGTTAAGAATTGTCTACGAAACTATGTTGAGAATGTATGATAATGTTTAAGGATTGTCTACGAAACTATGTTGAGAATGTATGACAATGTTTATGGATTGTCTACGAAACTATGTTTAGAATGTATGACAATGTTTAAGGATTGTCTTACGATTTACTTACTGTTCATAAAAATATAGAAAATCATGGCTACATTATCTAGCTATAAACATGTTAATTTAAAATTTAAGATTTGTGTTTAGCAATATTACGTACACCTATCATAAGAACAATGCAATGCTGGAATATAATGTACGCACAACTTCGTTAAATAATGAGATAATTATTTAGAGATAGTTCGTATTCTGGTATGACATACAAAAATAATTTTCTAGACTAAGGGTAAAATGCATAGTCGTCCCTCACGTGCTCCTCAACTCAGCGTTTCCTCAGACTCTCCCAACCACCAATCACAGAGCAGTATTACCATGTGAACTGCTATGTGACTGGTTGTTGGGCAAGCCCGAGAAAAGGCTGAGTCGAGGAGCACGTGAGAAACGACTATGCATTTGAACCTTAGTTCTAGAAATAAAACAAGCAAAATTTCAAACATAAACCCAGTATTTTAAACAACTTTCTTACTTAATCTCTGACACATATTTTTGTATGTATTTACACACAGTCTTAAATCGGGTTTCGAATGTCTGTATGTGAGCAAGTAAACACCGAAACAACATTGAATAACTTCGATTGCCGATCATGTCTATGTCTTTACTGTGTCTGGATCAACCATGCCTGTGCCTCCACTAAATAATCAACGAAAAATCATGCAAAAGTTCCTTTAAAGTATACTTGACTGAGCATTAAAACTACCCTTTTATAGATCGACTTATAAATATACTTATTGGAATATGCACATTTTCGTCTTGAATAACTTTTTAATGGCAAAGAAATTTGTCAAACGAATATTGCTCTTTGAGCTATAGTTGATATATGAATTTAAAATGGGAAAGTTAAACTTTATATAGCAAAATAGTATAAGACTTGTGGTAGCTGAATATGAATAGAATAAATTCCTCAAAAGCGGCCCCTGAGCGAGCGTATATTGCTCAGCTCAGACGTTTATCCACTGTTCCAAGTGTGCTTCTGCCATTCCTTATCCATCTGAATGTTAGATGTTTTGTATCCTTAAACTTCTATTTCTTGCTGTTTTTCCGTCGGTATTATTTTAGTTGCGCTATTTGTCATAGTAGACGACAGATGAGGATGTAGGACAGTTCCATGACCCAAGTCAATAAAAGACTAATGCCCGTTCTTACGATATCAAACTATAAATCTTCAAGTCTCAATTTACTTGAATGATGAACTCTCCATTAACATTCCTTAACATTAACAACTTGTTTTCACCATGGCAACAACCAATCAGAAGCTGTAAAACTAAGTCAGCTGATTCCCAAAATATTCAGTTGGAAGTCACAAGACCGGGCTTAAGTATACTGGAAAAATGTTTACTATGATGTATATAAACGGTGCCGTTATTCAACAATAGTGTCGATATTTAATGATACGAACTTTGGCTTTAAAATAACCGGAAAGTGGAAATAGATTTGTTTATGTGTATCGAGTTCCCATTCAGTTCAATTTAACAATAAATTGCCTATAAATTACTTTCACACGACAGTGTTTATGTTTTTACTATTATATACTCTGTAGTGCTAACATTATTAGCCTGTAAGATTATTCATATCGCATATGTTACCATTATTGTATCACTCCAATGTAGATGGTAGATAATTAGATGAGCGTAGCGAAGCGGAGTGAATCTCTCCATTCAACTCGATTGGCTATAACTAAATCTGTCAACAACGTGTTTTCGAATGAATGTGTTACTCATCTGCACAAAAAACGCGTTTCATTGTTGTCACTTCAAAGCCATTATTTTTCTGAAATAGGAATAGGATTTAGTGCGTAATCTTGACCTATAATTTAAATGTTATTTCATGTACACACTTGCCAAGGCTTACATAAGTTCAAAGTTAGGCGGGATTTGCCCCTGCCCTCCATCCTCCTTCCACATTTACCTCCCCGCTATTTAAGCAGGGCTTTCGTATAATCTCTGATTAAATATGGTCCATATAACTAATGAAAACTCCGAACTTCAATCGGAATTGGCTTTGAACATTTACAAATGTAAATAAACAACGTAAGACATAATACGGTTTATTACCAAAATTGATTTTTGGTGGCAACACAATATCTTATAAGTAGATCATCTATAAAGTCAAGATCGTTGTTTACGACGAAAAAGGAGCCACTACAACTCATCGCATTGATAGCATACTGTACAAAAACCAGATGTAAATGGGAGTGAAAAAATGAAATAAAAACGTCCGACCCCGACTGGGAATTGAACGCAGGTCTCCCACTTGCCGGATGGGTGGCTTGACCACCAGACCACCAGACCACCAGACCACCAGAGCTGGTAATTTACTGTGTGGTTTGTGTGCATTATGTAACATCCGATGGAAGAAGTTAAGGCATCCCGCCCGGCAAGTAGGGATTAATTCTTAGTCGGCTGGGACTGTTTCGTTCCTAGGGTTCCCGTTCAATAGATTGTATTTCTAGAAATAAGCCTTTAACTATTCCTATTGGTATACATGACGCGCTGTAAAACAAACAAAATTTGTGTGTGTTTGTTGTTTTTAACCCACATTTAATATGAGTTAAAATGTGTGTATACAACTAGATGTTCACATTTAATTATTATTGTATAAACAACGTTGACGAACGTATACAATATTTTAATTTTGAAATAAATAATTTTGAATTTTCTTTTTTCAAGATGTTTTCATAAAAGCTATTATCTTATTCGAGGGCACCAATATTAAAATCATGTTTACAGCGTGAATAGAATAAAATACGTAAATTGTGCACGCTCTCATTCTACATTATTCATTGAAGGAAATTATACGATTAATTATTATACACGCAAATACAATAAAGTTTCCCGATTCACCATTCCACAAATGTAAATACTGTAATAAGCGTACAATGACGACGCAACGTTATTCCCCAGAGATAATATTAACTCCCTCTTTCCTGTGTCAAATGATTTCCACTACACAAGTTTCGCAAACGATCCCACTAGAACAGATGGCTGCAGTGAATGTTTCTCAGAACTCAACACAAAGGATGCCGACATATTCATTTAGGGGATTCTCCACCAATCTATCTTAATTAAACAATATATTTCGACATTTGTGAATTATCTTTGAGGTAATTCGCAATTAATTCAAATCGATGCTAACGATATTGTAACTAACAGGTGGGTTGATATGCTCGCCGATCTACGCCCATTTCATGTTAGCAGCAATCTGCGCATGCCAGTAAAATATATCGCCGCCGTTATAAACTGGTGAAACGACATAACCCGCTCAAAACTAGACTAATTTAGAGCAATATAACGACAAGAGTCGTAAACATAACACAGCCAGTCGCCATGATGGCGACACAAGTTTCGCGGTATTCATTGCAGGGGGGAAGTCGTTTACACGGGAATAACAATAACATTAGAATACGTAACGTTTATTTAATGTCGTACTTGGTGCATTTATCCATTATATACGCCTCATTTATACAATCATGTCACTGAGACACTACTATTAAATTTGAAATGCAGAATACAAAATACGACGTACCTTACGGTCTTGCTCTGTAGAAATACATAAATTGAATTATAAATATTAAGTAGTTGATAAAGTAAATGGGAGAAGTTTGGATTCTATAAAACTCTAATGGAAAAGCCGAAAAGGGGAAGTTTGAAAAGAAAAGAAAGTACTGAAAATGAAAACGATGATTGCTTGAAGAAATAATACTCCACCAAATGGAAAATAAATATCCATTGAAAGTTCAGTTATGAAATTTTGCGGTTATATTTTTGTGTAATTAATAAACAAAATAGAAAATTGACAAAGATTGTGTTTGCTCGTAAATTCAATGTATTTACAAGCGGGAATTTAGAAAAAAAAAACTGTTCTGTTGAGCAGAAAACAACAAGAGAAGCTCAAATGCTCGACAAATCTTGCAGTAACAGCAGCAGTCACACTCTTAGTTTATCAGCAGGGAATGATTCGTTTTTCATAACTTGTGTGAAAGCCAATATAGAGGGAATAAAGAAGAAGTGTTTAGTGTATATATGATTTCTTAGATCTTCTTGGTTGCAAAAAATGTATGTACGAAAACATTTTTTACGGTAAACCAATCCAACGTTTATTTTCAAAACATAAATGTCAATGTTTCGACGACGTGTAGACTCGTCCTTTTCAAGATGTTTTTTGTAGATGTATGTTGTTTTTTTGTACATCTTGAAAAAGACGAGTCTATACGTCGTCGAAACAGTGACATTTATGTTTTGAAAATAAACGTTGGATTGGTTTACCGTTAAAAATGTTTTCGTACTATATAAACTCATATATTCAAATATTTATCAATAAACACTTTTGTCGTGGATGTTATATGAAATCCAGAAATTACAAAACCAACCCCGACTGGGAATCGAACCCAGGTCCCCCACTAGCCGGGTGGGCGCCTTGACCCCTAGACCACCGGGACTGTCAATTCAATGTCTATATGTGGTGCATTAAGATAGTATGTGGCGGTATATACATATATAAACCGTATACATATACATACATATATTCAGGACAACAATAACGGGCCACATAAATGACATAAAAATGAAATGAAATAATACATTTTCATCGGTCTACATTTACATATCCCTGCGGGGGTCAATTTGTATTGGCATGCAAAACATGTGTATGCTATCATTGTGCCGCATGTAACGGTAATTTTACAGAACCCATGTGGCAAGGTCAGTAGAACACCCATTAATTTTGTCAACATTATGTGTGTTGTCGGAGCATCGCATCACTGTTTCCATTAAACCAAACGTCAATGGAATTATTGCATGTTTGGCGTTTATAAAAGAACTATCTGAAAGCCGGTCACGTCATGTTGGGTGTTTTTGTTTGTTTCTAACAAAACCAACTTCTGGCTTTGGAACAATGATGTCAAAGATGCAATTGTTTAGATAATAAAGTGACAGGGAAATGGAGTTGTCACACACGAGCACTTTATTAGGGGAAGGATTGCTCCAATGTTGAACCTACAGCAAGCACGAGTTTAACAATGTTTCGATTACATCGTTATAGCGCTAAACATTATTTAAACATTGAAAAATAAGAAAACGAGTCTTGTAAGGACTTATTATACTGTATGAAAATGTCAGTTAAAACAGTTAACTAAAGTCGTCAGGGTAAACTTTGTTATACATTTAATTTTAGCTCCGTAATAAAAACGCCCGAACTGATATCCCTAATTACCATTTTTTTGTTTTTTTTTGTACGAAGGGTTTGATTCTAGCAGAACTGCAGTCCCCGTATTGTACACTTTTAAAGGATTAGTCAGGTGTGTAACATGTAGATCTTCCGATCTAAATGGAGACGTCCATTTAGCGTCGTGTAGCCCTCACATCGAGACGTCCGCGTGTTCGGCAATCAAGATTGAAACTCCACCGTTTGCACCCACCTCAGCGTCATCGACTCCAGTATTGATTTTCTTTTTCGCCACCTTCGTACATGCTCGACTGTCTTCGTGAAGATGCATAACGTCATTATGACGTAATTTCTATATTTAAATCTAACGTCATTTTCTGTTATCTCTACCGATGTTATAAAAGTCATTTCATACATTTGTCAAGCCCCACTTCTCTCAGAGCCGTAAGCAGTCTCGATCCAGTATCAGAGCCAAACAGTTCATCATCTCCAACCAAGGCAGCGATCATCCGTGACAGCTAAACCCACCGTCAAGGTAAGCTCGGCCGATAAACCGCCCTAGCTATTCTACCTTGCTACTGCACCTGTGCTTGCTGCTTCTGCTTAACTGCTTAACGCATGGAAATTGCATACTGTAAATAATCATAAAAATCTTTTACACCTTTTAAATAAAATTACTATTGGACTACGTCACACCGCCTACCCTGAGGCGAGTGGCGTCCATTGCGGGGGGCCTTGAGCCCTTCTCCGCCTTCAGTCTGGCTAGCCTCGGACTAGCTATACACTGCAGCTTATTTTGTAATTAATTCGTACTCGTTACATAACAATACAAAAAATAAAAAATAATGGACCAGCACCGCACTGACGTGGCAGGCAACGCCCACCCGTCCATCAGTGCCAGGACGGATCGGCCGTACGACACCAATACTCGCGCTGACAACAACGTCACAACATCGCTACCCTTGGAGCGCCGCAACACACAGCGCCAAAACACCTACGACGTCCGACGCCCCGGATTCGTGACCGCCACGGAATCGGCAGCAAAAAAAACAACGGGTGGAGGCCAAGCGTGTCACCACTGCCACAACCCCACAGCGGCTGATCAACCCTCCTGCTCGCCTGAGTCCACGTCACGAACTCACATCACCGATCCTGCTCCTAAACCGCTACGCCGCCCTGTCGGAGCCGGATCGCCCTGTCGTATCGACGCCACTCCAAGACAGCGACGGACCTTCATCGGCGTCGGCGTCTGTCATGGATACCGCCACCGGTGAAGGCCGAAGCACTCACAGCGAACGCAGCGCTGCCCGGGACCCAGCGGCGTACCGCCCAGGTGTAACAAAACCCACGCAACGACCGCCAACCCCATCGCTCCACAGCGATGATGAGGGCGCGGCCCCTACTCAACCACGAGCATTCAAAGTTCCGCCCATCACCGTCTACGGGGTAGAGGACTACCGCTCAATGCTCAACATTATTAAGTCAACCACCTCTGGACAATTCACGCTCTCATCCACCCGAGACGCGTTCCGCGTAAAGGCCGCCGACATCGCCACGTACGATCAGCTGATCGCCGCCTTCCGCCGCGAGGACCTTCAATTCTTCACTTTCCCCAAAGCGGACCAAAAACAACAAAAATTTGTCCTCCGTGGCCTCTCGGCCACAGTCCACGTCGACGACATCAAGACCGACCTCACCGAGCAACGCTACAACTTCACCGAAGTTACGCAGCTCTTTCACCGCCCCGTCGACGGGGTCCGCAGACCGATGCCACTCTACATCATAACAATGAAAATGTCCGATTCGAGCGACGGAAAATCACTCTCGACACTAGAAAGAGTGTGCTACCATCGGGTCACCGTTGAGAAATACAGGGGACCTCAGGGACCGCGGCAGTGCTACAACTGCCAAAAATACGGCCACAGTTCCGCTTTCTGTACCCTCCCACCTTCCTGCTTCAAGTGCGCACGAACTCACCCGTCCACTGAGTGCACCAAGCCTCCCTCCTTGCCCGCTCTGTGTATAAACTGCAACGGCGACCACCCGGCATCATCCCGCCGCTGCCCAGCCTTCTTGCGCATCAGAGACCAACAGGCTCCCACTCGCCCTCCCGTTTCGCTGTCCCGGCGACAAAATAAAAAATCCACCACCCCGGGGTTCCCACCCCTACCCACACACCCATACACCCGCACTGGTGTCTCGTACGCCTCGGCCACAACAAATACCGCCCCTCCCCCGCAACAGTACACCCGGCCCCCACCGCAAGAGGGACGCGAGTCATCCCAACACCCACCCCCGCCAGACCACTCGACAACCCCCTCCCCCAGAGTTTTGGGAATAATCATGCAAATAGCGGACGCAATCCTCGAGCTCCGTCCACACCCAATTATAACTGGCCTCGCCGGAATGCTCCGGGAGTTAATAGTCCCTTTCTGCAATGGCCCCTAGACCCAGGACCCTCTCTATCCTATTCTGGAACGCAAACGGGGGCGTCAAATCCAAGACCCCTGAACTGCTCCATCTCCTGAAATCACTCGACATACAGGTGCTCCTCATCAACGAGACACACCTCTACCCAGCCGCAAAATGGACTGTCCCTGGGTATGAGATAGTCAGGACAGACCGTCCAAACTGCACCCCACAACGACGGGGGGGTGGAACTGCAATCCTCCTCAAATCCGACATCGTCCACCACCAGGTGCCAGTACACACGACCGGTATCCTGGAAGCCACTGGTGTCGCCATCACGTCATGTGGGAAGCCCCTTCGACTGATTGCAGTCTACCACCCTCCACGAGGAAACCTCCACCCCCCTGACCTGGACGCGCTCTTCCCGGACGACACGCCCACGATAGCTGCCGGCGATCTAAACGCCAAACATCCCACCTGGAACTCGACGACGTCAAACGCAAGAGGAGAAACTCTTCTCGCCCATTCACTGGATAACGCCTATACCGTGGCGGGATCAGTCGACCCGACGTTCCACCACTTCGTCGACCGCTTCGCAGCAGACGTGCTGGACGTAGCCCTCCTCCGCAACATCACAGTGTCCTACGACCTACAGGCTATACAAGCCTTGACTTCCGACCACGACCCAGTCCTCCTGGCGCTGGGAAACTCAATGCTCTCCACCCAGGCTCACCATACCCCGGACTACAACCACGCAGATTGGCCCCTGTTCCGCAAGTTGGTCTCGGCCAGTCTCCTTCCACCCACTCCCCTGATGACGTCACCTGCCATCATCGACGCGACGCTCACCCATCTGGAGTCTTCGATCACCTCGGCAATCGCCCAGACCGTCCCCCAGAAATCCAGGTCGGCCCCAACTTATATGGATCTACCACCCGGTCTGCAGCGCTCGGTGGCCCTTAAAAACAAGGCCAGACGCCACTGGCAGGCGTTCCGAACCAGGGACCTCCACGCCCACTACAACCGGCTAGCACGAGAGCTCCGACGGGACATCGCCGCCCACCGCACACACCAGTGGAACCTGCGGCTTAGCACCTTGCAAGTGTGCGACCACTCCATCTGGCCAATGGCCAAAGCACTAGCACGCCGGAAAACAGCAAATCCGCCGCTGAACACACCGACTGGTCCAGCGCTGAACAGCGATCAGAAAGCCAACGCCCTAGCGGACGTCCTGGAGGCCTCGTTCCGTCCAAACCCCCCAAGCACTACGTCCCCCAATATCGACGAGCACGTTCGGAGCTACTACGACCTAGTCCGGACACCTCCATGCCCGGCCGCAGACCTCTGCACCAAGGAGGAGCTAGCAACCATCCAAGGAGCCCTCCGGCCCCGAAAAGCGCCGGGTCCGGACAAGATTAACAGACGCATAGTCTACGAGCTGCCCCCACCGGCCCACGAACGCTTGCTCTCAATCATAAATGCCTCCCTCCACGCCTGCTACTTCCCGCAGTCTTGGAAACAGGCGCGAGTCGTCGCCCTCCTCAAACCCGGGAAGCCTCCTCGCGATCCCTCAAGCTACAGACCCATCAGCCTACTGAACGTCTGGGCCAAAATCTATGAGCGGGTGGTTCACACCCGCCTCCAGCGCCACGTCGACAAAAACCACCTCATTCCGGACGTCCAATACGGCTTCGTCAAAGAAACCTCGACGGTCCACCAGTTGCTCCGCCTCACAAACCAAATAACAAAAGGTTTCAACACCGGCTGTGGAACGGCCGCCGTCTTCCTCGACGTCGCCCGGGCGTTCGACACCGTCTGGCATGAGGGGCTCCTCTACAAGCTAGACCAAATGCGTTTCCCACGACACTTACAACATATTGTGCAATCCTTCCTAAACGGCCGGTCCTTCGAGGTAGCGTGGCTTGGCGCCTCGTCCTCCAGGAGACAAATCAAAGCTGGGGTCCCACAGGGAAGCGTAATAAGCCCCTTGCTCTTCAACCTATATACGGCAGACATCCCAAAACTCCCGCGGACCGTCGAGATCCATCTCTTCGCAGATGACGGCACCCTGGCAGCCACTTCGCGCTCCCCGAGTCTGGCTGTCTCCAAGCTGCAGGCTGGACTTGATACGATGGCAGCTTGGTACGCAAAATGGCGCACTTCGCTCAACCCTGCCAAAACAAAAGTTGTCTATTTCACCAGGAAACGGCCACCCGTCCTGCCCTATCTCACCCTGGCTGGAACCAACCTTCAATGGTCGTCCTCGGCCGAGTGCCTCGGAGCCGTCCTGGACAAAAAACTCCTCTGGAACGACCACATATCTAAGGTGCATCAAAGAGCGACGGGGAAACTAGCCTCCCTCAGACCGCTACTCTCATCACCACATGTCTCCCTCGACGATCGCCTTAAGATCTATCGCCAGGTGATCCGACCCTCCATCTCCTACGCGTGCCCAGTCTGGTCCGGGGTCCCTCTCACAAACTTGAAGCCGCTGGAGGTCCTCCAAAATAAAGCGCTGCGTATGATCTCGCACTATCCTAGAGAAACTCCGATCCACATCCTCCTTGAAGACCATGGGATGGACTCCGTCGCCGAGCACCTTTGCCACCTCTCGCGCAACTTCTACCGCGGCCTCCCGCGACTTGCAAACCCGACCATACGCCAACAGATGGCATACACCCCGAGCCCCCACGATAAGTACAGACGCCCCATTGCAGCTTACAGGACAACATCGTCCATCCCCCCCGACCACCTCAAGAGGAAGCGGCCGCCACTCTTTGAAGGAAAGCTCCCTCCCCCCGCCAAGAAGAGACGGGACGCGGTGGCCTAACCACCCATGGCAGAGGGGGCCCACGTGATCCCCCTCAAGTCCTGTACTCCCATAGTACACCGTACAACCCATCCAGTAAACATGCCCCACAAACCAAAGCTCCTAGCTTCACCCCCCCTCACCCCCCCCCCCCCCACCCATATGAACTCCGACCAGGTGCAATCCACCTCCCCCACTCTCCACCCCCCTTCTAAATAACTCTACCTGGGTACACCCAGGTCCCACGCTTTCCCCCACAGGCAAACCACACCATCCAGCCTTTCATGGCCTTGAGTGGCCGGTATAGGCAGCCCCAACTCATGGGCACCGTGTCCCAATGAGTACCAAAGGAATGATCCCAGAGCCGTAAGCGTGAGTACACCGGATCTTACACACATGAGCCACAGGTTGTATTTTGGATTGAGCATCCAAGTATTTGTAACAGTATGTATTGACATGTTGTCTTTGGCTATTTGCTCTTTTCAATTGCATTCTAATGCTGGTAAATTTCATACCGTGGTATTCCGTAATTTTCTGGATTCATTTGTGTGTGTGTAAGTTCGCAAGTGCTCACGGGGGCAGTGGAGCCATTTGTTACTTTGTGTCAAATTTTGTAAATGTAGCCTGTATTCAATATCGAGATATCTCTGTGGCATACCGTATCGCTGACTTTCTGTTATTGCTAAAGGATTTATTCAGGCACATAGTTGTGACACATTGCAGGAATGGTTTTGTTTGTTTTGTTAAATTTAGAAGCGCCCATTTAAATGTGCTATGTCAAAACTGTTTTGTGGCGATTTAGAAAGTAATGTTTCTTGCAGTCTTTGTAACTAAGTCAATCAACTTTTTGTCAAGCATATTTATCCCAACAATAAATTATCATTACTATACTGCTAATCACTGTCTGCTCACTGGTTACAATAGTCTCCCATCCCCTGGACACTTTCTTGTTTTGTCCCTGCAAATTCACTATAGAACAAGATGGAGCCCGCTTTTATTCTTATAAAAGTATATTTACAATAGTTCCTACCACCATTCTCACCCGCCGTCAATTAGCCAAACGCCCACGAACCCAACTCCGGCCGCAGCTAGCCTGGGTGAACCCCTGCGTGGTCACCCGCCGTTGTGACGGTTTTATGTCACAAATTAATTGGAGCCCGACATTGGGGGCAATTGAAAATTGGCTAAGATTGTAAGATTTCACGATTTCTGTAAGTTTCTATTGTTGGAGTATTTGTCACTTTTTTATTGGACATTTTGTCATTTATTGGACAAGAATATCGAGTTATTTGATAGTGCATTGTTTGGTTGCATATCATTTCTTGGTACACATTGTAACTAAAGTTTCCAGTATGAAGCCCAGCCGTCTCACTAAAGATGAATTGGAGTACGAGCTCAAGATACGAGGGATTCAAGCGAACCAGACGGTAACGGAACTCAGGAAAATTCTTGGAATCCTACTTCGCTCTACGGAAGGAATACCTGCTGCAACGGGACCTGACGGTAAGCCTATTGTGACCGATCATACTCAAGAGTTAACCATTTGTCAGGACAAGTTAACACAAGTAAAAGCTCTTTTTACGTCGGAAAAATTCTCTATTCAGGAGTTAAAGGAAAAAGTGGGTTCGAGACTCATCCACTTAACAAATCGACTAGAGAGAATAGTATCAGAAGAGGCAGATATAAGCTCAGAAAGGGACGTGCTTGTTATTGAAACGCAGGCGCTGTTAGATCAGATAAATAAAGCGAAGACTACAGTAGAGAATGAGTCACTGTGTTCCAGTTCGAGTGATTCTGAAGCTAGTGTCACGCACGCAGTGGGTCAAGGCGACCGCACCAAGAGTAAACATAAACATGCAGGTCATTCAACTGTACAACCCTTCATGACTAAAGGAGATAAAATTCCGGTCATGAAGTGGAACTTGATTTTTTCGGGTGATGGTACTTTGCAGTCTCAAAGTGTAGCATCCTTTCTAGAAAGAGTCGAAGAGTTACGAACTGCCCGTCATGTTACTGAGGAAGAACTATGGTCTTCCGCAATTGATCTTTTTACGGGCACCGCACTTATTTGGTTTAGATCAATAAGAAGAAAAATAAATTCCTGGCAAGAGTTAGAGAAGGAACTTCGTCTAGAATTTCAACCGGTAAATTACCAGTTATGTTTAATGAATGAAATACGATCACGTACTCAGGGTGAAGGTGAGAGAATAAGCCTGTACTTAGCGATCATGGACAATTTGATGTCACGATTAAATAAGCCAATAACGGAAGAGGAAAAGCTGGAGATAATCCTTAATAACTTATTACCCTATTATGTAGAGAGGCTATCGTTAGTTGAAATTAAGTCGATGGAACAGCTGCTGACTTTGGGAAGACGATTGGAAGCAGGAAGAACAATTTCAAATCGATACCGACCCCCGCCAAATTCAAACAAAGTCTTTGAACCTGACTTAGCTTACAGGCGTACACAAGCTAGTGAGTCTGTAAACACTGTTAGTGAACAGTCCAGTTACAATTATCGAGTCAATAAAGCGTGCTGGAACTGTGGTATGATGGGACATGTTTACCGTACTTGTATGTTAAAACGTGTTACTTTCTGTTACAAATGTGGAGAGCGAGACAAGACAACGGCAACCTGCACCAGATGTTCAAAAAACGGACCAAGCGGATCGCAGTAAGGAGTCGTTGCGGTCAACCAACGCAGTCGCAGACTTCAATGCCTACAGAGCCATCACAGGAGGTGCAACAACCAACTGTAGAGGATAAGTCGAACATCACGAGTAATTTACTTGATGAGCAGGAACCTGACGTGAGTGTGTCTACCATTTACCATTTTGAGAAAGTAGAGAATGATAAGAGACCATTTATTCGAATTGAAGTATTAGGAGTGAACCTGATAGCCTTACTAGATTCAGGTGCCTCTAGAACGTTACTAGGTGGCCCAGGAATAGAGAGAATAAAAGCACTAGGTTTAAAAACCTTGGGAACAACTGCTAGCCATATTGTTACGGCGGATGGTACTAACCATGCAGTTAAGAGTGAGATTATGTTGCCCATGAAGATAATGGATCAAGTAATTGTTTTACCTGTACTTGTAGTACCTGTAATTGAACAACAATTAGTACTCGGAATTGATTTTTGGAATTTGAGTAAGATTTCGCCTAGTCTGTCACAAGGAACATTTCAAATATTGAGCTTAAAAGAGAAGACTGAGGATAACATGAAGATAGTTGCGCGAGAGCATTTATCGATTGATGAAAATAATCGGTTAGAACAGCTCGTGAATGAGAGTAAGAAAATGTTGCAAACTGTCACAAGTCGGACTAATCTAATTACACATAAAATAGATACTGGAGACGCAGAACCAATTAAGCAACGATATCGACCGTTATCGCCGTATCTACAAGATAAGTTGCACGAGGAGCTAGATAACATGATAGCTGCGGATGTGGTAGAACCCTCAAAAAGTTCTTGGAACTCACCCGCGCTGCTAGTCAAGAAGGATGATGGCAAATATAGATTTTGTTTTGATGGACGTCGTCTGAATTCCGTATCAAAGAGAGATGCGTATCCATTACCATATATCTCCTCAATATTAGACCGATTAGGTAAGGCTGAATACCTGTCTAGTATTGATTTGAAATCAGCATTTTGGCAGATACCATTGGCTGAAGAATGTAGAGAGAAAACCGCTTTTACCATTCCTGGTCGAGGTCTATTTCATTTTAAAGTCATGCCATATGGACTTCACAATTCGAGCCAGACATTTCAACGTCTCATGGATAAATTGTTTGGACCAGAATTGCAACCTGGAATTTTTGTATATCTCGATGACATTCTAATAGCTTCGGAATCTTTTGAGGAACATCTAGAGCACTTGAGAATTGTATTCGCACGTATCATGGAGGCCAACCTGTCGATTAACTTTGAGAAGTGCCAATTTTGCTTACAATCACTGAACTATTTGGGATACGTCATAGATTCAAGAGGCCTGAGAGTTAGTTCAGAGAAGGTCAAGGACGTTTTGAATATTCCGAGACCGCAAACCGTTAAACAAGTGAGAAGTTTTGTGGGTCTAGCATCTTGGTACAGAAGATTTATAGAACATTTCTCGACTATCATAGCACCTCTGACAGCCTTAACGCGCAAGAACTGTAAGTGGAGATGGACAAGCGAAGCAGAAGACAGCTTTAACTTGCTCAAGCAAAAATTGGTAGAAGCTCCCGTACTTACAAACCCCGATTTTACGAAGGAGTTTATAATACAATGTGACGCCTCTGATATGGGATTAGGTGCTGTACTTACTCAGCAAGGTAATGACGGAGAGCAGGTTATCGCTTATGCTAGCCAAATGTTGACTAAGTCCCAACGCAATTATTCCGTCACACAGAGAGAATGCCTGGCAGTGATTTTTGGAATCGAAAAGTTCCGTGGCTATGTGGAGGGTGCGCACTTTAAAGTAGTTACGGACCATTTCTCCCTCCTCTGGTTGTTAAAACTTAAGGAACCCACTGGGATGATGGCTAGATGGTGTCTGAAACTACAAGGTTATGACTTTGAAATCATACACCGAAAGGGTAAAGACCACATAGTACCAGACGTGCTATCTCGTGTTGTAAATGTAAACTTAGTAACAGTTGCCGACAGGGATCAGGTTACCGACACCTGGTACACCAAGTTGTACAAGAATATCACGGAAAACCCACAGTTGTATCCCAAATTTAGATTAGAGGGACACCAGATATATAAGCTGATAGAAGACAAATATAAGTTACCTGATGATCCAAACAATTGGAAACGAGTAATCCCGAAAGATTTAAGGGTACAAGTATGTTTAGAAAATCATGATGACGTCACAGCAGGACACCGTGGAATGTTTCAAACTTTCAAGAGGATAGCGTTAACTTATTTTTGGCCGAAAATGCGCCAGGACATCTTCAAATATGTGGGAAGATGTGACGTGTGCCTACAACACAAGGCTGCGCAAAAACCAAAGGCAGGATTGATGCAATCACACATGGTTAAAGAGCCATGGAAAGTAATAAGTGTTGATGTAATTGGACCATTGCCGCGAACATCACAGGGTAACGTGCATATTCTAGTATTCAGAGATTTGTTTACAAAGTGGCCTTGCCTATTCCCGATGAAACAAGCTCGAACAGAACCCATAATCAAGAGACTTATAGAGGACATCATTTTTATTCACGGGGCGCCCTCTAAGCTTATCTGTGATAACGCCAGTCAATTCGTCAGCAAACGTTTCAAACAAATCTGTAAGGACTATGACATCACCATCCAATATACACCACTTTACCATGCCCAAAGTAATCCCACAGAGAGAAGTAATAAAGATATTGAAAACGTAATTTCATGTTATGTTAAGGACAATCATCGCCTATGGGACCGATTGTTGCCGCAAGTGCAGTACGTGTTGAGGACGAGCCATCATGAGTCCACTGGATATACGCCCGCATACCTCAATTACGGACGAGAGATACAGATTTCAGGAGAGGCAAGTAAATTTCAGGATAACAATCAATATGTACAGCCACCAACGGACATCGAGCAGAAATGGAATGGTATGAGAAACTTGCGTGAGCTAGTGCAACTCAATGTAGACCACTCTAGAGAAAGACAGAAACGTTACTACGATCTGCGTAGAAGAGATATAAATTTCTTTGTAGGACAACAGGTTTACAGGAGAAATTACGTGCTGTCAGATGCATCAAAGGGTTTCATTGCAAAGTTTGCACCGAAGTATGTTGGACCATTCTCTATTTCCAGAAAAGTTTCTACCGTAATCATGGAACTTCAAGATGAAGATGGAAATCCCGCAGGAAGATGGCACGTGCAAGACCTAAAAGATATATCTGTAAATGATGTATAAGTCAAAAAAAAATATAAACTGTATGTCTCTATTTTTTTTTTAAGGAGGAAAGGGGAGTGTGTAACATGTAGATCTTCCGATCTAAATGGAGACGTCCATTTAGCGTCGTGTAGCCCTCACATCGAGACGTCCGCGTGTTCGGCAATCAAGATTGAAACTCCACCGTTTGCACCCACCTCAGCGTCATCGACTCCAGTATTGATTTTCTTTTTCGCCACCTTCGTACATGCTCGACTGTCTTCGTGAAGATGCATAACGTCATTATGACGTAATTTCTATATTTAAATCTAACGTCATTTTCTGTTATCTCTACCGATGTTATAAAAGTCATTTCATACATTTGTCAAGCCCCACTTCTCTCAGAGCCGTAAGCGTGAGTACACCGGATCTTACACACATGAGCCACAGGTTGTATTTTGGATTGAGCATCCAAGTATTTGTAACAGTATGTATTGACATGTTGTCTTTGGCTATTTGCTCTTTTCAATTGCATTCTAATGCTGGTAAATTTCATACCGTGGTATTCCGTAATTTTCTGGATTCATTTGTGTGTGTGTAAGTTCGCAAGTGCTCACGGGGGCAGTGGAGCCATTTGTTACTTTGTGTCAAATTTTGTAAATGTAGCCTGTATTCAATATCGAGATATCTCTGTGGCATACCGTATCGCTGACTTTCTGTTATTGCTAAAGGATTTATTCAGGCACATAGTTGTGACACATTGCACGAATGGTTTTGTTTGTTTTGTTAAATTTAGAAGCGCCCATTTAAATGTGCTCATGTCAAAACTGTTTTGTGGCGATTTAGAAAGTAATGTTTCTTGCAGTCTTTGTAACTAAGTCAATCAACTTTTTGTCAAGCATATTTATCCCAACAATAAATTATCATTACTATACTGCTAATCACTGTCTGCTCACTGGTTACAATAGTCTCCCATCCCCTGGACACTTTCTTGTTTTGTCCCTGCAAATTCACTATAGAACAAGATGGAGCCCGCTTTTATTCTTATAAAAGTATATTTACAATAGTTCCTACCACCATTCTCACCCGCCGTCAATTAGCCAAACGCCCACGAACCCAACTCCGGCCGCAGCTAGCCTGGGTGAACCCCTGCGTGGTCACCCGCCTTTGTGACGGTTTTATGTCACAGGTGATATAATAAAAAATCACCAATGTGTCATTAGTGCATGAAATTAAGTTCTGTGTAAAATAAAATTTATATAGGTTGCTTCAATGCAAGAAAAAAAAATAGTGAACATTTAGCTATTCTATAAGATTCACTTCGTTAGCTCTGCTGCATTTTTCTTCAAAAGTATCAGTTGTATCGGTTCCGAGGTCGCTAACGCCTTCCCGATAGACAGAGCACTTTTTGTGTAATACGAGTCCAGCCAGCGCTCCGCGAAACACTCGGCGACTGTATTAGGACAGTACCGCTCAAAACAGATTGCAGCTTTTCTTCACATCAAGTCACAAGAAAATAAATTGCAGGGCATTTTGTAAAAGTACACGTTCGTACTAAGAAGAATGTTATCAGTAAGGAAACGATGCACATTAAACCTCCTGATCGATTTTTGATAAGTGCTTTATTTTAGCGTTAGTGTGTGTGTGGTAGGTAGTGTGTTAGTGTGTGTAAAATGTGGTTTTACTATCTCTAGGTAACATTTTTTTCATATGGGAATTACCATGAGAAGAGTTGCTCGGTGCTACTTGGTAGCAACAAGCCAAAACATCGCGTTTTCTTTAAATTTTTAACCACCTGATGTTAAAGTATGGTATCTCTTAGTCATGTTTTCCATATTGTAGAGTGGACATATACAAATGATAGTTTTTTAGTTTTTCATCTGACTAACCCTTTAAATTCTTGTACATAAATTCCTTATTGATTTATTATACATTTATTTTCTAATATATATTTTAAAGCCCCTTTATTTAAAATATATAATTTCGTTTCATTCTTAAGTTTTTCTCTTTTATCTTTCATTAACTCATTAAAATTCTAATTACAAAATTAATGTGTACCATAGTTGCAATTACTCATCAGATACATATTTTACAGCTACGCTACACCTTGTCAACATCTATAAAATGTAAACTTCTGTTTCAGTTTAACCAGAACGATGTCGCAAGAAACACTGAGGACATTGCGGAAGGTTTAAGACCTAAACTGAGGTTATTAAAACGAATAAAACTTGTTGACGCATGGACGAGCCTTAGAACCGCTCCACCGCTCCACTGCTCCACTGCTCCACCGCTCCACTGCTCAACAACCTGTAGCGCCTCATTTCAGGGAGAAGGGTTCTGCTTTTAAACGCACTCCATTCACCCTAACTGATCCGGATCAAAAATATATTGGCTGGTTATTGGTTACTCGGCATTTACCCCACTATAAGAACCCTTTTTGTGTTTTGTGGGGAATGGGGGATGGAGGGGTTGTGTAACCTTAGCTTCGTACAACACGCATTACTGTGCAGGTCTCAGATGAAGGAATTTATTGTTTGTACCAACCCAATAAGATAATCTGACAATCATTGGGTAGTATAACATTTAATTAGTGCATTTCCGCATATCATGTATCCGAACTTACAGTTTAAAGAATCGAGGAACGTTTGTCAGGAGAGAAGCCTAGCCAGAAGTAAATCGTTACTCCTTCGTAGCGAGATAAAAAGATGCTCGGTGTGTTGAGGCCTTGAGGGTAATAATTGTTACCTTGTGAAATTATGTTTGGTTTTACAAAACACGTAAACAATATTTTCATCAACATGGTATAGTCAAGTTGTTTTTCAGCAACGTTAGAACGGCCTTTTGCAAACATTCGCACACTATACCTTCTTCAAAACTAAAGTACAAGATAATTAAAGGACGCTATTGAAAATTATATTAAAATAATATTGTGCATGATCCCACAATATCTCTCGTTACATCTTTGGATCATGTATGTTGTATATGGATTAGGCCCGACATTGTCTGAAGACTAGACAGGAATAATGCATGCACACAAATATGTATTTTTAATGTTATGTTTGTTGGAACCATAGTAACCAATCCCAGATTATCAAATCTAGATTATAAAATTTGGTGAATCCGTATGTTGGCCAAGATGGTGCATGCAATGGGAATTGAAAGGGAAGGGAAGAAATACAAATGGCTGTTATGTCAATTGCATTACAGTCTTATTTAAATAGCCCATAATCTTAATTATAAAGAGAGATCTTTCGCCAACACATCTAAAAGCACTTGGATAGTCTGTGGGCTTACCGACATGTAGATAAATCACAAATACATTCTTACCATCTACGAATATTAATGATGCCTCGAGTGAGGTTTGCTCACTACACGGAGGAGTAAATATTTCGATAAGATTCTCCTCTTTATAACCATCATTCAATGCTTCAAATATAGATAAAGCTTAACATTCGAATATGGCGGCCATAATTAATAAAAGTGTTATCCTTGTTCTACATTTAGCCTTGAACAAAGATTATTTTAATCAAGTCGCTTAATTTGTATACCCTCGCCGAGAACCTTGGAAGCCAAGGTGGATTAAGAGCGAAATCAAACGAAATTAATTACGCTAAGTAATCCCCGTCCCGCTCTTAAACGCCGGGGTAGGGGTAAGGGGGGGGGGGGAGGGGGGGAGGAGGGGTAGTAATAATTCTCACTAGTATAAGTTCGTGCATTAGTGGGTGCTCATTCCAGCGACGAACTATTCCAACATTTAAATAGTACAATTCGCAACCACGTTTATGACACTAGAACACATTAAAGCTCAGTATGGCCTATGAGGATGAACCTAGAATGAATTGAAGTGTTGGCGTGAAATAGAATGAGGTTCTGCAAGATGAAACTCATGAGTAGTGAGTACAGTCGTGTTAGAAACTCTAACAACACATGATGGTATTTTGGCTTAACGTCTCATATTTCGGCAACGATGTTAATCGAGACGATATGAGGCTGATTATGAAGAGGACAATTCGACGCACGACATCCATGCCCAAGCTAGGATTCGAACCTGGAACTCAGGGATCGTGGATTGTTCGACCAAAGAGCCTAATCACCATGGCCATTCCTGTAGGAACGCGTGTTGGCGATATTACAACAGTATTGGATTGGTATTTTTTATTAGGCCTACACTGTAAGTAAAGGAAATACCTTGAAATACGATAGTTAATAAGTTAATTAGTAGGAAAATATTGTTTCTGTGTAGACAAGTGTTCAATATTTGAAATCGGCTATTTTGAGAAAACTTGAAAGTAGTTTTATTATGTGCTCTTTTTACGATTCAATCATTGGTTAGAACAACAGAAATAATAAAATTGTCAAGTAATACGCATTTAGATTTAATATTTTTGTCAAACACATACACATACACACACACAAGACACACACACATACAATTGGGCTAGTGAAATGTATACTTGTGGTACAACTCAGTCTGTAGGCTTAGTGGGTTCCATTTATGTTGTTAGCTAATACTGACAAACTAATGTGTGCACAGTAAAACAAGCCAGACGGGGTTTTTGTTCTCAACTCTGCGGCCTTAACAAAAACTCTTTGCCACACATTGAAACAAATTTCACTGGTGTGGGTGCCTTAAGAATTAAAACATGATATTTATTTCAGAATGCATTAATATATTTATATTATTATTAGTAGTATTATTATAAGTTGTATTATTTTAGTTTTGTTTCAAGCTATTCTAGTGCAGAGTCAAACAGAACATGTGAGCAGTGATTTCAGAACGTAAAAGTTTGACGATCGCACTCAGTTGATTTGTAGAAAGAAGTGTAGAGAGGATTGCAAATAGGTATTTTCGTGTTTTTTAATAAAAGTAAAATATTACAGTGTTCGATTTAAAATCAATACAAATACAACACTCGCAATGTAATCAAAATAGCAGGAAACTTCCCGTTTTGATTTATTTACAGTATTATTATACTCAATGCTAAGTGATTGAATCTGGCAATGGTTGTAGACGGCGGAATCAAGCAAATTTAGGCAATTGTATTTAGCAGTGCATAATAAAGGATTGTTGGTCGTTTTAAAAATACAACACTCTGATTTGGAACGCGGCTTAGAGAACGTGGGCGACTGGCTTTTGGTCTGGGAAAAATGAAATAACATTCAAGAGTTAAAAGAACTTTTGTACCGGATCACCTAGATCGATGATTTCACCAGGATCAGACGACAGAACCTGAAACACGGTAGCCCAAAAGCAGATATTTATATACGGGTTCTGACAGAGTATTATGTTCGAGGAGTTTTAATAGACACACAAGAGCATTTTGATTTTCATGCCATCACCGAAAGTCAAGACATACTGTAGACATTTCACGCGTTCAATGTATGTCTCTTATAACGCGTACAATATTGTATTATTGTATTTGGTTTTAATTACAATTACACATTTAGTTATTGGTTAACATAACGGATGGGCACATTAAACGTCAGTACAACTGTGTGAACTTCGCAACAAGTTTCAAAACGCCATGAAATTCTCCTTGATAATCCTTTATAGAGCTGCAGACATTTTGCTCAATAGCTGTCAGAACTCCTCACAAAGAAGTGATAGACATGGCTAATAAAACCATCAAACGAAATGTCCACAAAAAGCCATCGGCGGAATTAAACTTTTCTCTGTACAATTCACACCCTCCACAACAGTCGGTAGACATGTATAGTAGAATTGTTGATGGATGGAATCTATATGACAGGGAAATGCTAGCAACTTATTAAAGTCGTAGCAATAACATTAAAGCTGAACTCTTACACTGCGAATAAAATATACATTCTTACTTGAATATTAGCGGCCTTTACACGTACACTCTTGCGCGCGGGATTCATTGTCGCGCGTTCTTTCCTGCAGGTAAAACTGTCCGTGTAAAAGCAAATGCCTTGCAAGGGAAAGAACGTCGCGAATCATCTGAGGGTTGCGCGCGCGCAAGAGTGCAGGTAAAACTGTCCGTGTAAAAGCAAGCTTTCAAGGGAAAGGACGTCGTGAATCATCTGAACACTCTGAACACTCCACGCGCCACGCAGAAGTGTGGTACAGACGAAGGGATTGGCATTTACACGCACTCTCTTGAACGCGCGCTTTCGTTTCCCTGCGGAGCGTGCGCGCAAGAGTGTGATACAGTTTTAGACACCACACTCTTGCGCGGCGCTCCAACTCAAGGTTTTGCGCGCTGTCTTTCCTTCGCGCAAGAACGCGACACGCAAGCGTGCGCGCAAGAGTGTACGTGCAAAGGCCGCTATTGTATTTCTGTAAACCAGCACCGGTCCGGCAGTTGGTGGAGGTGCCGGTGCAGCACCGCGACCTTGAGACACACGTGACCGTTTGTTCCAAGGTCATCACATTTAAAGGGTGTTATTTTACATATTATACGAAACGTGAAGAATTTACTATTTCTCAGGTGAAATTCATTACACAAGCCAGTACATACCAGTACGCACCTCTCACACAGCCATCTATTTGGGAAGGACTAAATCTAATACAATATAATTATATTGTTATTGTATTATTAGTTACATTCAGTAAAAATAGGTTATTAAATTTCAATAACATATTCATTCTGCAATTTCTTATTTCCATTGACTAGTGTTGTTTAAGAACCATAAAATGGTACGATCATAATATGTACACCATAAAAGAACTACAGCAATATAACTTGGCTATGCCGATAAAACGGTCGAAATATAGTAACAATTAAAATGAGAAATTCAATTTCCATTTGTCGTAGTTTCCACGAAGTTATGAACGAGAATGAAACGCACGAACGCTGGGATCACACTTAACGTTTAAAACACTTTACGTTTATATAACGTCTAACGTTTATAGCACGTTCTAGCTAGAGTATAACATAACGTGCGAACGATCGTACATGTTGTATATCACTATGCTCTAGCTCGTATTGGTAAATAATAATTGTTTTCGTACCCCTCAATATTTCCCATTTAAACGACATAACACAGAAATAATGATTTGCCACTCATGGCTACAGCCAGTTATCTGTGCTACAGCGTTATACTTGAAGTAGAGCATCGGTGACGTTGGAGCCGTCCTAGCAACGAAGCACTCGAAATTCAAAGATGTTCTGAATCGGCCTTGTTGATTCTGGCATCTATCCGCAGGTGTTCGCACTGTCCAATCACTGATATTCATGGTTCATATTTGAAATATCGATCTTTGATTGGTTATCGCTCACTCGTCAATGGTTTTCGGAGCCTACTCACTGAAAATAAATCTTGTAACTGAGTGGGTTGACTATAAATACGAATTTGTTTATTTATTTATTATTTAATTCAGAGTGATATAAGCAGACATTATTGTAACAAAGATAATTTATAACTCAAACTCACAATACGTATACAATTTTATCTGAAAGTTTACCATTTCAATTATTAAAATTGCAGTCTCGTCAAAGAGTTTGAGCAAAAGAAACCCTGTATGCCTGATCAAAGCGTTGGGAACAAAGTTCTGATCGTGACAGTTTCGAACATACCAAACACCTTCAGAGCAAAGATATTAACGTGTGGGAAACTATCATCTGGTTTGTTAACAAGAAGTTAGTCTCTTGCTGAGAGTTGGTAATACGTTTCTGGGAAATCGTTCTACTGGCTTGACGTGTGATCCATTTACGCCTCAAGACCTCCCTCTCACACACAATGCGTGGTTCGTAAAGTGGGTTCGTCGTGGGAATATTGCAGATTCATCTTTCTGTCCTGTTTTCAGCAACTTTAAGTGTTGCTATTACATGTATACGGTATCAACGCCTACAGTTATTTGGTTTCTCTCATTCCAACTTGTTATTTCTAACAAGGATTGCTACACCAACACATAAGAGGTTCTCTGATACAATATTCTCAAGAGGGAAGACTGAATGCACGAGGAGTGGGTTATAAAGAAACCGGGTAGATATTTGATTATTTCTCTCTAATTGAAGTTCCTGATTTTTTGCAATCCTCATGTTGATATGGGATCGTTTAATAAATAAGTTTATTCTCCTCATTTCTTTAACTTTTTCTCCTTTCTGCATTTATTTTTATTTTCTGTCCTTTTCAAATACTTCCTTAATTTCCTCTTTCTACTAAAATCTTCATTAATCTTTTAGTTTTGTAATTCTCTCCCGTTTTTATATTTCTGTGTTGAAAGTGATAAGTGACTTGCAATATCTTTCGGCTGTACCAATTTCTTATTTTATTAATTTTTTCATTTCGTGTTATCTTAATTGCTATTTTATTTGTTTCATGACAAGTATTTTTATTATTCATTTGTATATTGTCCAACTGTTGTATTAATCATACTCTCCTAATTTGAAAATCAGTTCTATCATACCTGGTTTTAAGATCACTATATGCAAGTTGAGACATGACCAATTTATCTTCAAAACGAATAGTTAGCGACAACCGCGAATTCAACACCCTCAAACATCGCGTTTGACAGGCTATTTAGGTGAAGTCTTCTTCAAAACATCAAGTAATTTTATTATCAATTTTGAGTTTGAGGTTTTCGCTTGGCTTTCTGTATTCACCCTGCGTCGTTGGATGATTAATGAAAGAGACTTTATATCGAATAAATTACTCACGGAAGCTTAGTAACGCCTGGGCTGAGTGGCGATTAGACATTCATTAAGTATCGTTATAATTATCTCAGAGTTCAATTTAAAATATCGCGTTTCCAACAATTTATTCAATTTCGATCGTATAATAACGGGCTCAGGCTGCTACGTGAATGTGTTTTTAATGGTTGGCGAAATGATAAGTATTGTAAATTCTTCTCGTTTCTACTTTTATACCCACGTGAAATAAGCTTACAAACGTCACTCACTTTTTCAACCTCTTAACCGCCACCTTTTTACAATTGCGCTCTAAATTAATTCAGTGTTGAATTTAATGTGTTTTGTAGAGCTGTAATTTAAGGAAACAATTATGTAACAGTTAATGAATGCAGCAATGGAATACAAATGATTTTTCTCCTAAGTGCAACGGGGTAGCCACAGTGAACAAAGATATAAGTAGATATTTTCTAAATTTATTTTCTCAAAACCAAACAGCTTCCAAACGTTGGTACATTATGAGAAACTATCTGATCTTTGATATAAAAAATACAATTTGTTGGAGATTATTTAGAGTATGAATGCAATGTTTAAAGTTATGTTCGTCTACAGCTACAGTGATTTTAATTAGTAATTCATTAATTGTCACAACCCACTGGCTAAAATTGAGCTCTGGTTCTGTACTTGACAATTTTGTAAAGGACGCTTACATCCTAAAAATATGGAATGCAGGTTTTTCATTCATTTTCTTCAAATATTCACCCGAAAATTGACTTCAGACAAATGAGTACTTTTTAAACCCACTGTATTTTATTACAAGTGAGCTGAGAGCTATTTCAAGAATTCATCAGCTAACAATCGTTCAATTTGCCCCTCTTATAAATGGAAAGTAGAAACACACCTCGAAAATAAAAAAAACAAATACAAAATTGTTATATTTAATTACAGGAAAAACTGTGAAAAAGCTAAACCCAAAAATGAAATACATACGCTTTTTTTATTTTCAACAGACGACAGACCAATTACCTTCAAATACAATTTTCATGCAGTACTCACTACATTTATAAAATGAAACATGTATGTAGGCCTACATGTTGTATTAAATTTTGAGGTAATGACTATCTTGTCAAAAAATGGAAACTATATTCATTGTCAAATCCCCACAAACCCGCACGTGATAAATGTAATTACAAAAGATGACACAACAACATTACAGAATAAAAAGTGAATGTACATTCAAACGTGTGTATCTTTATGAGTATATATTTCTTCATGTAATTAGTAGAATGTTATGATCACAGAGTTTTGCCTCACTTTGCCCTCACAGGTCCTACGCAAACGAAATATTTACACACAGGTTTGATGCCTATTCATTAACTTTTTATCCTGTAATATTGTACTGTCAACTTTTGTAAAAAAAGAACTAAAGCGGGTGTGTATTCCTACAGAAAAATATTACAATAATAACAATCTACATACCTTTTAAAAAGTCGGCTATCAAGCAGTTGCCTTCTCATCCACTCAACCGCACTTAGTCACTTGGAGAGGGTTGTATCAAATAAGGACCCCACATCAGCCCCCCCCCCCCCCTCCCCAAATCAACAAACATCACCGCCAAGATAAATGAAGACGCCTAGGAAAATATTGCGTCTCTTGTATTGCGCAGTATAGAATGTACATCAGAAGATCATAGGTCAGACACTGTCATTTATCGTGCACATGTCATGTTACTTGGTATACTCAATGCGATGAACGAGTCACGTCCCAGGATAAGTAACAACAAGATGTAACCACATTTGATAACAAGAGTAGTTTTTCAGAAGAATGATTCGAGTAAGGAATATTTTAATGTTTCCGTCATTTGCTTCTGTCGTTTGGTGCACACTCTATAATCCTTCTCTCAGTCTGTAGTCAACAATCTTGATTTCCCTTGGATATCTTCTCGCGGGCCGATACATTCATTCGTGTTTTCATTCAATTATAACAAGCGTTAGGGAAAACACACAAACAGCCACTCGAATCTCGCTTTGTTTACTTACAGTTGAGTAAATTAACTAAATTAACGGGAAAAACTAACGCGCAGATATTATTTTTTAATTTTTCAAATCTACTAAAATACCACTCGGTATAAATTGTCTCCAGGCAATGAAATTGTGTTGGGATGAGAAATGATGACTGTACGATACTATTACATTGGATTAGATTATTCGATATATAAGATACGCATTTTGTGTTAAGCAACTGTAATTTTGAGTTCCATGCCAATAAAGAAACAAAACTTTCACCTTTGAGTTATACGGTGCATTCCTAGCTATGTTGTTATAACTAATTCAAGCCTTGTGAGCACACAACAATAATTACAATTATTTGGCATTACTTACAGAGTCGTTAAGTTTACAATTATATGGTTTAGGTTAGGACTTAGTGTGAATGACATCTAAAACAAGGGGTACTTCTTTTGTCATAAATGTAAAAAGTAAACCTCCATGAATTAAATATTTTATTAAAGTTGATTGAAAATAAGATTATAAATGTAAAATGTAAAATTGACTATAAGGTACATATTCGCAGTTATGTACCCATCAAAGAGTAAACATAGAGGGAGATATATTTACATCAATCAACATGTGAATGATGGAAGTATGAAATGTTGACGTTATTATATCACAGTCACAGTATCAACGATGCGTTTACATCTGGTCATAGAATCGGAAATATTACTCCCGAATGAACTGCGTGAAACAGCGCGTCCTGATAAAATTAAGGTTTTAAAATGCAAATAAAAAATAATAACGAAACAATTTTGACCACTGACTAGTCGCACATGTCAGTTAAATATAATCACCCACACTTAAATCTACCCAGATTAACTAATTCTTAATCGCAAGTCTCGACGTTTTCTAGGATTTCCTAGCATTATTAATAATCATTATCCATGCGTATAAAAAGGCCATTAGAGAGTTATTTTATTATTCACTATAGCCATGTTTGTACCACGTAAATGTAGGTGAGGTGCAGAGAACGGCCGCAATTAGTTCACATCCCAGCCTGACAAAGTGTGTTCGCTAATGCTTGTCGGCCGAGTGTGGTCTACGAGTAGAGATCCCTTTTCATTTACCCCGACTTCGAGGCGGGCCCAGGCGAATAAATGGCATTACCTCGCGCAAATGCCTGCGTGTACGCCTGCACGCCCAACCGCGCACATGGCTAATTCTATTTCCACGCTGTCGTCACATACAACACACTGACAAATAAATAACGTTATATTATTACCAAATTAATGCAAGAACCCTCACATATATTTAATAGGATTTCGTGTGTCTGTGTCGAGCACTACACTTTACCATTCGGGAGTATTTTCGTATTTAAAATTGTTTTGTTGTTTCAGAACAGTTATACAAAACATAATTTCAAAGAAATAATCTCGGTTCAGGACATGGGACATGCTTTTTAGACAAAGCCTAATGTTTTGCAGCCGACTTGGTACATGTCTTAATTTAACGTCGTTGTCATAGAAGCGTGAATATTTACACCTTATGAATAAATTATACACACAAGAGAAAGACTAAGAGAAGGGTAAAAACACGATGAAAGCAATATCAACCACTGATTTCATTGTAAAAAGTAAACAAACCCATGCTTAGATTGTTAATAAATAGCAAATATTCGGTATTCGAGACTCCAACCAGATATTTTTGTTGTAAGTTGTACAACTATTTCTGATTCACTGCAACAAGTGGCCCAGTAAAATTCTAATCTGACTGTTACTGCGATTCTCTTAATAATTACCAAAATTAAATTAGGATAAAGCGGAACATCTTAATATTTGCAAACATTTATTCGTGTCAAATTGTCTTATAATATCAAATATATTAATGTAAGCAATAACAGTTATTATGTTCAATCAACTTTGTACAAAGAGAACAAACATGAAACATCACCTGGTTGCCATTTAAAATATACATTGTTACATCAAAATACATTTTTATATCAAAATAATTCTGTAAGTAAATGAAATAAAATGTTAATTTTGTATTTAGTATTTAAATTTTTTCCAATAAGTTACTCGTTTTCGCCCGAGGGTCGCGGTTATAATTTTGAGTTGAAGGTGCAGGATGGGTTGATATCAATGCGAATTAATGTTTATGTTTATTTAAGGTATTTTAATAACCGTTTTAATACATAGGTAGCGTATATTTATTTTGAGTTTTGGGTATACCGAATTATATACATTGTTGATGTGAGTTTTTGCCATCCGAAAGCGAATAATGGTAGCAACTATTACTGATCCATTTCGTAGGAATACCTGTTAGAGGGTGCACAGCTTTACTTGACGTGTCTCCCTCTTCAGGCGACTAACTAGATATTTTAGGGACAGGGTGTTTTGGATAGTTGATGTCCGAAGGCTGTTAGTAGGACTCAATCCCAGCATTCGCCTTTACGACGGAGGAAAACCTCGAGAAAAACCCTTCAGTCAAGATTGGCGGTGGCCGGAAACGAACCGGCGACCTCCCGAATTAGAGTCTCGCGTCTTATCGCTGAGCTACCTGTATCGCTATTGATCCATGAACTATGTATGTACAGCTTTAGTTTATACATGTTCTTATCGCTTTCAAAGTTTTGTCACGCTGCGCCAACACATTCAAAGTTCAAGTTAAGTAGTGGTTACCTAGCGCCGGTATTAGCTATCAAGACTTAAGTCAGCGACTTTAGTCTTGAGCAACCTTGCTGAGTAGACTCGCCACAAGGTACGATCAATGGATAAGTATACGGCAGCTGTGTCGTAGAGTCGTACGGAGTAAGTTTGGCGCGAGGACTCTGAAGTAGGCACTTGAGATACCTCGCGAGGCACAATGGACGGTTTGTGTACCCAGCTCGACATAGCCTACTTAACCTTCTTACTTTAGAATAGATACTTGAAATTCAGTACAGTATGAGAACAGTGTACTTTTCCTTTTTCATCGAGTAACACACCTATACTAGTTTTTTACTCTCTCATTTGTCTCGTTTGGGAACTTCTTTATTTCCTTCTTTCCTTCTTATTTCCTTTTTATTTCTTTCATCGTAAAGGTACATCCTAATTTACACAATTTCAGACACAATTTTAGGAATGAATTACCCAACATGGTTACCGAAAAGAGCTATATTAATTTATCTATTACTTATTTCCAATAATTTTTTTTGTCTTCAATGGGTAAATTAAAAGGTCTTGCTTGACAGAAAAATAACCATAATTCGTGGCTTTTTGAAAATACCTGCTTCTGAGCTTCATAATGTCGTACACGTTCAAAAGAATTGCTCGATACACAGTGTATAATATTATGATATTGTGAAAAATATGAACAAGATGTCTATTGCTGTAGTGTAATGAAAAAACTAAAGTAGGCCTACTATGTCTTAACTAGTCACTTACAGTAAAGTTTATTTGTCAGTGAACTTTATCTATATACATAGAATATTTAGTATTATTTCGTGTATTACACGTAATAGTTTAATTCGCTGAATCTATGTCCAGACATTGATAATATCGAGCTAAACCATAATTAAATCTTGTTAAACAAGCAACCAACATGACCAACATGGTTTTGATGCAATCTCCTCGACCGCGCATGTTCATTGCTTTTCAGTACAAAATATATTAAATTATGTATGTCACCGACGCAATGAAATTTCCCATCAAATATATAATCGTTTAAACGTTATAACTGCAGCTGTCGTTACGATTTGAAGGTTTATAGCCGTTATAATAGGAGTCACAGTTATTAATACTCTTGTGTTTGGTGTTGAAATGGTGGCGTTGTACTAAGCACCATTTATTTTACCCGTTGCTAAAGGCAGAATTTAAAAGAAATGAAATTACTATCATTATCTAATACAATTTATTATGCGGTGACATTGGTAATTTATTACCTTAGAATCTTAGATTAAACCTTGTTGAAAATATCAAACGAAGGGCTACAAACAAATGTGCAATGCCAACTGAATGAAACACGGTTACGAAGAGAAACGCACATATAAATGAGACGTGCAATCAAGTAAGATTATTGTTGTTGTTGTTAGTAAATTAGTGTTTTTGTTTTGTTTTTTTTATCTAACGAATATCAGACGGAAGACGACTTATCAAATTCAGGCTGGATCGAATCTATGAAACTTAATGGCGTCACGTTTCTCTATAGGTTGCACACAGTCAAAATTGAAATGATAATTTACTTATCTTTTCAATCTTCTAGTGGATGATGCTCATTGAACTACATATATAAGATGACCTTGGGCGTGGTTACCTGATTCGAAGGTTAAGGCCAAACCGGCCAGCTACCCCTCACTCTATTGGCTGAGGCAACTCCTACTCTAGAATGCTCAACGTGCTGAATTTGAAATTTATGTTAGTTTTTAATGCCGCCTAGTTTGTTTACATAGCTGAAGGTCTAAAGGTCTAGACACATTGATTCTTTCTCACGGGTTCAAGCAGTAGACAGAAGAGAATAACAATGGCGACATATTCAGTGGGTGTTGTAAGCTGGTAGCAGTTCGCATTTCATTCAGTCTTTTGTCTCCATTGTGACAACTGAGCTGCATAGCCCTGAACGAGCTAGAGTCTATACACTTTTAATTCATGTACTATCAAAACAATTAGCTCGTGGTTGTCTGATTCAAGATTTCGATTCCCACAATCACATTCTCGTTCAGTAAATTTTAATTGCGCTTGTGGTTCTAATAAGGTTCGTTAATTTGTCCGTTCCAAACAGTCTCGAACAGGCCGAACAGGAAAATAGTTGTTCATCTGTAGATGAACATGTGTTCAGGTGGTGTTCAATCGCATGTCCGTTAGGGACTGTTTGGGACTGAATATGTCGAACAACAACAAAGTTGAACATATTCGGACAGGGAATACAAAGGAGTGAGATGAGCAGAACAATATAGAGCGGGATGACAGAGCGGTATTGTGTTAATTAGTATACATTCTGACCCAGATTCCAACATGTCTGTCGTCTGAGATAACGGCGATTTTCTAATTGAAGAGAGTTATTATGTTTGTCACGATATTTAGGTAAGAAAATAAATAATTTGTAACGTTTATTTAGTCCTGAGTTCCAGTGGGTCTACCTAGCCTCATTTACGTAGGCCAAGACGTCCGTAGCTTTGGGTTTATCCCGTTGGAAGTTTAACTTTCACGGGTTTGATTATGTTCTATAAGATTAAAGCAGTTAATTTTGAGCGCTATTCAGAGACAGATGGCTTTAGGATTTTTCAGGTTTAATCTAAGATTGATGTTAGAAGGAAGTATCAAACAGCTTTCACTGACTAGATTGTCGTCATATTGTGTGAAGGAAGGCAGAACACATGTTTGTCCTTATCCAACTGAATGTTCTATAACGCGTTTCCGATCTGTTCTAACTTGTTTTAAAACAGGACGAACATATTATAGTAGTAAAGCTGCTAAACTCACTCCGAAGGTTCTTTAAATGAATAGGATAGACATTATATACATATACATGAAAGGGTATGAAACAACGTACATTGAACTTTCAACAGGCGAAAGAACATATTGAAGTGAAAATAAATTTCCTCTAAAGATGTGAAAACATGATTGCAACAATGTCAAGGCCATCGCATGTGCTCGTGATACCATTAATAACAACGCTATATGTGATTGATTCGTTTGTTTGTTCTGACACCGCTGCAATCAATCATGAAGTTACAATCAAGATCGCAAAGTCGTAGTGAATTAAAACTGGAATTATTTGGTTATTATTTTCCAAAATATTAACATATCATAATTACCATCTAGCACCGTGCTATTGTTAACACTTCTTATACTTTGAATTCAAAATCTGTTAAAAGGAACATAATGTGAAATTGACAGTAATTTATAATTTAAAAAATGAATAATTATAGTTGAAGTGTCAACATATTCTAAGTGTAGGAAACATAAAGTGAGGCTCATTAAGGGGTCATTATAATCTAGAACGTGATATTTTCCACGTAATTAACGGCCCTGAAATATAGAGCATACACGGAGGGAAACAATTATTCAGTACAGATTTTTTTTCTACTAATAAAAATATTATTTATTAATGCATCTATTCTCATACACACGAGTACGTTCAATTAGCGTTTAACACGATAATGTTTTAGTTTCAACCCATTACGTCAATGTTTCGTTTTATTTTTTCCTACCTACCATAAAAATAAAAATAACAAAATAACACATCCATGCCTTCATCCCATTAGAAAGTCACATTGTCTGAATGCTTTTGTCTCTTGGTTTCCAACTTTGAAGATTGTACAATCCCATTGTACAATCCTAGAAACAATAATGCTACACATGATACAAATGTTGTAGACACACTTTTGTCAAAACAATAATGCTAAACATGATACAAATGTTGTAGACACACTTTTGTCCAAACAATAATGCTACACATGATACAAATGTTGTAGACACACTTTTGTCAGTACCACAGCGCTTAGCAAGAGGATTATACACAACTGAAGTAAGCACTAAGCGCAAGACGATGAAATGAAGGCATTTTAGAGCACCGAGCGCTTTTGTAAAGGATTGCGTCGAGTGATGACGCGATGCGAATATCCCTGATGACGTCACCAAGCTAGGGTATCAGAAGACGGGGGTCATATCTGTGGACAATCATTAATTTTGGCCTTGTATTCTTATGAAAATACAGGAGCAAATAGCAACCATAAATAAATTCTATAGGCCTACTTAGCTCGACTGTGCATCCGGCCTAAGTTTGTCTAATAATTGTACATTTGCGTGGGTAGTTTCTTGAATACCGTATGAAACAACGGGAAGCGTTATTCGAAGACAATTCCCAGTTGACTAAGGGCCGGTTTTTCAATCAGTTTTTTAATCAGTGGTTGGGGTAACCAAGGCTTTTACCAACATTGTCAATGTAAAATGTAGATGCAACCCAAACATATTGAAAATGTTTTTTTTTTAGTTCAAACTAATTTTGTAGGCCTATATGATAACAATTTTTAAAAAGCACAACTCAGTTTTAATTTATTGAATTCATAAGCCTGCATGTTTGATAAATAGGAAATAAAATAGTGTATGTATATGTTTTCCTGGTTGGCTATTATTGCTTGAGATGAGTGAAGTCATTTGTCAAGCTCACAAAGATATTAAATTATGCAACCTAAAAGAGGCCGTGGAAGTACCTAACCAGCCTTTGGTAAATTGATGGTCCATCCAGTGTTTAGACAACAATGATCTGTCTGTACCAAATTCTTTCAAATCACTGTTGAAAGGTGTGTTTGTTTACCTGAACAAAACACTATTGCATCATAATACACATGTTGACCAATATAAATTATAGCTAATTATTAGTTTGTATATAAATAGTATGATATTGCTGATTTGAACTTTTATACAATGTGGTTTACATACGAATTTAAAGTCGCTGGAATAAGAATTCTATCAATTTGATAAGAGTAATTAGGAGACGTTTGATAATTGGTAACTAACAGTATCACAGCATTCTCAAGTTGGTAATAGCTCTGGTTGATCTAATCAATGATTAAAAAACTGATTGAAAAACCGGCCCTAACAGTAAAAGCGAAGCTACAAAGGTCGTGCGACAAAAGAACATAACTGAACACGTTCATACACTTTTATAAAGTAAAATTAAAGGTAAGCATACTCTTCTCTCTTCGAATGACTTTTTTCAGAAAGCTATTTAACTTTAATGCCACCCGCTTCATCAGCCTAGTTTTCTATTTTCCCAGCTTAATGGCACCGCACTTTAATCCTGTAGTAAGTTAGTTAGTTACAGTGGTTCAATATACTAGAGTGAATTTCTCGGGGAGTTCACTTTAATTATTATTGTCTAGCAAAAGTCGTCTACAGAGCTGCGCGAAGTGACCGCAGATCCCGATGCCAGCGCTAGCTGTTCCAACTGTTGACAAATGTCCAACTACTGTAACCACCCATTAACCACTGGCCTCTCAATGGCTACACGAGTTGGGAGTTTGTTCGGGAAACAGAGAATCACTAGGACTACTATATTGTGTATTGCATCTACATTTAATCAAGGAAAGAGGACTTCAATAATTATTGTGCATACATTCATGCGATAGTCAATTAACTAATACATTGTATCAATAGCTGTCTCGATAAAAATATTTTTATTTTAATTTAAAGAAATAGCTTCGCTAAAAAAGAAGAGTCAGGTTTTTCAGATCTCATCATCTCATTTTATCATCGCTAACATTATGAACGAACGTTCAATCAAAGTTTGTAATCTTTGGTTCAATTCATTGCTTTCTCAATGACCAATTAACTAAAAATATAAGGTTACTAATTAGTTTAGAAAATAAGAATGTTTATTTGAAAATACTATGTATATAGCTCTGATGAATTTAATTCTTCGACACCAGAATAATAAATCGATAAAAACTAATGAGGAATAATCCTAGTTTTGGCAAGGTGTGGTAGATTTTATTTTGAATAGGTATAGTATTACTGGTCGAAGTATTAAATCGTCCACTGTAAATATCACTGTGAGAACAAACCCACTGCATTGCAGTTCTTAACCTAATTGGGAATCAAAATCTTTACTACTAGTGTAAAAATAAAAGTGGATCACATTTTTACTGCCAATAAAAGGGTTTTATTGAGGGTCGTAAACTGAAAAGAGAAAAAGTCAATTGAAATTAGATCTATAATCCCTAGACTTGTTCAGGGGAAGCCATGAATTAGAAACAACGTCACCACACCTTAAGCTCACCGCTTAATATTGAAATGGCAGGAGTGAAAATACCGAACACTCATGTGTGATACGTCTGCAGTATAGGTTATACGTTTCTAACTCTGTCTGTCTATTATAATATTCGTTGCGTGTCCAGCGTAATGTAGTATCAAAACTGAGGT
Organism: Isoperla grammatica; assembly: GCA_945910005.1. Taxonomy (NCBI): domain Eukaryota; kingdom Metazoa; phylum Arthropoda; class Insecta; order Plecoptera; family Perlodidae; genus Isoperla; species Isoperla grammatica. The sequence goes on from OX246739.1 coordinate 44,867,801, forward strand.
TTGAAGTTGAACACATCAACGCAATACATTGACTAAAACTCATCTATTTAAGTTTTTTAATTTTAGCACATTCTGGAGTTAAGTCTGTATTTAATTTGTTAATGTTATATTCAGAGATAAAACAGTTTCACAAAGGCGGACAATAAATATAACTATTCGTTTATAAAATAACAGACAATGAAACAACAAAACAAACTACTGCACAAAGGAGAACAAAAACATTACATATTTATTGAGAAAAAATTATTGAAATAAAAACGAAATAAAATAATATTATAAAGATCAAACATTATTATTAAATTGACTAAGTGTAACATAAATATTACAAGATACACAAAAACGAACAGAGAGGAATAAAATAGGAGAAAGAAATAGATATAGAAACAATTTTTAAAGAAAAGATTAATGAAGAGAGAAAATCACGGAGGGAATTGGGAGGGGAAAACAGAAAAAACTGATTTATTTAACGATAGCAACTCAAACGAATATGACAATTACAAAAAATCAGAAACTGCAATAAGGGAATAATTAAAGTCACGAAAAAGGAACCCGAGAAGCTGTACGTTTTCTATCTTCTCTTCAAATCTGGAATCTCAGACGATCTCCCGATTCTTTATCCACAAAAGGAGAATTGGAATACTTGTAATGAAACTGCAGATTAAAAAAATTCAGGTTGAAAACAGAATACGCATCCACGGCTGACAAAACCATCACATAAAACCGCACACGTTTCCAATATTAATTTACATTGTAGCACTGTAGGGTGGAAACCTCCTACGAGATGTATCTGCGGTGAACATAAACCGTTTCCAATCAACAATATTATGTGTACTGGTTTTATTATAATTACAGCGCATTAATTTACTAATATACGAGGAATTGTTAGACGAGGTAGAAGAGTGTTTTTCGTATATATTTACATTTACATTTGGCATAAAAGTGCTATAATAGACAAAATACGTGAAGTATGCAAAGTTTTATAACTTCTATGTTATATAGTTTGTTTTTAATTACTCTCAATAATTCTATGATGATTGGAGTTAATAATTAAATCCATGACTATTTTGTAGATAATTATGGACAAACGTTTTTTACAGAAGAAACAGGTTACGTGCTGTACCAACCATCTCATTTCGCTTTTCACTCGGTAAGCATAGCTGTGTATTATGTATGAACTGGTAACTGAAAGTAGAGACATAACATGTAAAATAGCATCGTTGGCGTTTTTATGTGCAAATACACAGAGTAGCAAGTTAGAATCGTTATGTAAACACTAAACGGAGCTCATCTCATAACATTGGATTGCGTCTCCATTAGATGCTGTACTTCAAGTTTACAATCGCAATACCTTGAAAGTACTAACGCTAGACGACTAAATTTGCATTTCAAACTGTAAACTAGAGTATTATTGGAGTTTATTCCATTCAGTACACTTTATGTACGTTTATTGACTTTAAACTGACTTGTTAAATAAAAACCCAACCGTTCTCATCACGCGGAACAGCAAACAAATGTGGGGACCATTGAAAATGTTACTAGAAAACTCATTTGATCCAAGCATTTAGCCTAATAAACTATTATGTCCAGCCACACACATTATTTCACCAAAAAGCGTTCTTCTGTCAGCTCATGGCATCATTGGTCTACGTGTAAAAACGTTGTAAAGAAGCAAAAGGGTTTGTTTGATTTCTTTGCACACAACTCGCACTATTAGACGACAATAAAGGCGCAAAATGAGTTCTTTGAGACAAATATCTTCCACGATAGGAGTTTTTACTGGTGTTTTACTCAGAGTAGTCGCAGGCAGATGAATGAATGATCGTTTGGACTGTAAGTTATATTAGAACGGATAATCGATCAACCAATGTTGCGCAGAGCGTAAGCTGTCCCAACATCAGCTCAGTGAACTTCTTACAAGTGTACGTTAAGGTGATCATTTTCTGTTTTTAGGTATCATTTTAGTGTCATTTATTCTATTAACTTTAAAATTGCAGTACAGAATTTTAAATTCTAAGCTTCTAAATCATACTTGTAGTTATAGGACTTGATGTGTTCTCTATGTCAAACTGCCAAAGGCTTGCAGAGACCTAGCATTGCCACGTCCACGTATTCAGCTGTCACTGATCATTTATACAATCCAATACATTTGGCCATGGATATTTCAATACATTTGGGCTCGCACACATCGACGAAATGAAGTTATATCGAAGTAACAAACAAGCACAAATAACACACTAGTCAAACCAGTCACTCAAAACAATGCCAATACTAGTGACATTGATTATAGTCTTCGTAGAGATCGATACCAAAACACTAGAGCGAATTAACAAGGCGTGGCCAACATAGTTGACCGCGGTCGATTATGATAGTACAGTGCTTCACAAACTTTTGTCCCCAGGACAAAATCTTGTCTTGTCAAAATCTTACAAGTGGTAAGGTTGTTTTTGGTTAGTGTGCTTCATAAACATCCGTAAATTATGTTTTATGTAATACTACAACAATCTGTGGGGCATTCGAGCCTAGACAGGCTTAGGCGCCGCTTAGGCACTTTTATTTGAAGGCTAGGCTAGCCTAGGCGCTTTTTTACAGTACTGTTTTTTAAAACCCATATAGTATTCACAATATCTATAATTGAGAAAAATATATTACTCAAATATAATCCAAAACGTCCGATTTCATTGCTCTATACACACTTTTGGTCTAACCAGCATCGAAAATCCAAAACAAAATTCTAAATTCATGTATACTACTATACATATAAAAATATATATTATAAAAAAATATAAAAATCTTACTATACTACTGCCCACAATTGTCCCCTCAATGTCAATGTACTCATGTTTAATTTCGGTAAAATCTTTTTCCGGCCACTTAAAACAATCACAATCCCCCCCCCCCCCCCCACGTGAATTCGACCGCCTAGGCAATGTTTATTTTAGAAATACAACGCTGACTACAATATCAAATGAGTATGACACTCCAAAACAATGAGACTCCGTCAACGACAAGTGGCGAAAAGTACTTCAACTCACAGAGCGCCAGCATGTTGAAAGAGTATCGTCTAATTGCGGGCTACACAACGGAAAAATATGTGATAGGTGGACAAGTCAAAACAATTTCTAACTACAAATAAAATATACCGAAAAAACTGAATTATAAATAATAGAAACCTATTACTGTTATGAATACGTCACTTGTATTAAGTTGTTTCGCAACTTGCAATTACATTTTGAGCGTCATTTTGAGAAGCAAATTATGCGGAGGGTATTTGACAGAAAATGTCTCTGATTTCTTGTAAATATATCAATTGTATGACACGACATGAAACGTTGCTATAATGCAGTTGTAAATTGTACTAATAAATGATAAAACGATATAATTTTACGGTAAAACCTGACTCAAAAACTGGCGACGAACGCATTAAAATACCATTTGTTGGCTTGTTTGCTGATTCCCATAGATCCTTTTTGACATTCGTTTGGCTGTTCAGTTAACTCGAATAAGCCTCAACTCCACTGCCGCATTAGGTTTGTTGTTGCGTCAATCCTAGACGAGATGCTAACACGATTGGACTTTGTGAATGTTGTCCCATAAATAACAATACACCAGACGGGATATTTTTAAATTCAACACTCTCTCGATTGCATGCACAATCCTAAACCACGCACTAGACTATACGTTTGAATACAAAGACATATGCAATTCTATTATCTTCGTTTTAAAGTTTGTCACAAATGCTCGTAAAACATGTTTCTTTATTTTTTGGGATTTTAATTGTGTTTTAGTGTACTATGTTGATGGTAGGAAGCCAAAAGGTAGCCCTATGAGTGTGTGACCTCCTGCACTGGATTCACACAAATACAGGTGAACAAAGGTAAGAACAATAGAAAACATGTAATAATGGGAATGAACTATGGAACTATTGTAGTGGAACTCAGACATAACATTGTTTTTAATTTCTCTCTGGAAAATGTTAGCACTTTGATGTGTATTTTTATTTCCAGCTTGGAAAGGTGTTATGGAATCTTAATGTACTCTAAACTACGTTATTTATAGGGTAACGAAGCCTTTTAATAGGGTTTCCGAACTACATAACTATTTTATTGAAACTCAGACATAACATTGTTTTTAATTTCTCTCTGGAAAATGTTAGCACTTTGATGTGAATTTTTTATTTCCAGGCTGGAAAGGTTTTATGGATTCTCAATGTACTCTAATTACGTTATTTATACAAAGCTTATGAATAGAGTTCCCAAGTAAACTCATACGTGATGTATCTCCTATATTTCTGTTGCTTAGAACTGTTTACAGCACAACTATAAAACTTGCTTGAAGTAAACGTGGCTCCAGAGCCGTCATAACAACTACGCACACGCCAATAGACGTAGAAAAACGCATAATGAAAAGTATCTCCATGAAACATGAATGTCACAATATACAACGTAAATGTGCATGTTTAATTTAATTTACACTTAATGTCATAATAGAAAACATATGAGAGAGACTCAAAGCAATGACGATAAAACCAGGTTGTCGGCTTGTATTTATTAGAACACATTGACCGAACTTCCGCACCGAACTAAATGATTTGAATACGTATTACACAGTACACACAACTGCTTTGACTTGAAGAGCGCTCACTGCGGGCCCACGGCGAACTAAACTTGTTCCAACACACAAGACTTTGCTTCGTTTTTGCAAACAGCCTTGATCTATTTAACATATCCCTTTGCACTTTATCTGAAACACCGAACGGCGACGTTGCCCTTTCTACGCGAGTTACCTTGATTCCATTTCATCCGGAACGTTTCGACTTCTGACCTGAAACTAAGTTCCAACCCTCGATCTCTCACCCATTGTCACTTTCTAAACAAAGCGGCCTCATCTATTATCGGAGCTTTCATGACGTTGCATATCTCAGATCTACTCGATACTGATCCGCTCTTGTGAAATTGTTGGAAACTCGATCGCCTGGCTGACGAACCCGTGACTGTATTCAGAAAATGTAAACCCCTCATGGGGATAACACTGCGATACAAGATCTATGTGCACTCGGCGAGTAGATTGGAGATATAAATTCAACAAGGGGTGGTCTGGGCTTTATCAAGGTGGGGTCAGATGTATTCCTTGTTACAACAGACGATGATGAACTGTCCACGTTTCTCAAATTATATTGAAACAAAGTTGAGTTGAGTGAAATGATCTTCCAGAGGATATCAAGGTTAAAGGGAAGTATTGGTATGTTTGAGTTAACATTCGTCTCAAACTTAATTTACTTATTATTTGCCAGACTTTTTGGTAGTATTATATAATGATTTTCTTAAAACTTCTAAAAACTCCGCCTCCTCCTGAAAAAACTCCTTTTCTTAGAACTCCTGTGCATATATGTTTCTCCAAAGAAAGATTTCATTTCAAAGAAAACTTAAAAAACTTGTTCCCTATTATATACTTTCTTGTCCTCGTAGACCCTTCGCGGACAGCAAACGGAAAAAGGTGAATGAAAAAAAACTTTACAAGAATGTATTGTATATCATACATTTCAAAAGTGTATTTGATTAAAAATCAAGAGTTTATAAAAGTGAAAACAACTTTCATGTCAAACCATTTACGTGAAATGGAGACAAAAATTCATTGTAGCGGAAATATTGGGGCTCTTTTAAAAAAATAATAAAATTATCGTTTCATATGTTTCCACATAGACAGTTTTTAATTCCGTTCAGTACAGTATTTCATTTTCGGTGTGTATTTAAAAACGCAATTAATCAAAACTTTTCATGTCAGCCTAATAACTAGCAATAACTGTTTGCCATGGAAAAACTACTTGATGATATTTCAATAACAACAAAAAGTCAGCAAGCAACTCAGTGTTACATAAAGATAGAGTTTTTATTTGTAATCTGGATGTACATAGTCTCATTGCTTCATTTCCAGACTCTTATATTTCCAGATAAATTTACTCCTACACATATATCCCATTCTCGTATCTTCTACTATCTCCTACGTTATCAATTTCTCCTACTTTTAACGTCTATTTCTGTCCGTAACATTATAATCTGTTGTGCTCTAGTTCTTGGAAGGGTTTATTTTATCCCTGCTGTCATAGCTTTGAGCTTTTGTTAGATGGAAAATCGCAACATAAACGGCGCCTTTGATAGCTGTAGCACAATAAGCCCGTTCATCACATCCCACCCAAAAGCAACTAATTTATTTCTCTCCCTTCTAAGCGATTAAGCAATTTCACACGTCAACGCAATGTCATCATCATGAAGTTATACCTATACTCATTTCAACACCTGACAAAGCAATTAAATAATTGATTTAAGAAAGAAATGTCATGAAATTATTAATTTTTGATTAATTATTTAAATTCGTTTTTTTATTATTGATAATTATGAATTATTATTATTATAAGAATGAATTATCATGCCAACAAATATTATAACAGTAGCAAAATCAAAACATTTTTGAGTGAAATTTTTGTATAGCAAGTGTAACATGAGTTTTTATGAAGACGCGTGCTAATCGTTAACATTAAAGTTGGCACCCATTGACAAATTACATAAAGCCATACTTGTATTCTCTATGACCATTTCAAAGCATCAAAATGCAATTATAAATAATAATATTGTGTTTTTCTCCGCGCGGGCTAAATGAACACTGCCGTAAGGTTGTGACTTTTCATTAAAGTTCCTATCCGGGTGTTTAACTGTAGAACAATGTCCACCAGGACTCTTATCGACTACTGCAGAGCAATTGCGAGATATCCTATTAGGATGCTTAGCACTAATTACATTAACTGCTGGTCTCTTGTAAAATACTTCCTTTTATTAGAGCACGACAATTGTTTTCCTTCCCTAATTGCGTCTTCATCTTTGCTAATCAGTTTATAACCTTGACTCCTTATAGGCGTTAAATGAATCAATCTATCAAATTTAGAACCAAAAGGGGGGTTGGAGATTAGTGAGGTATCTGAATTGTTAAAAATAGATCTGCCCGAAGGAGTTGCGAAATTATTATTCAATGGCTATTTTTTAGATTTAATCCATATTGTGTTTGTTAAAGGGTACAATGGAAGGGGTGCGTACTTTTTATTCAAATAATTATACCATGTTTTATGAATAAGATTTTTGTTTTACTTTTAGAAGTGTATTTCATATTCATTTCTAAATCCTACATTAACAACCACTCAAAAAAAGAGTAACATAAAATGGAATACGAGGTGTGGGAAAATAATGAAATTGTAATTACGCAAGTGATGGCTCAAAAACTAAAACCATGAACACCATTTTAATACTATAAAAATAAACTACTGGATTTCACCGTTTGAAGTCCCCAAGCTAAAACTTTGTACGCAAATTAATTAAAATACAAAATAAACACACATTATAAATGAAATAACCACGCGCACACCGAAAGCAAAATTAGAAATAAAAACAAAAATTGCAAGAAATACAAAGCTGTCAGAAAATAAAATCATCCAAATCTCGCCCGTGTAATTCACTTTCAGTCATACAACAAATAATTGTGTTGCTAAATATGAAACTGCGGTAGATATTTTTTAAAATACGGTTTTGGGAACACGATTAGTGTTCAAAACGATTATTAGTTTTATATAAGAAGTCATAGATTAAACGAAATCCATACATCAAAAAATTTCTTCATCTTTTGTCACAAATAACTTACATTTTATTATAAATACAGTTATTTTGTAAATATTTAAGTAAGTAAATGGTGGAGGTGCCGAGTACAGAGCATCAAATGTTAAAAAAAAACATGTATCATGGATTAAATATATTATTATATTATATATTATAATACATTATTTTGGTAATTTTTCTATCAATGGGCCGAATGTTCTCGCTGGTTTTTCAGTGCACACGGCTGAGTTAGCGATCGGTTGCTGCGGACCGGACTGTCCCAACGCGACGAATAACGACCGTGACGCTCTCGTAGTCGACAGCATCGATCACAGAATCGACAACCGAAACAAAACGAGATGAAATTACGTGACGGGAATTACAAGTTTTGGTGACCTATAAATAAACCGAAATTTATAATGTGTTAAATAAAAATATATGCCTTAGAATGGTGAGACCTTGGAACAGGGCTTCTCAAACTATGGGTCGCGACCCCGGCGGGGACACAAGGAATCAAAACGAGTCCCGAGCTTATTAAAAATTTAAATTAAAGTGTATATAGAATCGAACTGTTTAAAGAAAATGTATTTAAAAAATGTATATATAGAAAAGTTAAAAAAGAGGCTCAGTGGGAAACTTCTTTACTCTTTCATCCGCTTACAAAAATTTCAATGCAGAGCGAAGCGAATCGCTGCAAGTATCGGCTAACAAGCGACCATCTATTTCAGGGTCTGTCTATACATAGATTAACTACGCAAATAAGGTCCTATATTAGACTCTAAAGATTTTTCACCCAGAATGTTGGGGTCGCGTGCAAAAAAGTTTGAGAAGCCCTGCCTTGGAATGATTTAAGAAATGTTTCAGTGTATGGTTTTTAGCATGAATGAACAAAGCAAGGCATTTATTTCAGTATATGAGTGACCGGAGGCATCTATGACGATGAAAACGATGTTGTAAAATCAGGCAACACTAAAGTCCTTGGGATACTACTAAAGAAGGTCTAGATTATTCATAGTTGACCCTGCCCCCTATTCATAGTTGACCCCTGCAGGTGACGTCACAGCGGCCATGATTGCGACACAATTGATGTAGACCTATCCTAGATCATCGGCGAACATTATTATCAATAATTTACTAAATACATAAATCGATCAATGATTTATATTATTTATTTATTAGGTCGTTATAAACATTGAGTTATTATAACTTTTTGTAGAAGTTTTTAATTGAATTAGTAAATGAACTGGATAAAGGGAATAAAAATGGGGTAGCAACCAAAAGTTAAAATATAGAGAGATTTCACTTCTTTCGCGGTCTTCAGCTTTTTATGCGAAACCCTGTCTTATGATTGGTCCAGGAATAATTCATTGACCTCATTTGCCAAGGCTTAAATCGCTATTGTGATTCTCTTTACAGTCAATCCAGACTGGAGGTTTGAAGAGGTTTAACTCAGTCGTATACGGTGAATACGGTGCATGGTGGTATTCTTCCAAAAGCCCTCGTTCATTACCTCCCTTTATATTTTCTTCCAATTATGCAAACTAGTTGAAGATAGTAATTTAATCTATACAGCATCGTCCATTGCCAGATAGTAATAAAATAAAAAAGTAGAATCCAGTATGAAAGTCGATGTGCAGAAAAATGCATACCTACTTACGAAGAGCTATCGTTCAATGAATTATACTGAATGCATTATGTAATTAGTTAAAAGATATTGGACGTCTCTCACATTTTAATACTATTCTAATTAACTAAATTAACATTTTAAAGTGAAACAACCACTTAGACTCTCTTAACATGTTAAACTAAATTAAACTACAAATTATGCACTTGAATGTTTTCCGATTTTCTAATTTAAAAGTATCGATCACGATATTTCACGTTTATGTGTCTATTAAATTCAGTCACGAACTGGTTTTGCAATTGAAGTCTGTAAAAAGGAAAAGAGTGCATTTAATATGGTAAAGTAGCATTACCGGTGTCTTGAATAGATAGAATAGCAAAACATGAGGTAGTGTATTTGATAGAGCAAACGAAGAGAGAAGAATATTGACAATTTTAAAGCACGAAGGAAATAGAGTATGTAATGTAAGGGCACGTGGAAGGGGAAACAGTAGTGGAAGTCCATCATTAAAATACATGCAACAGAAACGTATGTCTGGATAGGTTGTTGCTACTGGATGTGATGGGATGAGAGACGCAGATAAAGCAAAGAATGGAGAACCGTCTACGGATTGATGGCATGAAACACAGAAGCCTTGACATCAATGTTTCATCGTGGAATGAACCAATGAACTGACTTCCCAGTGACATCGCATTAAATAACATTCATAGAATGAGCAAAAGAACTGTAATGTTGAATTTAACATCCACTTCCAACAACCGTATAGCCTACAGATATTAAATTGATTCATTGTATATACTATGAGCTGTATTTGTTTTGGTTTAACAATCCTTGATCAAAATGAACATGTTTGTAATGTTACGTGATATAGATTGGTATTGGCAGGGAACAAATGAAAGCAACATTGATGCATCAGTGGCTAATGTATATTTGCGTTTTAGGTGAAATGGGGAAACGAAGGCGAATAAAGCAATCGCGTTGTACATTGAAGCGTACTATGATATAGTTTATGGTGTATGTGTGAGATTTCAGCTCACTTTGAGAGTTATCAACACACATGACAAGAAGGGTATGAATTTATCGTAAATGTTTTTATATTTGGAATTAAATTTACCATAAAACTTTTGCGATCACGTTGTGGTCGGTTCTACTGACAATTTAAAACAAATTATACATCCTGTTTTACGTTTTGATCAAATTAGAAAATTGAAGAAATTATTAAAGATAAGAGTAGACAAGATTATGTTTATTTAGCTACATACATACATACACTTACACTACTATCTTATTATTACCATCAATTAAATATACATATACTAACAAATTATTTTTACTGTCAATTATTATTTATAAGTGTATAATTGATGTTCAAATACGTATTTTATATCTTCTGATTCAAATTTTGAAAAGTTTTTTATTTTAATATTTTTTGTCTTTTATATGGTCACATTTATCCAAACACTGTCATTTTTGCAGTCGATTTTGATAATATATGAATATCTTCATAATATCTCTCCCCCAGATTTTGATATTGAATGCAGTTATAAAGACACGAACACTAAACCACACATTCGCACGCTATTAAGGGTTTCGTTTGGCTCTTAAAAGAAGAAAAAACCTTTCTAAATCATTAAACTTAAATATTTTGCCAGTTGTTTTAAACAACTAGTAAAATAATGTTAAAACATGCATCTTCCATGTTCTGTTTCCCAGCCCTGTGATATAAATGTAGTTGAATCTCTACACTATGTTCTGTGAGTGACGAAACCCTCTCAGGGGACGACATTAAGACACCATCTTGCGTCGGCGTTGGCGGTCTAATTCCACCGTTAGCGGTCGTGGAGGAGCTTAAATACACGGCCCCATTCTTTGTCCTAATGATGTTTGTATCGCTTGGGAGAGTGTTTGGTGCGGTCGCAGCCCACGGACGGGGTTAAATTACGCATGCCGTTTGTGGGCGCTCTACGCACTTGTATTAGGTCTGCTACCCGACAACACGCACTAGGAGCGCTCTACGCACTGGATGTATTAGGTCTGCTACCCGAGAACACTCACTAGAGGCGCTCTACGCACTGGTTGTATTAGGCCTGCTACCCGAGAACATTCACTACGAGCGCTCTACGCACTGGCTGAATCAGGCCTGCTACCCGAGAACACTCACTAGGGGCGTTCTACGCACTGGTTGTTTTAGGCGTACTACCCAACAACACTCACTAGGGGTGCTCTACGCACTGGTTGTATTAGGCGTACTACCCAACAACACTCACTAGGGGTGCTCTACGCACTGGTTGTATTAGGCGTACTACCCGAGAACACTCACTAGGGGTGCTCTACGCACTGGTTGTATTAGGTCTGCTACCCGAGAACACTCACTAGGAGCGCTCTACGCACTGGTTGTATTAGGCCTGCTACCCGAGAACACTCACTAGGGGCGCTCTACACACTGGTTGTATTAGGCCTGCTACCCGAGAACACGCACTAGGGGCGCTCTACGCACTGGTTGTATTAGGCCTGCTACCCGAGAACACGCACTAGGGGCGCCAATGCGGTTACTCAACAAGACAACATTACCTGCTTCAACTAGATTTATTTGATTTTTTAGATACTCGTATAAATGTGATTTTAATTAACAAGATAAAAAAACACCATTCTGTGCTGCCAAGACATTTTTGCTGTTTGAGAGTAGCTGTTTGTACGTAAGGAAGATGATATTGACCTTGACTTACTGGCCGATCAGGGGTAGATATTTGTTACGAAGGAAGATTACAATGCCCTTGACTTACTGGCAGGGATAGATAGTTGTAACGTTGTGCTTATTTCAAGAAATAAAACAATTGTTGGGAAAAGATAACATAGGAAGCGCAACGTCTGTTTTCAAAGTTTCACGAAGGAGTAGCATCAAAACAGATGATATATCTTGACTTCTCAAACCAATTTACCGTCTATGTCAGAGTAGAATTGGACCAGTGATGACTCTGTCGTAAGTGGCAACTAATATACGTTGTCCCTTATGCCCTTCCCCACCAGTTTAAATTAAGTTCATACTATTGTTCCTTTACTCCAATCCCTTCCTTGTTTTGCCACGCGAGAGATTATTTCCAGGGTAGCCCTTCCTGTAGTAAGAGGCGACAAAAGAGCCTTCGTCATATGGCCTTTTCTGAATTATTAAGATCAGAACTTGTTAGCTCTACCGGCAAGGGTGACATCAAATCGAATTGAGATCGAAATCAAATTTCAAACCAATCTAGTGATTAAAAAATAGTGATTTTGTTTTTTACAGTTCATATTTGAGTTATGTACCTTTATTTGTGTCTACCGTTATTGTGTGGTAACGAGTACCTTGTTAATCATGTAGTAGTAAATGGAATAATTTTACAGTCGTATGTTACATTAACCAGCTAGTTTCTTCTCTTAGGTAAGTCGTTGAACATTGGCAAAAACGACTAAAAGGTTCATCCTCTTATCTACATGTTTCCATGTCAGTTGCAACAAGTGTCGAGAAAAACAACCCCGTCTTGGCGGACATTTTGTTCTTATTTGCGCAATTCCATGTGGTTTCAAGAATCGAATGCACTCGGCTGACTGGTTACAGAAGGGATTCCCCAGTCAGTCTCTCTTGTCTAACAAGACGAGATATTTAATTCTTCCCGACGTTTCGAGGTGCACTTTACGAATGTGTTGTACAAGAGAGAGACAGAGAGAGAGAGAGTCTTCCCCCCCCCACTCCTCGTAGGTGGGTAAAGCGCACTTCGTGTGGCTTGTAAAACGAATCATATTGAACGGCAACTAACATCAAGTCTCTTTGGAGTTATTTTTATTGTGATGTTCTTTTTTATTATTTTGTACTATTATTGTTATTTATTCGAATCTGTTGCAAACACAGCATGAGTAAGTATATTTTGAAACGTAATATAGTATGTATATAGCTATATGTATCGTTCTTCTATGTGTTTTATTGACTACTAGATACAGTACATAAATACGTCAATTGTAAATTGGCAGCCCCCGATTAGATGGTGTAGTAAAACGCGGATCTGCCTTCCAGATTTGTATCTTTCTTGGGCACGTATGTGATTTGGTGTTTCTCCATCTTCATAATCGTCCACTCACGGTCTCGATTAGAATTGTTGCCAAAATGTGATACCTAACAATTACGCCCAAATAACGGATCATCATCGGTAATAGAAAACAGTGTTGGATATGAAACATATCATTGTCCAGGCCTTCTTATTGGGCACGTGAAAGCAGTAACGGCACATTTTCATATTATGTACCATTTTTATGGCCTTGTATCACCCAAGCTTTTCACTTAACTTCTTCTTTCTTCAGAGTAAATTTAAATTTGGGGTTCATAGTGAGCGCAATAAGCGTTTAGCGTAACTGTCAAATGTTCGCGCAGCCAAATTGTCTCCAACTAGACGGAAGCGTTTTATAATCCCAGGAAATTCCCTACAAATGTTTCAGAAAACGCCTATTTAAGTTAAACTATGTTCTAGAGTCTAGACAATGTAGATCGACATTTTATGTCCACAATTTAAACAAAAATATGTGCTTGATGGGGAGAGATCTTCCACAGCAAAGATATTATAATATTACAGGTTCTGGAAAGGAAACACAGAAAGTCACAATGATGCCACATTTCGCTGTAAGCTATTCTTTGAAGAATTTGCTATGTTAGAGAAACTGCATTACAACCGGATAGCTTGACCTTGCACACAATAGTTGTGGTACATTGTCCAGGGCAACAAAACGTTGCACAGTAGTTGTTTTGTTGGCATATTGCGACGACTAAATTAACGCAATCCCCCCATCGTTGTAGTTTGTCCCTGTGTAATAGCCGAGTAGGGTCGAGATTACATTTTGAAACTCCTACACACAAACACCTTCACCATTTTCGTACTTACATTTACACCAAGATTTGTGTAACATTGTATCATCTCTCTTTAAAAATACAGAAGTCAAATAGCAGGAAATAATACTATGGTACAAGTGGTACATCCAACAAAACCACGGTGAATGACCAAATAATCCACCCGATTCCATTTTTCTTCGCAAACATTGTCGATATCGCGATTTCAATTTTTTAATAGATAAAAAGAGGCGTGATGGGGGGAGCGAAGGGGGGAGGGGGGGGGGGGCGGTGGAATAATTCCTACACATCCACTTTATAAATAACCATTGATTTGATTTGATTATTTGTTGTTTTACGACGCAAGTACTCGACAGCTAGATCATATCACGTCGGCCTTTTAGTCGCCTGTTACGACAGGCAGAGCTATCATGGAAAAATTCTACACCGGGTCCAGACGAAGTATACCATACGGTATTGGTTGATTCATATATACTTGTTATTAACTGATTTTAAACAGTGCCTAAAATTAAACAAATCAGTTTCCAATCAAGTAAATCCGTAACATGCTGTCGAAAATTACCAATTCAGCCGATATGACTCAAGAACGAGGTAGATATTCAACCACTTATAGGTTCCTGTATCTACTGAGGCTGATCTAAACGTAGACACGTTCATCGAATCCCTGTTATGAGTGGGGAAGGCGATATCTTCCCCCCTCCCCCTTCCCTAATCTCGATTAGCCTCGCGGTGCATAAACGGAGCGTTAAATCTTGACGTCGATCAATTAACGTCTCTAACAGCGAAGGGTAACTTAACTTCGATGTTTACGTAAGATCACCGTGAGAAGATCACCTTGGGGACTGTTCGTGATACACAAACAAAACACACGCGTTTTGGTAACTGGTGGGCCGCGACCCCCCTCCGCTATTCTAAGGCGTTTCCCTCCTCTTATATCATCGGTGAGACACGAGGAATTCGCTTGTTATGCAAACACAAAAACCTACTGTAACGCACCCACAGGTTGGGAAAGCAGATTCTGTAACGCAAACAATCACCCCTGTATGGCGCCAGTCGTAAGCGACATAAGTAGGCATTGCTCAGTCCATGTAACAAAAGAATTATTGTAGACGTATAATCGGGTGGTGACCTTAAGTAAGTGATCGTTATTTATTTATCGGAATATGTGATTTACGTTTACACATAATTATTAAACATGAAGCAGACAATTGTTGACAATGTTGTATTCTTAAATGATGGAATACGTAGTTGAATTAAATATATATTATACTCTCATAATATTGTATCTGCCCTCAATTGACTTGTTCAAGGTTTCCCTCGTTCATAGGACGAGAACCGTAAAGTGCGAGTTCTTTTAAAAGTGAAAATAATCCACAAAAAAGTCACTGAAACCCTTGATGTCTTGCGTCTTAAACATGACAATGAGTATCACCAGCACCACCTACATCATTAGCTAGGAGACAAAGTATTCACCAAAACGGAGACCCACAACTAACCCTACAATATACCACTTATATTTTAATAAAAACTCAAACAGAATAAAAATGTCAGCCAAATTTCAATGCGCCCTATAATACCAACGTAATAAAGAATAAAGAATAAATTAAGTTGACAAATTGAATCCACCTCCACTTTTAGTTACTTTTTTAATAGTGTCGGCTTAAAAGTACACTGTTTATGAGTTTCCTGGATTTAATATCCACTGCGTTGAAGTGCTAATTGAAGTGCTTAACCGTGACTCGCGGGGGTGTAAATAACATTTGCATATAGTGCGTATAAAAAAGCAATCTGCTACCAAGTCTGAAAAATATCATTTATGTAGGACGTTAATGTAGGGATGAACAGTGGGGAAAGAGAGGAGGGAGGGGAGAGGGTAACAAGTCCGTCAAAAGCTCAAACGTGGACGTGAGGCGAATCCAATTCCTGAAACCGTAAGGGTTGGTTATGTCCGGTTAGCTTGTACTGAGACCCAACGGCCGCGTGCGAACACTCACTAAGACAAGTGTTCGCCACATCGGGGGTCGTTTATGTCAGGTCAGCTTGTACTGAGACCCAACGGCCGCGTGCGAACACTCACTAAGACAAGTGTTCCCCACATCGGGTGTTGTTTATGTCTAGTCAGCTTGTACTGAGACCCAACGGCCGCGTGCGAACACTCACTAAGACAAATGTGTTTTCCAAATCGGGGTTTTCGTACTCGGAACCTCTAAATGGATAAACGAAATAGATTTTGTTCGTAATTGATGTTTCGCTAAGGTGAAGTTCAAACACTTAAGAATGACCGTTTGAGAAAAGTTCACGTTCTACCAGTTCCTTCCCGTTGGATAGATTCTAAAAATATACCAAAACTCTAAAAAATGTTCAAAGAGAGAGAAAATACAGTAGGACTTAAACGACGCGAGAAACAATCTGGTTCGAGTCCCTTCTTTGAGATCCTAACTATAAAGGCGTTTTCATGGGTTTGCTTCGTCAGAAAGTAACTCTATCAGACCAAAGATTAGTTTGTAATCTTTGATCAGACCATCAGACCACCATTTCCAAGACGTGTCCGAGTTTCATTTTGGCATTTACAGGAAATATATAAACACACAAGAGAGAAACGTATCTCATTGTAGATGAAGCCAACGGTTTAGCCGCGGTCGCTTAGCCGGTTCCCATATGAACACCGAAGCTAAGCAACCTCGGGCTAGGTCAAGAGGTGGATGGTTGACCACTCTCCTCTGAAACACTAGTTACCGTTGGTAAGAGCAGGTTGGAGGGTTCGAAAGCCTGTGTAACAGCTTCGTTCTTCTCGTCAACTGCTCGGCAGTCCAGGTTAGTGGAGGAATCTATATGACTGGTCACCGTCCTTTCGGATGGGACGAAAAGCCAATGGTCTCCTTGGTACTTTTCGACAGGAGTAGGCTACGTGCGGGTACCAGGCTTCCCCTCCTCCCTTCCCCATTATTATTATTACGCCATTATTCAGACAGAATAAGAGCAATTCCACAATGGTAAATATAATAAAGAACATCATTCATCAATCATCAATCATCAGGATAAGGAGGGCATTGTGCCATACACTGGCCTTAATTACAATAAAATAAAGTACGTATTGAATATCATATAACATTTTTTTAAATGTTCAAGTAACGAAAGTCTGTAGTGTCTTCTTGTTGCAGGATTAATTGGATATATTCACGTGACGTCACAGATATTGTCGGCACCCTTACATCAGGTATTGCAGTTCCTACACAATCATACTGACCGTCATCCCGTACACTGAGTCATTGTTATAGACAAACCAATACACATATTGCATACCAAGAATATATTATCAACTAATGTATCTGACTTACTTTAAACCCCACAGTTAAATTGCATACCCTATACAATATTTTGTCTTGTGTTGCTCCATCATGGCATAACATAAATATAGCTGTTGACTGACTTTAAAGGTCTCTCACACCCAGAAGTAAGATAGTGTCAGGGGAGTCAGGCCACCCACAGTTAGTTTCCAACTTAACAAGTGTGAATCACTAACGGTTTTTTCCGATTATCTAGTACAATTTGGTTGCGTTAAGTTTTTTGACGTAAACCTACTTGGACGTTTTCTTGTACGTTACCGTCAAAAAACTTACCGTAACAGAATTGTACTAGCTAGATAATCGGGAAAAACGTCAGTGATTCGCGCTTGTTAAGTTGGAAACTAAATGTGGGCGGTCTTGATACTATCTTACTTCTTGCTGTGAGAGACCTATATCACAGTTTTAAATAGCTTTAAATCATTCTGCATTTCTTGTAAACCTCATCATACGATCATGTCAATACACTGATGATAATCGAGATTATCAGAGAGATTGTAATATAATACCAGAAATAAATTAATCACGTGACATTCACCCCCTCACCAGTATTCCAAAATGGTGAGTTCGTCAGACGAGCGTATGTTTGCGTGACAACCTGTCTGTCCCCATGATTCGTCGGAGTTTCAAATTATACGTTTCGTTATCATACCTTTAATAATCACATTCGTTTGTGTGTTTGTGTGCGCAGCTGTTCATAGATACCGACGAAAAACATGAAATGAACCGATTCTCATCAATCACTGCACAGCGACTTGTGGCTCCATCATTTAATACCGTGACAAAAATAGAAGCTATCGGATAGTCATTTATTTGGTACAGCCTGAAATCCTTTATTAATTCCACTGAACGAGCGCCCGCCAACATATATTTGTGGTCTAGTTAAAAATTCCATCAAAGCCCCCGATGCGAAAATGATATTTTTGGCTCATTTCATCGACTGTCGGGATGCAGCCTGGTTTTCATGGCAGTGGTGTGAACAGTAGGGTTCGCCTGGAGCCGCTGGTTACATACGAGCGCTAGTTGTGTCCGAGGGCGAAAACAAGTTAAAATGATCAAACTTTGTTCATGGCATCGAGAAGAGATGGTGTGTCTAAAACTGTGGCAGGGTACCGGACTAGCTAACTTCAGCCACGTGCGCTTGAAATTTCACTACAGTGTAGTTCCGCGGGAGTTTACACCAACCTGTTAGGCAGTTTTCTTGGTACACCCCTAGAGCAAAGTCCAGTCGAGCAATTATCTCCATTCAAACCCGAGCGAAGGAAGAGCAATTCAGATGACTCATCACATTCTTCAAGGCGATGAGGTCCGATCGTTCTAGGAAAACAAGAAACCACGGGGTAGCTATCTTTCAACGTATCTATGGGTGTCCAAAACGGGTGGAAAATGGTGGGGCAATGGTTTAAACTCCCGCGGAACTCTACTGTAGGCGGAATCGAATGCCCGTTTTGGGGAAATCGAATCGAATATCTTTTCCTCAAACTAGTCAATAACTCTATTTTAATAACTGCAGGAGTGTACAAAAAAGGGAACACTGATGTTTTACTATCCAACAAAAGCAATTAAACTAAAAGAATTTTCCAATAATCAAAAAGCAAACGAGTAATAAAATTGCATACTTACTAAAGGATTTTCTACGTGCAGAGGGCAGTAAAGAGACATTACAGAAAATGTATCCACTGCTGTAAATTTAAATTAAGACACATACTAATGTGAGTAACTTTAGTCTTAAATAGTCGTCAAATTGTATTATAATGACGTAGATGCACGCAGCCCTGACATGGGGTCTATGAATTACTATTCCTTTCCCTGCCTTAGGGTGTTCGCTGTACGTTACCGAAGAGGTAGAGGATTTTATTTTTTGTGATTTTTTCTCCATATCTACTGTAATTTATTAGGCACCATTCAGAATACATTAATTGCTTTCGCAAAAGTGATCCACTTTTAAAATCTGAATGTTCATTAATTTAGAGTGAAATGTTTTTTTGCCCAGAATAGGCCCACTGTTGTGGGGACATTAAACAGTCGTTAATTATTTTCTATCTCAAATTATAAACGATAATATAAACAGTTTTGCTCAAAGCCTCTAGAAATGCAAAGTAAAGGATATTGGGGAAATATGTCTTCTTGAAAAGTGTCTTCACTAAACTAATTTGGAATTAAGCATGACAGCTAAATATAGAGCCCAGTTTACCGGGGTTTCACGCCTTCCTTTATAAACGCGCTCCAGCCAACACGCCGAGTGGCCGGGCAATCAGACATATCAGATCAGATCAGAATCAGACATATGTATCTAATTAAGGATACCGTTCAACTAATAGATACGAAAATTCAAATATAATGAGGTCAAATTTACGTCGAACTAGCGAGATTCGACGACGAAGTTTTGCTGGGGAAAATACGTTAAAAAATTTCACATTTCCCAAAACAAAAATGTTTTTTTTTGATACAGTTCTCTTTTATTTTCTCCTCGTAGTAGGTCGAAGTGAACAGCAAACGGATTGTCATACCACACCGAATACTCGGTGTAAGCTTACATTTAATATTAACAAGTCAGAGCTTTTGTGAAGCCTCGGGGCAAATCTTGATATCCCACATGGAATTGTGCTCGGGAGTATATGGTTATATATATTAATTACATTTGTCATGAAAATAGCTTTCTTTCTTAATTGGACATCACTGCTCGGCCAGCCAGAGAGTATCTGCTAAAACATTTCGTTGAAATGAAGTCGCACGTGTCTAGGGACAACCCCCCCCCCCCCCCCCCCCGGGACATGGAGCCGCCATGTTGCCTAAGTAAGAGCCAAGCTAATGATCTCACAGCTGCGAGTGCCCACATTGTAGTTCCCACGAATCGAAAACCCAGGCGCAGCTTTGGTGCACATTTATCTCAAATCTACTAAAATACTATGTTATTGCGCGAAATAACTTAATAGGATGTCAACAGCTTACCTGAGTAGAGTAATGGTATAAGCCGCGATAGAGAAACACAGATACATAACAAAACATATTTTTAAACTGTAGCTTTATAACTTTTAAGTTTTGTTTGCGTGAAAGAAATAGGATGTCAACGGCTTATCTGAGTAGAGTAATGGCCTAAGCCGCGATAGAAAGACACAGATACATAACAGAACAAAACAAAACATATTTTTAAACTTCATAAGTTAAGTTTTGTTTTGTTTGTTACTCAGGTAAGCTGTTGGCATCCTATTTCTTTCACACAATTACAGTGCACCAGCTTTTTGCGCACTCCTATAACCCCAATAAAATACTCTTTAAATACTACTCTTAACCAAGATTAGAAATTGATGATCTATTATTCTGTGTAAATACTCTGTCCAAATAACGGGTCGTAAATGTCAAGAGGATTATTTTCGTTAACGGCGAAGAATTGTGGCGGTTGACGCGCTCTGTATCGCATTATAAGAGCATTTAAGGTAATTTAATTAATAATGACTGTAGTAAAAGTGGTACAACTCAAATATTAGGCCTATATCTGCCCTAAGGAAATGCGCCAAGTGTAAAATTCAATCTTGGTAGTGAACATGAGAAAAGAGAGACGTTATTTGTGTTAACGGGTCACCCGCATAATAAAATTATTTTTTGTTCCATAGTGACCACTTTTTGCACAACCGCAAAAAGTAATTTTGTATAGATTAGTATCGATTGAACGTATTTTCCAGCACCCAGGCAGCTTAACATCACACTTGAAACGCATTAGCACAGCTTCAATGTTTACATGTTTAACTTCACGCGCTATGTTTCAATAAAGGGGAAGTAATTCGCCCAAATTAACGGTTTTGTATTATTGATATCTTAAGAATATTTCTTGATACTGTTAAAGTGATGAATATACCAGCGACTTGGTTTTGTATTTGTAAAAACTTTCAAATATTGTCATTGTTACGATTGTAATATTTGTAATTAATTAATTATTTAAAGAAATGTCAAACTAAACACCTGATTGGAATAACGTTGTAACCAAAAAAATGTTAGTTAAGAGATAATTGATAAAAACTATATTACATACACAACGTTTTTCCACTAACGACAACATTGAAAACTATACGTCAGGTTGAAAAAATTTTGCCGACAGGTGGTAATTGGTTAGTGTGTGAAACCTACGTTTTTCCACTCTTCATTCCATATCGAAAAAAATGGTGGTCACAACGTTATTCCATTCAGGTACCTATTCAATTACAATATTGTAGTCACGTTTATAAATTCATTGGTTAGCGGATACAAAACCAAATCCCTCATATGAATCACTTTTTCAATATCTTAACGTGTTTTCAAAACATGATAGTACTGTTAATTTGGCGTGGCTTCGTTTTTGCGACTTCGTGCGTAAACATAGCAATATCAAAAATTGAACATATTTCTTAAAGGCTGGTCCACACAGATTTTTAAGACATACGATTTAAGGTTTAACGCGTAGTCGTAAAGTTGGATCATAGGAAACACGTACTGGCGTTCACACAAAGTTTTAGTTTTAAGACGTTGTTTTCATTGTTGTTTTTAAAACAACGTCTTAAAACCTTATGCATGATATCTTCAAAATCTGTGTGGACCAGCCTTAACAAAATCTGAATGTACGTACAGCAATGCATGTTATTTTACAATCTAACTACCCATCATATATATACAGTATTAAAATGGTTAATTTGTAGAATGAAAACATATGAAATCTAAACTTTATGACATTTAGAACAAAGTTTGTGTTATTGAAATATGTACGTTTGGAGACCTATTTTTAACAGTCAACAGTGTCAAGTCAAGTACAAGATTGTTGCTATAGAATTGTTTCTACATGCTATTTTCCATAAGAACAACAAACTCCATAGCAACCATAAACTTAACTATACATACTTGACTCAACTGTGCATCGCGTCTATGTAACCAATGTTATTTGTGTAAAGATCGATCCTGTCAGGAAAGAATTGTGTCCTTATTGATTGTTATCACCAAAGCTTGTGATCGGTGTTCGGTGTTGGGATGCGTCTTGGAGGGCGCCTAGTTACAAAACTGAGATAAGTGCTCCACCCCCCCCCCCCCCCTCCCCTACTTTCCTACGTTGAAAAACCGGCAAAGAGATTACCTGCGTTTTTACGCGTTTTACATTTCAAAACGTGTTAAGCTTATCTTGACTTTGTCATAATAAATGTGTGTATCAATTTGTGCGTAGGCTACGGCAGCAGCCGTATCAAAAATTCGAAAGTGTTTTTCATGATCATCAATATCAGTAATAATAAACGTGGTTATATTCTCATCTACAACATACACAAGTAAAGGGGAAAACTATGGGTCAATCGGTTATTAACAGTTTCCAATTTTGGTACCAAAAATACCAAACTACTAAAATCAATAACGACAGCTCAGTGCAAGCATACGAGGTTATAACTCGGGAGGTTGTTGGTTCAATTCTTGCTGCCACAAGTCCTGATTCAAGGATTTTGAGACGTTTACCTCAGTCATACAACCAAGGAAGGACTTAGTGCTTAATACCCTAATTATCTTATTAATAACTAATGTGGGGGCTGGTCAGGTTTGCTATGAAAACTTATAACCTTTATTTATTTATTAAA
Source organism: Isoperla grammatica (assembly GCA_945910005.1). Classification (NCBI taxonomy): domain Eukaryota; kingdom Metazoa; phylum Arthropoda; class Insecta; order Plecoptera; family Perlodidae; genus Isoperla; species Isoperla grammatica. The sequence continues at coordinate 44,890,861 of OX246739.1, forward strand.
TGTCTATCCTATTCAGTTATAAAAATTGATTTACAAAGGAGTACAATAAACAGAACTAGGCTATGCAAACAATTAATAATAATGACATAATAAATACCAATAACAACAAAACAAAACTAACTACTGTACTATAAAAAAATCACGAACAACATAATTTCCAAGGTATAAACTCACAATTGCTATTAACATATAAGTAGGCCTACGTTTTTCACGAAAACATCTACAATACGTTCTTTGTTTTAAACATAGCGTTTGTACACCATCCACTCTCTAATACTTCCACATTACCTTTTTTTTATAAATACAAAGGATAAATGACTAAATCAAATGAACCCAATGAACAACAGCTGACAATTTTCAAAACAATGTGGCTTAAGCATTTCTTGTATTGAAATTATACAACGTTAATAAAATCATACACATTTTTTAAAAATAAACACTCATACAACAAAAGATCACAATTTGTTAGAAAGTTGAATAGCGTCACGGTGGAACGAGGCACCCCTTGTGATTCTCAAGTATTTTATAACCTCCTTGGTATTATCATAGACTGAACTCTTGTGGCACCGGACTGACTGGTCATACATAGGAGGCTTCTCGCTCGAAGGAATCCATCCCACTTGACCCTGGATCTCTTGAGATTTGTGAGCTTGAATGCCCTAACAATGGTGGCCACTCCAAGTTCCCCTCTCATCGCGCCCTGACGGCTCAACGCCTTCGCCTGCGTCGCGTCGTTATGGACGGTGTTATTGTTGCTTTATCAAGGAAAGATGTTGAATAAGAGACATTCATAAAGGTCAGATATATTTTGCCACAGTTTTGTTCGTTGTTCCCATATTAAGGCGGAAGGTCCCCGAATTGACTAACGTTATTTCAACAATAAAAAAAGAAGGTTTTGGCAGAATACGCAAGAATTTTATTTATGAGAATGTTGCTTTGAGTGATTTTTGTAGGATGTAATATTTATAATTGGTACCTTGTGAAGTTAGTTTTATTTATTATGTATTTGAGTGTAATAAAATTAGCCATGCTGCATATTATATTTATTTTACTACAATATTATCATATTATCTATATTTTGTAGTAGTTGATTCTTGTTTATTTAATGTGTAGTTTGGTTTGTTGTCCTCATTGTTGTCAACATTAGGTTTATGAATGGGTAGATAGGCCTATACAATAATACACATTAATTTATTTAGTTAAAATGTACGTTGCCAAATGTAAGTGCAAACTCTGGTCACAGAGTGTGCTCTGATGGTGGTGGTTATTGTTAGTTCGCGATAAAATCACTAGAGCGTGACACAAGACTTCCGGGAGTTGCCGCAAGTAAAAACACAGAGATGCGTCTGGTTTAGGAAGGAAACTAACGGGCACCGAAACTTTACGCATATTAGCCAAGTGTTCACTTATGGTTTGGTCGCATGTGAGATAGGCCTACTGACAAGTCCATGCTGATCTTTTACATTTTAATGCTTACAGTCCACGATATTTTCCTCCTCTGCCAGAATATATAGAACAATGAGCCCTTGTTTATTTTATCTGTATTTCCAGCCCCGTGTATTATTGTTTACCAATACCCATAGAGTAAGGACGTCTGGAGCGACGATCCTACGAAACACATTTCGTACCCTTTGAGTTAAAACTTGAAAAGATTTTTTTTTTTTTATTTTTAAAGAGATACTATTCGCAAAACATTTTCAATACTTTTTGTTTGGTTTTACAATTTAAAGTGTTCAAAAAGAGTTGTTACTTCTCGAGGAAGGTTTGGCGCTCCAAGCCTGCCAATTTACCAACCCGTGTCTGTAGCGTAATTCCATTTGTGCTCTCGGCGACATTACGGCGTAGGAGGAATAGAGTATAACACTAACACATATTGCCAACCACGCCGCAACACAACAGTAGCGAGAGAGAAAATAACGCAAGGCCTCGTTGGCCTAATTAAAATAAACATTGTTCTTATCCAGTTTAATTTAACTCAACACTACCAATTCACTTTAATGGTTGGCTTTGCTAGTTCTTAGCTTGATTAGAGTTGTGTTTATTGTCTGTTAATACCTCGAGAACTCACAAGCTAACTTTTTATTTATTATTGTTATTTAGTTTTATGTTTGGTAGCCGTATGTTTCTTCGTAATAACATACACTCTTTTATGTTTCCTGGCGATAGAGTGGAACATTATGTCTCGTTCAGATAGGAAAAGAAAAGCACAGGGCAAATGATGTGGTACACCAATATAAAAACACAGTAAATACCAATACATGAGTGTTGATGTTGCACGTTGTGCTGTGTCTTATCGTGTGTCTGTCAGTCTACCTCTAAAAATAGAATGTGAATAACAATTCTTGTAACTAAGTGAGTAGAGACTACAAATACAAATGTATTTTGTTTATATTTAATGTAGTCAGACAGACGGAAGTAAATAATATGATGCAAGTGACATATTGACATGTCATAGCACCTAACCACCACAATTTGTATAAAGGGTTATTTGCTGATTTATTGACAAATACATTGACAATTTCTTTTAAAGCGATTTCAATCAAAGTCTTAGCTTAGCACAACAAATTATATGATATCATTAGTTTAAAACCGAAAGAATGACACAGGAGTAGTGTTGAGTTTATGCTAAGCAATGTATGTGTCCTTATTAAATAGTGAATCGATCACATGCACAAAAATTCAAATTATTTGAGACGATGTCTTAGAATTTAAACAAATGAAACTACATGATTCATATTCGCGAAATTAAACATATTTATGGAAGTGGTAGAAATGAGACGTTAAAGTTGTAAAGTAAAGATACGTAAAAATTTACGTTACCAAAACTTTCTAAGTTCATAAGCTTCATAAAAATTCCTCAAAAATGTAATTAAACAAGTAAATTCTGAGTTAAATATAGTGATAATTAAGAAAACATTGTGTAAACAGCAAGACAAAATAATGATCGTTAGTAGATTTACAATACATTGTCATCCTTCAATGATAAACATGCATCCATGCAACATTTCAGATATTGTCAACTTCTACCATAGAGCAGAAAACTTTTCACCCCGAAGCCAAAACGTGTTTTGTGAACTCTCTAACCAACATCAAGTAGCTTAGCTTATAAAAGAGGTTCCAACGCTAAGTTATAGATTTGTTTATATGGCAGGAGATTATTTTCGAAAGAATTGCGTGGCGGTCCCTTCTTGCACGCTCGGAGTTGTGGGCGATCTTAAGATTGGTAGGCCTGCCTATAGTATTCCCACGCGTCAGGGAAAATTCCTTGGAAAAGTGCAATGACATCCGGATAGCCTCACGAACAAGCGTTTTATTCTTTACACGTCAATAGATCGACAATGAATGGCGACTACGAGAAATGAAATTATAGGTAGCACGAAAAGTGGGATGTTTTGGTCATGGAAGGAAATACAGGTATACGCTTTTCTTGTAGTAGTACGTCACTTTTATTTAATCAAGGGGGAAGCGACTTTGCATGCAAGACTTGGTCACGAGGCCGACTTTCACAATATCGTTTCTTGAATGTTAACAAATCAAACATTTTTGTTCTAGTGCGGAATTTTTTTCATGGAAGCATGAGGCAGTGCTCAGGTTTTAAAATTTAAATAAGAAATGAATCAATTCCATATCTTATTTCAACTTGCTATGATGCACATCAATCAAAACATCATCAATGACTAAACAATCAGAACGCAGAAGAGCCAGAAGAGAATGTCTACTACGAAGATCAAACTCTCTCTCTCTCTCTCTCCCAGATTTTTTTTTTTTAAACGTTATACCGTATTTTAATGTTGTATTCAACGACAGGAAGACTCTAATTAAAGCGCCAGTTAGACTACTGAAATACGCAACTTCGACGACTGTTGTGAAGCAACTGGTTATTATTTCACTAGTCTACTATTCGTTCTTACAAATATTTATTTCAATTGCAAATCAGCCTTAAAATAGTAAACTGACTGAGATGTGACTAAAAGTTGTAACTAAACTTAACAAATGAATGCAAAAGAAAGTTTTAATTAACGTCTAAAAGGGTTACTAATTTTATTTTCCATGAGCATTGCAAATATGACACAAATTAATGTTTGTTAATTAAAAGTTTTTCTTTCAATTCGTTTTATTTTCCAAAACGAATAATGTAATTTATTTTAAATTATGTATTTAACAACGAGAGAGAAAGAGCACAAGATATAGAGAACAAAGCCTCCTCAGACAACAAACCCAACTATATCCCAACTTTAAATTCCCTTCTTGCAATGAACAGTACGGTATCGCTGTGTAGGATTACTACTTGGAGACGTTCTGTGTGCACCAATTAACCAGAAGACAGATGGATAGCCCTAACTATTCGTGACGGTATAGCAGTTGTAATTGAAAATGTTCTGTGCAACATTCTCAGCACGTCAAATCGTCGCATGAAGCGATTCCACGAGGCGAAGATTCAATTAGCCGCGCGGTAAAGCGCCACATCTTAATTCGATTCCACCTAAATCGCTTCGACGGTTCGACTGCACGCGTTCTATGAAGTCTTTTGTTGCTTGGTCGAGCAAGACATGGAGACAACGGATCCTGACCTATAACACGGGTCAATAGCCGGACAGGTGAGATAAGTTTCATTAGAAACAGAAGATCAAATTGCGTTAGACGTGAAATCTTAAAACTGGTCCATTGGGGACTCGTATTACATGTCCAGCAGACTGGATGCCCTGGAAGATTACCGGTCTATCGTTACACGAGGCGGTTGAAACCCAAGGCGGCATTCATCTCTAGTTGGATGTGCTACCGCCATTTACGGAATCAGCTTGGCTTATCGAGACAGTCACACGAATAGAAAGTGTATTTTTTGTGCTGCATAAATGCGAATTGAGTGAAAATATAAAAATTGTCACGAGATAATAACTATTGCACCAAAAACGTGCTCGCTTGATCAAGAGCCAGCTCGGCTGACAGGTGTAGCTTCCTGAGTTTCGTTGTTCTTCATGTCTTTATCAAAATTTCTGTCAGGTAAACTAATACTAATGTATGAGTGCTGGGTGATGCGGAGCGACACCATTTGGTCACTAAGGTCAAGGTATGTTATCTTGTGTCCACACAGAGGTCGACATGTAAAGTTGACGGAACTTCGGATTGGCTCTTGAACTTGCCTATTCAACTCTACACTGCTAGTTATAAATTAACTAGTTGACTAGTTTAGAATGAGAGCGGTCACCCACCCATCTCCTAACCTAGTCCAATGACGCCTACTATTCGGCGGGGAACACACAAGCCTACGCAATTCTTCATGCGACGCAAGAACATAGTTATTTACAGAGACACCGCTAAGTCAGATAAATATTCTTTTTGGGTTTGTTTTTGTCCCTTTAGGGCAGACTTCCGAGGAAATATTGTGAACACGTAAACGAAAGCGATCGGATTATTTTGAGGCCGACAGGTCATGGGTCGGGAAAACAGAATGCAGGAAATACTAAATTGGATTCGTTGGACATTCTTAACATCTTTCCGCGAATACGTGCTGCCTTTACAACCGTGGCTTTAACTGCTGAAGAAACTCTGAAGTAGGGTTAATAACTGTTTTCAATCAGTTTTCCACCAACTGGTAAATAAATACATTTATATTTGGTATGTTTCATAACTTTTTTACTAAGTTACACGGAATGATTTCCAGTGGGGGACATTGTTCTGTATGGTCCCTGCTAAATTAGAATTTCTGTATGCTATGCATGGCCAGTATTCATCATGCATTCATAAAACATGTGTACATTTTCCAGCGCGTAAAGAACAACCTACCGTGTTGACAAACGATCTCAGAATCATTGAGCATTTACCCGTTTCGTCTTGGTTGCAGACATGGTCATTTATGGTTTGATCGTGAAATTCTATGACCGACTTTCGAATTGGAAACTGACGTCATTAATTTCGAGCGGGCTAATAAAATAATATTTAAAATTATTTTTCTTTAATGTCAATTTTCTCATTTGTTATCATTCAAATGCATGTTATTAATTTTGGTTTATCTTGTTTACATTTAAGTTGCATATTATCCTAAAACAAGCATTATACCATGTTATACTGAGGGTAACAATAACATTAAAATTGTACAAAAATACAGCTATATTGTGCTGCTCCTTGGATTTTATTGCCATGGTATGAACCAATAATTTGTTGCATATAATATAATAAGCTATTGACACCATTTTCCTGTAACACACCTAGTTATGAGAAGAAGAACCGTCCTTCAAGTAAAAGAGATTTACTAATTAGTCACTATACTGCGCCACATTGTTTACATAATCGTTCGTACCATAACGATGTAGATGAGTCATTAATCTACAATCTACTAGTTGAAACCAAATACCCAAAACGAGACTTTAAACCGTTCCATTCTCAATGGGGGACGGGGATGCGGGGATAAGCCCACAATACCCACAACACAAGAGTTCCATTTGTAAAACGCCAAAACAGTAATTGGAGCTAACACGGTATTTTCATCAGTACTCAAGGGCATTATCCGCTTTACCGCCTACAGTGAGGAAAAGTGCGTAGGCTCGTTACGGTCGGGTACATGTTCGCGAGTATCGACCCCTCCCAACGGGTCTCCAGGGACCCATCTTGCGTTTTTGTTTTCGTACGCGCCCTCTAGCGGTCAAGCGGTCGAATCGATCAGTGTGGAAATCTACTTAATTATTTCCACCGTACGGTTGTGCTGTCTTTGGGGAAATGATCCTCCAATATCTAAAAAAAAGTCTGCCTGCACTGTGTTGATATTGCAGAGGAAGTTCTTTCGTAGTTTGCACTAGTTGACTCCAAAACAGACGCCTGTTGAATGGTAACCGAACATGATATATTATTTATTCCGTAGCCAACAACTTGTTTGACGCTCTTTACAACACGGTTCAACCTTTCCTTTTCAGAATATCTTATTTAGAAACCGACCTCTTTAGTTATAAACTTAAATTAGCTATCTTTATGTCAAATCTCATACACCATACACACTTTTACTTTCTTTTTTTATTATTTATTTTTCAGTTGTGGGAGCTAGTAAGATGGTAGGAAAGGGATTCATGCCCCAAACACAAAGTGTCCCAATAAATATTCTATTCTATTCTATTCATTCATAAAAAAAATATATAGAAAAGTACACAAATTATTACAATATACAGAATAAGTTTAGAAAATATTATGCAGATAAAATAAAAAAATAAATAAAAATAGAGCGAATTATATTTTTAAATTTTGAATGTGGCAGAGCTTATATTTCCATACTTAAACGAGTTAACAGGTAGTTTCACCTTATGAATCATCTCTATTCATATCTCTTCTTTATTTCTTTCTTTTGTATCTTTATTTCGTATTTTCTTCTCTTTATTATTTTCTTCTTCTTTATTTTGTATTAACTTACTCCCCATGTCCTAGATCTTACGATTTCTAACGTATATACATAATTCCTAGTGACGTCTGACGTGTTTACCATGGGAGTTGCTAATTAGCAGCAGGTGTATTGGCGTTTCCTTTGTGTGGCTAGGGAATCCCCCTAGTAGGCGTGAGGTGCGCAGTGTGTACACTCCGACAACCTTGAAAGTGTTAGGGTTGTTCTTAGCGTCATATCTCAGACTTCAGTGGTATCACGCGAGAGGTCATTGTAGAGGTCACGGGTTATATTCAACTTGTCCTTTATGAAAGAGCTATTGGAGATTCTTTCCTACAACTATACCACTACTATAATAAGCTTAAGATGGACATTTGAGCTCACCCTTGTCTGTGGTCGATAAAAGAGAACATACAATCAAAAGAAAAAACACAACACACAAGTAGCTTGGATAAAACTTTTGTCAACAAATATTTCAATTTCTGGTTAGTTCAGCACTGCGGACCAATTCGAATTTATAACAGTTATTATTGATCATGTATAATATTTACTTTCGGTTTATCCAGTTTGTACTCGATCGAAGATGATGTGTACGGTATGTTCAGTGCGGAGTGCGGACTGTGCCACAAGCACAACGAATATTTATAACGAATATGTGCATTCACTTTGTTTTTACAAGTTTTATATTCCCAATCCACTGTATAGTACCCAGAGTCTGAGTTATTTCTTGACCCCACGGCGCCTTATATCCATTCAAACAAAACGTTGCAACAATGCGTAAACTATATATTAATAATTGTATTAGAAATATGGTCGTTGGAATGTCTTACCAGAAATGAGACGAAGAATACTTTGAAGGGATTCGTCGTAAGTCCGAAATGGCGGCGGAACACAGCTTCTGAAAAATGGAAACAAATTCATGTAAAACTATAGTATATGAAGTGAATTGCGAGAATAATTCCCAATTCTCGAAAATGTATTTTACGAACGGTATTCTTGAGTGGCACATTTTAACACCTTTGAAATGAATTCCTTACAGTCGTAGACGCTATAAAATATAAATAAATTACCAGAGCGTGTGAGACGTTGTGCTCTTTTCTTGTTGTGTAGAAGTCCCTCATCTTGCAACTATACTGCTGAAATCTTTCTATTGCAGCTCAGTACTGTGTGCTCTAGATTATAAATAACAATTATTTTTTTAATAGTTTCCAATCGATACTATGCTAGGAATTTTATAACAAATACTTCCATACAGCTAGATAGAACTTAGGATTGTTAAGACACCTTATAGGACGTTTTATATCTACATCCACACGTATAAGTGTATTCTACAAAAAACGTTTAACACGTATAAGCCCTACTAATTGTACAATACAACAATTTTAAACACACGTTTCAGAAATCCGACATTCTATTTGTGAATCTATTCATAACGTACAATGTTGAACCCAACAACCAATCTAAAAAATAGTAATAATTGATTACACACGGAATATAACAGCAGAACGTATATTTTTATATAAATTTTATATCCTTTTTAAAAAGTTAATTCGCGGGTGAAGATACCGTGTTCATTAAAAACCCTGTTATGCGTCTTGGAGGGTTTCAGTGTGAATGCAGCCTTCAGTTACTCTCCCAGTTAGCTTGAGCCGTGTAAAACAATACACTGTTGAACCACTAGGTTGGTTACACAACAGCTGGCTTATTACCGGATAAACACTTGTTTTACCCCGCAGCATCGATAACCAATCAGTGAAAATTGAATCGACTAGAGGAGACGTTGAAAATATTTATGACAACAACCAACTCAAACAATAACAACAACAAATAATGATGTTAAATGACGGAAATTTAAACTTGCTTCAAAAACTAAATTCTGACACAGCAAAAGAGATCAGAATATCAGAAAAGACGTTACATAGCAGACATTATAAAGAACTTCTTAAGGATAGCGTCGATAGGGTAGCATCGAACAAATGGTTAACGTCCGGGGACATTTTCAGCGAAACAGAGGGATTTATGATCGCTATTCAAGATAAAGTAATCAAGACTAACAATTACAAAAAATACATACTGAAAGACGTCACAGTGGAAGATAAATGTAGAAAATGTAATTTGAAAGGCGAAACAATTGAACATATCGTATCTGGGTGCAAAATGCTTTGTCAAACAGATTATCTTCATAGGCATAACCAAGTTGCAAACATTGTACATCAAAAATTAGCCATGAAGTATAAACTTATAAACACAACCACTGCGTATTACAAATACAAGCCTGAAAAGGTATTAGATAGTAAAGACTACAAATTATATTACGACCGGGCAGTTATTACAGACCAAACCATACATCACAATAGACCGGATATTATATTTATTGACAAGAAGAAACAAGAAACGATTTTAATTGATGTTGCCGTCCCTTTATGCCACAATGTAGAGACAGCTTGGCGGGAAAAGATAAACAGATATGAGGAATTATCAATTGAAATAAAAAGGTTGTGGAAGCAGAATAATGTAACTGTTATACCGTTAATTATATCAGCAAATGGCATTGTTCCACGTAAACTCCATGACAGTATTGAACTAATTGGTCTCCAACCGAACACATACATCGAGATGCAAAAAGCAATTATTTTGAACACGTGTAGGATAGTGCGAAAATTTTTGAACTAAGAAGAATGAAGACTTCAAGAAGTTCTCCATCCCGATGGTGGTTTTCGTGGTTTCCACCGTACAAAGAGCGAATGCTGGGATGAGTACAAATCGGCCACGACCGTACATAGCATCCACAGTTCGGTTTGGAAAAAATAATGTGGACAATGATATATTAAGTAGTATAGCCAAATGTGGGCATTTGAGAAGCAGAAGAAGAAGAAGAAAAAGAAGAAGAAGAAGAAGAAGAAGAAGAAGAAGATATATTAAGTAGTTCTAAGTAGATTTTAATAAGGTAAACACATGGAAATACTTGACATTTGTGTCCGTACAACATGTTTATGCCGGTTTTGACCGAGTTTGTATGTATTGCAACAATAAAATAATAATAATAATAATAATAATAATAATAATAATAACAACAATAATAATAATAATAATAATAATAATAATAATAATAATAATAATAATAATAATAATAATAATAATAATAATAATAATAATAATAATAATAATAATAATAATAATAATAATAATAATAATAATAATAATTATAATAATAATAATAATAATAAAAATAATAATGATGATAAAAGTAATAATGATAATAATTAATAATAAAAGTAAGCAGAAGCTCATTGTTGAACAGTAGTCTGTTGTTTCATAAGAAACCATTCCAAACTTTGGAAAAAGTTCTGTACAACAACAAGCATTTTTCTGATAACAAGTTGCACGTAAAATAACACATACTTCCTTGTTTTTTTGTTGGTACCAAAAGTTTTCCTCGCGAAACAACAAATCTTCTGACAAACTGGTAAAACTTAACCCATTTATATCGAAACAAGAGTCGTAAGCAAAATACTAAGATATCGTTCCTAGTCAGTGGAGTGTGTTCTGATTCGAGCGTAGATATTGTCGGTACTAATCTTTAAAGCTTTCATTGCTAATACTACGGGTATTATCTTTTATAATCTGAAGATAGCTCGGTCGTGTCGTTACGGAACTGGACGGAAACATACGGAGATTTACGACAGCGAAACATGAAGTCGTTCAGATGAAAATAATTATATTGTAGGACTCTTTTCAAGTTTTATCATAAACAAACAAACTTACGCGTCTTCTCCGACAAAAACTAACGCTTGGACCGCTTAACAAATGTTGAAGCTATTTGCAGGACATTGATGACAAAGCGTTAAAATGAAGCGATGAAGCGTTATATTATATTGTACGCCGTAATATCCTTGGAGCGTCTTCCTGCTTCCCTAAAACTTGATAAGGACCAATACGGAAAACGAGTTTATCTCTTAACATCTTTCCCACTTTGACGATGAACGCAATAATTTTGAACCCCTGAAAGCAAATTCGTTGTAAATAAATTACATTAAACTTGTTTGTTGTAATACCACATCACTATTCTCATCAACGCGCTTTATACGCATTAATATATTTATATTTAGCAAAATTAACACCATATTACTCCATAAATTACGCATTATTCCACTGATTACAGAACAAGTCCGCTAAATTGCGCCTGTTTTTTCATAGCCACTTAAAACGCCGGCATTACACAGCGTACAGTCATATTCTTTCTAATTTAAAACAACATGCTAACGACCAATTAACAGATTGAAAAGCAACCGTTCAACCATTAAACACACACACATCATTGTGTGATGCAGTTTTGATGCTTTGGCCGGGTTTGATTTATGTTTGATGACTAATTACGGTACATATTCATTAACAGCAAAATCAATCAATCGTGTGGTGGTGCAATGCACAAGAGTATTGAAATCTCATGGGTAGACGATTGTTTTAAATAGTCCCACGGTTGAACGGGACGGGAGAATTCCGGCGCATTCACACGTCACGCATTAGTTTCGTTCGTCTGTCCTGTACTTTCTGTACGATTCTGAACTTTAGCACTTTTTATGTCGTCGTGCAGTATCATGCACGTCGTTCGCCTGTAAAAGTGCATCATAACTAGTGCAAGAGTTTATGTGTTTGTGCACCGTCTCTGGAGGCGGTGCAATAGTACAGTGCAGAAATATTTGACGACATAAATGGATGAGATTTGATATGAAAACTATTTAATGAGGATGATTATATACTCTACGTGTGGATGTAAATCGGCTTTATAAGAAGAGTACGGTCAATTGATTTACGTTTCGAGGAAAACCAAATATTGCTCAAGTTTTAGCCGAGAGGGCCTACCATAACCTATAAATGACCCGTGACTGGAAGCGCTGAAGAACAAAAACGGCGTCTTTCTGCACTGCACGGTACTGAACTGAACTGAACCGAACTGATCGTGCAGTACAGTGCAAAAGTGTAGTACAGGCGAACGAAGCTATTGCAAAACTATAATAGTCGCCGCTCGTCACTCGATTACGGATGTAGACTGCTAGATTTTCATATGTTGTTGTTGTGTTAGATGTTGTTGTGCTAGATTGTTGTGTTAGATGTTGTTGTTGTGTTAGTTGTTGTTGTTGTGTTAGATGTTGTTGTGTTAGATGTTTGTTGTGTTAGATGTTGTTGTGTTAGATGTTGTAAGATGCATGTGCGGGTGATCCCTACTCTCATGTCTACTGTTCAACCTCGTTAACGGCCATGACATCCCTAGTTTGGCAATTGTTCTTTGCTAGACTGTCAGAACTATGAACTATTCTATCTAAACCCACAAAGACGTATACTATAAATAGCGTATCTCTATATTGGTCAATAACAAGCTGATATTTGGGATATATTTCTCATATTTCAGCAAATATTCACTAATCACGAGATAAATTACTAACCCGAGGCAAATGATCATTTTGTATATTTAAGTAAAGGGATAATTTACTCAAAGACCGACAGGCAAATGGACATGGTAGGTTGGCCTTGTAGAGTGATGGCTGTCGAGTATAACTAGATCACAGTTAACGTTGGATTTCCAAGATCGGAGGGTCAATTACAACTTGACAAGTTAGTTGTTTAAGGACCAGGTTATGTTTTAATCCCCATATATCTGCTGTATTTTTAAGCACTGTATATTGTGTAGTAGTGTAGATGACTTTCAAGAGAAACTACAGATGTATGACGCTGCAAAATAAATAAGAAGAATATAAAACGAGGAAAAGACTGCACAAAACACTCCTCGTCTAGTAGAGTGCAGTAGATACACAAATAAACATATCGAAATAGTCTTGGGTTCAGTAACGTCAATACTGTCTATCACTGAAATGTTTACAACCCTAGAAATAGTTTGAGACATCTACTCAATGCATTCTCTCCACTACCAACCATCCATCATACATTTCATTCATATATCATTTTTCTATTTCATTTTTAGTCTGCTTGTCTATGTGGATCAATGCTGGATCGATCACAACTCTAATGTGAGAGGCCAACGGTTCGATTCCTGCCACCAACAATCCTGACTGAACGTCAATCTCCAAGTTTTCCTCAGAAGAAGCCGAGTAACGAGAGTGAGTAGTACTGGGCCTTCCTGACAAGTGACATTCCGCAATATAACTAATTTTGTTTCTGCAGATGGGCAAACCCTCAAATGCTGCTGTTCATCATATTGCAGGTATTCATACTTACAAGTACCAAAACATATATAAATGATGATAATATTTCGGTTTTACGTCCGATATTTATACAACTTTGGCTAATCGAAACGGTGAAATATGAATTTTCTTTTTCTTTTTTTATCTTGGTGAAATATGAAGATGAGATGAAAAAATACAGCATGTCCGAATCAGATCCGTTGTGCATCGCGGTGATCGTCATAAGAGGAGTCCAGCAAGGGAGGGCAGGGCCATGTAGGAGGAGAAATCTTCAGTGATACAGGGGGGAGGGGGGGTAAGACAAGGGTCTCCTTTCGTCGCCTCTTACGACTAGCAGTGTTACTCTGGGTCTATATCCCGGGCCGAAACGGGTCAAAAATATTCTAATGTACGAGTACATTTTTATACGTGATTTAACTACCGACGCAATGAGAGAGTAATTATCTACAGCACATGTGTGTTAAAGTTAAAAAAAAAAACGACTTTTAAAAATCCTTTATCTCGTTGCAGATTGGCTGCAAGGGTATATCAGTATCCAAAGCAACAGGCTCACAGTTAACACATGAAACTTGGCTGGAGTTCATCTCTCACCCCTCCCTCCCACGCGCAACGATGCGAAGTTTCAGCGCGAAACCTTACCTGCCCAGACAAGCAAGTAATTATACAGCACCTCTGGCGCAGCTACGCAAACCACAAACTGGGACTATTTAATGAACGACGCAGAAAATGTACATATTTCGAGTTTTTTGTTCTCGTTTTCATCACGTTCTCTTCACGAAGTTTCAGGGCTTCAGAAACAAAACACTCTTAGTGTTTTAATACCCTTCATAGAAAATATTGTTAATTTAATTGTGATATATTTAAACCCAAAGTTAGAAGACATTTAAAATACTACCAAAATTAATGTGATGTAAACTTTAAAGTTACATACTCGGGAGATGAATATTAAGTTAGGGTCGGGTGCATAAAAGTACTTTCCATTAGAGAAGCACCTTTAATTCTTAACTGGAAATCGTAACGTATAGTCTTGAAAATAGCTTTTATAAAACAATTCTCTGGGCCTTGGCGAATTTCATGTTTGTTACATTCACCTATTAGAACGAATAGCAAATACGTACTACGAATGGTATTGACATCATCAATATACAAAGCCAAATAAAACAACCTGAGATTAAATTTCAATCGATTTGAAAATAGGCATTATTTTACGGTTTTGTTGTAAATATGATCTCATAGCTAAATAATTACATACCTTCCATGTTAATAAAACAAATTTTATCCAAGACGATTAATTATTGTTTTAAAATAGTGACTGTACGAGTGTAATTCCTACAAATATTAAAAAATATTAAAAATTAAAAAAAATTAAAAAAATGTCATTAAAATTATATTTAAAATATTAAAACATATATTGAAATTATTTTCGGTAGAAGCAAATCACTGAAAACTGATATTTGATCTTGTACCACCCTATACGAACGAAAATCCACCTGCAATGCGTAATATATACGAGCACTAGACTAGCGTAGTTGGGCAAAACATTTGACACTGCATAGGGTCTACTAGCTACATCTGTCACGCCCTCCAATTCTTCATCACTATCTTACTAACTCCCAAGTACTCCCTCTCATAACCGTTTCTCAATTCCCAAATTATCTCTAAATTGTTCACCTGATCAACATAAACCACTATCTTTGTGTAATTATACAAAAATAATTTCGACCACGTACAATGTGCTACAAAAACGTGTGTTTTATATTATTTAAGCGCAAAACTATAGTTATATGTACATTGGTCTCCGCAGATGGCAACGAGAGGAGAACAAAAATAATCGTTTTTGTATAAGCGTCGATCAATAACGTTTAAATTACATTCACGAGTTTAACCCATAGATTAGGGGTGGTAAATTCACAATCATGTTGCCTCTAGTCCTCATATCCTGCCATACATTTATTTATTTAAATAGGTAAAATATATTAGAAAATGTACCAATATTTACAAATTCACTGGTAATATTCAACAAATTCCGTCAATGATCTCACATCGGTCATAAGATCCCACAGATAGCTAATTAACGCTTACTGAACCATTACTAATGCAGTTAGCTGTATGTAGATCAATAATTAACGCCGACTTCACCATTATTAATGCAGTTAGCTGTATGCAGATAGCTATAATTAACGCCTACTGAACCATTATTAATGCAGTTAGCTGTATGCAGATAGCTAATTAACGCCTACTGAACCATTATTTATGCAGTTAGCTGTATGTAGATGAATAATTAACGCCGACTTCACCATTATTAATGCAGTTAGCTGTATGCAGATAGCTAATTAACGCCTACTGAACCATTATTAATGCAGTTAGCTGTATGTAGATGAATAATTAACGCCGACTTCACCATTATTAATGCAGTTAGCTGTATGCAGATAGCTAATTAATGCCTACTGAACCATTATTAATGCAGTTAGCTGTATGTAGATGAATAATTAACGCCAACTTCACCATTATCAATGCAGTTAGCTGTATGCAGATAGCTAATTAACGCCTACTGAACCATTATTAATGCAGTTAGCTGTATGTAGATGAATAATTAACGCCGACTTCACCATTATTACTGCTGTTAGCTGTATGCAGATAGCTGATTAACGCCGACTTCACCGTTATTAATGCAGTTAGCTGGATGTAGATGAATAATTAACGCCAACTTCACCATTATTAATGCAGTTAGCTGTATGGAGAAAGCTAATTAACGCCGACTTCACCATTATTAATGCAGTTAGCTGTATGCAGATAGCTAATTAACGCCTACTGAACCATTATTAATGCAGTTAGCTGTGTGGAGATAGCTAATTAACGCCGACTGAACTATTATTAATGCAGTTAGCTGTATGCAGATAGCTAATTAACGCCGCCTGAACTATTATTAATGCAGTTAGCTGTATGCAGATAGCTAATTAACGCCGATTGAACTATTATTATTATTAATGCAGTTAGCTGTATGGAGATAGCTAATTAACGCCGACTGAACCATTATTAATGCAGTTAGCTGTATGGAGATAGCTAATTAACGCCGACTGAACTATTATTAATGCAGTTAGCTGTATGCAGATAGCTAATTAACGCCGACTGAACTACTATTATTAATGCAGTTAGCTGTATGCAGATAGCTAATTAACGCTGATTGAACTATTATTAATATTAATGCAGTTAGCTGTATGGAGATAGCTAATTAACGCCGACTGAACCATTAATAATGCAGTTAGATGTAAGCAGATAGCTAATTAACGCCGACTGAACCATTATTAATGCAGTTAGCTGTATGCAGATAGCTAATTAACGCCGACTGAACTATTATTAATGCAGTTAGCTGTATGGAGATAGCTAATTAACGCCGACTGAACTATTATTAATGCAGTTAGCTGTATGCAGATAGCTAAATAACGCTGACTGAACTATTATTAATGCAGTTTAAGTGTTTAGACGCAATGCTCAATAAAAACCTGACCATATACATTTATTCTATCCAGTTAACTAATTACTTTCACCCGCAATTCAATACCCTTTCCTATACGTGCATTAAACTATAGGTTATAATGTTTCAAGGTTACTTGTCTCTCGAAACCATTTGTTGGAAGTGCTCGAGATGAATTCATACTTTTTAAAGGCAGGCAAACAGTTTTAAATTTAGGTGACTATATATCACGCTTTTAAAGAAACATGATTCTGTTTTTGAACCATTTGCAAGTGTACCATGCAATATAGCAAACAGAGCATTTATCTTCATTTTCGCGATATATATTACTATACATAATATGTGACCCTAATTTAACCGTCTATGATGACTCGAGTAACGTGGCCTCAACACAAACGACAAACCATCATGGCGTCTACCCACTTGAAGACGGTAATGTTAACGTCAAGCCACTATGATAAATAAACAACCCAGAATGCAATGTCAGGATGTATAATGCGCGTGAGCCATCTCTAGAAGGGTAATAGTGGATTTGACACATTACTGACGTCTTGCTAAGCGGTGTCGCCCGTTATGGAGGTATAACCTACTTCTGAAGTGGCTGCATAAAGTTGGCTGGCGCTTTATACACCCAATACCGTGTTCGTATTTTTATAAGGCTCATAATATGAGGCAAACATATCATTGTACATTATGTTACCAACTTTAGATTACTAATGTATTCTTTACTTTAGAAGTGTTGTTGTAGTAGTTTTTTTTGTTTTTTTTTTAAATTTCCAATTACTAAGACAACATTTTCTAAAATCTTCGGCAAGCATTGTCGATGGGATCGATCGATATTATCTTATCCCACAATCTAAGAAGTAATAATGCATCGCAGTATGCAGTATATCGCTAATGAATGATGAATTTGTTTTTTCAACTTTATTTTTTAATTGCATCTTTAAATTTGTACTTTATACATACTGTAGCAGAAATATACCCCGATTTGCTAAAATTTCTTAAAAAAATAGTCTAGATCAATACGTACTTATTGTGCTTCATGGTATACAAAATAAATATAATTTTTCGCATTCACTTTATTGTCATTAATTTAATAGCAATGTGTACTTAAGTGATGAGTTATAGATATAATATGATATAAATATGGTAATTTCAAACACTTATTTGTTTATGGTCAACACTGTATTTCTAGCATTTGTTTTTATTCTACTTTATGCTGTGTGCAGTACCATCATCTGATCAAATACAAAACAGTGTTTTCATTTTGTGTTACAATTGATCGATATTCTCATGGGTGATAGACCTGTTAACGTTGTCACTATTAAATTAGAACATGCATATTTTTTATGCATATGTTTTCTCAAATTTAAAAAACGAAAAAAACTTAAAACACGAAAACTTTTATGACGGACGAAAACTCATCGTCAACGTCCAAATTCCGGTGTCACGTTACGCTATAGAGCTGCATAAATTCCAGCTTACAATTATTTCCTTTCGAAAGTTTAGTTACTCTCCGTCTGCATTATCTAATGTATCCGCTACCTCTGCGTCATCTGCAGTTTCAAAACTCTCCGTACAGCGATAGTGTAGACGTGAACTGGAGAGTACGGGAACAAATGAGAGTGTATTCACCGATTCCGACGGCAATATAACCACAAAAACACAACTAAGACCTACCTTCAACATTTAATCTCGTTAGCCTTTATAAAGCGGATCATTTACAACTTGCAGAAAGTTGTATCCTACTTCTCTCTCTCTCTCTCTCCTTTGTACTAATAACACCTTTGTACAGTAGTTGCTCTACTCTCTTTTCCTCCTGTCTTTGCGCCGTGAACGCCGGAGAGTATATTTCAACGACTTTGCTAGTGAGCTCAAGATCCACTCGAAAGTCTGTTTGATCTTTCGTTAACGCTTAGCCTTTATTTCGAGCCTGACAAAGGGCACACGAGGAAGAATGTTCAAGAAGTGTCGCACAGGCACACGCGCACGCACACGCACACGCACACGCACACGCACACGCACACGCACACGCAGTAACTCTCGCAGTGAGTTTGAAAATTTCATTACAAAATAGTTGTTATTTTGAGTTTTTTTTGCAAAGAAAGATCTTTCGGCCATGTCGACTTCATTTGTAATCATGACGATATGTAAATCAGATACGACTCGATAGTAGATTTGGAGACTCGTATCTACCATTAAGACTAATGGTTCGTAAGTTACATCGCCGATATAGACGGAATATTATATTTCCAGCACACCAATTTGTGATTATGACTTAAGAGGACGCGGGCGTGCAGACCTTCAGAAGAATCGTTGCCAATTCTGCAGTTTTTGAGATAATCAATTTATTTTTTTTGCGTAATGTTACTAAAGGAATTATAAATATACCTAATAATACCGATTTTCGATTAAATTTTTTTTCAACTTAGTGATATTATAAATATTTTTCTAAATCAGATAACAAAATTTCGTGTTACTAGGCCTGTCCTTTAGTCTCTCTTGCGAAACATATAGAAAATTCATAATTTTCGCATTATCACTACAGTTTCTACAGCGAACGACAGTTTTGCGTATGGCGGGATAATATACCGCTGCCCCTGCAACTTGTATTGCGAGCGCGGAGTCGCTACGTCGCACGTGTTGGAGGGGAAGTGACAAGCTTCGACAGCCACGCTGCACACATGCAGGTGGCCCGACTGCTTTTCGGCGCAAATGTTTGTTGCTCAGCGCGGTCTCTCTCTCTCTAGGAGCAAGATCCATTCATTGTTGGTTTCAAAACAATATAATACTACTATCGGGAGTGTGCTTGGACAGTGATGATTTCAGACATTTTTCCTAGGGGGGGCTGATAAAAATCTGGGGTGTTGCTAAATTAGTAACTTATTTTATGGCTTAGGGTTTAGAAACGAATTGTCTTTCTGTGTGTGGGATACAAGATGCACAAAATGGGTGATGCTTATACTAAAACCAGTGGGGAGCCTGATACACACGAATTGTGAAATCTAGCGCCATATCATAGTTGTGTAGATAATCATAAAATCAACAATTCTATTTATTATTTTAAATACCAGGTATTTACTTACACAGTTTAGAGCAGTCGGATTCTACGGGGTTTCTTCCGAGCGTAATTACCCAAAACTTGGTTGACAAGAGGAAGAAGGAATGCGCCGTGACAAAAGACAGGGGTGGAGGGGGTTACGGTCTCTGTTGATGCCATCCTTTCAGTTTTCGAATATGAGGCGATTCCTATTTGCCATTCTTACCTTTACCTAACATCGGTATATAAACAACCTCGACCTAACATCGTTTCAATTAATAGAAAATAAAATGTTGCAACAATTATGTAGTTGAGTTTTCGTGGAAGTCGATTTATTTCCTAGTCCTATATATGAGGTGGAAAAATATACCTCATTTTCTTGTATTTTGCATTTTTTTGCAAATTTACATTACTTCATGAGATTTTTTCAATCTGCTAGGGGGGGGGGCATTTACAACTGCCGGGGGGGGGGGCGGAGCCCCCCCCGGGATATGCCTGAAATCATCACTGTCTTGGAACAACTCACAAGAGCTAGTAATTATAATATTCAGATGCCTTTTACATATTTTAGAATTTTTGATTAACTGTACGAATCAGATGGATGAATGTGACGAATGAATGACTAAAGTTTAACATATGATACACTCATGGATATGACTATCTTCGTATCTGTTTCGTTTATTTTTATTTTTATTTTTATTTTTATTTTTATTTTTATTTTTATTTTTATTTTTATTTTTATTTTTATTTTTATTTTTATTTTTATTTTTATTTTTATTTTTATTTTATGTCTTTAGTTATAGTTATATTGTAATTTGCATCAATGACACTAGTCGCATGCCATATAACATTAACATTTATATTTTATTTTGTTACTTCGCCTAAATATTCATAAGTAACTTGTGTCATACTCATCTCATCTTAGTATCAATTTATTTCCATTTTATTTAGGGTTCACTACAATACCATTGTTTGTAATTCGTAATTAACTTGTATTAATGACACTAGCCGCATGCTATTCAACATAAACATTTTTCTTTTTTGCTACTACGCCCAAACAATCACAAGTAACTTGTGTCATACTCATTTCATTTTAGTGATAATTTATTCCATTTCATTTATTATTTGTATTGTGTATTTCCATGTTCCTAAATTAATTCATGTCATTGTCAAATGTATATTATCAAATTGTTATTATTTACTGTATTATTACCGGTTGGATGTAAGAAAAGGCCTCACTGGCCTTAATCCCGCCCATAATAAAGACCGAAATCAATCAATCAATCAATCAATCTCTCTCTCTCTCTCTCTCTCTCTCTCTCTCTCTTTCTCTCTCTCTCGTATAAAGCTATATATTATTGACTAAAATTTCGTAAAACTTTCTTGTTGCCGTATGAATGGGGTGTGTATGAATGATAAGCTTGTTTCCTGTTTTCCTGCTTCTTTTGTTTGTTTATTTTGTTAAATTGATATGTATGAATGATCGTAGACACTGATAAAATAATTACTGCGTTATTATTATATTCTATAATGTTGTCGCTAACTTTAAATTAAACTATAATACAGTTTTCGAATGAATGGTTAACCTTAATTGCAATTAATTTTTTAATTCTCATTATGAGTTTGTATTTTAGTATATGTATTGAGAAGTTTAATGTTCGTACACTTATCCTTATATTATTAATATTATTGTACTACTGTATATTGTTTATTGTCTGTATCAAAAATGTATTATTTGTTAAAACGTTGGATGGAAGATAAGGCCTAGCTGGCCTTAATCCCGCCTTCAATAAAGACCATTATTTATCTATCTATCTATCGTCACCTCGTCACTTCTTATTAAAAGTACCGTATAAAACCCCCGCTGAAAAGAGAAGGTGTCCCTGGACTGAAGTGTCCTATTTGTCTCGATTGTTAGCAAATTGCCCTATCCCGTAAACTGTTCACTGATACTTCTGTCCCTTTTTCTTCAATTTTATTTTTCTATTATCTGTTAGCCTATAGATACTGTTGTGTGACTGTGATGTGTAATGAATAGACTGTCAGACCACGCATCCTGCTCCTGGATGCGCGGAGAGCGGGTTTTTCTGGACTACCTAGATATACTGTTGTGTGACTGTGACTGTGATGTGTAATGAAATGACTGTCAGACCAGGGATAGTTGTTTTTCTTTTGTGTAGTGTTTTAATGTTTGGATGGATTCCCGCATTTACTGGTAAGCAAGAGATCGATTACCTGTGATTAATCAGTGAAAACAATAGTAGCAATTATAATAAAATTAAAAAATAATAATAATAATTGAAGCCCTTAGTACGTCACAGATAGTCATGATTAACAATGGTACCTATACCAACAACTCCCTTTGAGTCTGCATTTTACCGCGGTGTAACTTGATTAGCAAATAACTGAAGTTGCGCGGCCGCGGCACCGCCTTTTGATATACCGCACGGGCACGTGGCTAATGCTTACCCACTACACCGCCTTGCCTCCCCTCGAGTGCTTTACCGTACCCCGCGCCACTCCGCTTCGCACCTACAACCGCCAATGTGCTGTTCCACTGTGGCGCGATCTCTGGGTTGGAGTCGCGCGGAGCGAGTAATGCCTTCGTCCTCTTAACGCTAATTTTCTTGCGGAGTCTTGTAAATCGTAAAAATTTATTATATCGCTTCTTTATCTATCGATGTACTATCAAGTATATAGACAACGACCAATTGAGTGGCTCTCATTTGAACGCATTGAGTTCAATACGGTTGCGTTGCCACCATGGTTTTGAGCAACATAAGCCGTCACCTCCACATGTTATGCTTATTTCTATGACGAGTTGAATAATAAATGTATGTATACTGAAAATAAATTAAGAAAACTATGTTAAAATACAAATACATATGAGTTTAT
Source organism: Isoperla grammatica (assembly GCA_945910005.1). Lineage (NCBI taxonomy): Eukaryota > Metazoa > Arthropoda > Insecta > Plecoptera > Perlodidae > Isoperla > Isoperla grammatica. The sequence goes on from OX246739.1 coordinate 44,913,834, forward strand.
ACAATAGTAACCTTAGTTTTTGTTCGTACAACATACTGTAAACAATTGTATTGTACCTAGTCTATGTTTGAATAAAAATAAACTTGAATAATAAATGTAGGTACTGAAAAGAAATTAAGAAACCTATGTTAAAATACAAGTGCATACGCGTTTATACACTGGTTACCTTAGCAATTGTTCGTAAAACACTGTAACAATTGCATTGTACATAGTCAATGTTTGAATACAAATAAAATACTACTTCAACTTCAAAAAAATTAAAGAGCACGTACAATTAACAATCTGTGTTGTATAACAGTCAACAGGCAATAAATATGGTGACCACTATAGTTGGGACTGTTCGAAAGTTATTGTAGATCAATCCGAAAGCAATAAATATACCCATTTAATATGATCGTTTTTGTTTTTAAACAAAATAAAACAATTTTGTGTTATTGTTTTTTTTTACTACAGAGCTTAAAGGAATAGTCAGGTGAAAAACTAAAAAACTACCATTTGTATATGTCCACCCATAAATATGGAAAACATGACTAAAAGATACCATACTTTAAAAGCAGGCGGTTACAAAATTAAAGATAACCGCGATTTATTGGCTTGTTGCTACCAAGTAGCACCGAGCAACTCTTATCATGGTAATTTCTCTACCGATAACATGATTCTTAGTACGAACGTGTACTTCTACAAAATGCCCTCCAATTAATTTTTGTGTGACTTGATGTGTAGAAAAGTTGCAATCTGTTTTGAGCGGCACTGTCCGCAGTCGCTGAGGGTTGTGGCTGGATTCGTATTACACAATGAGTGCTCTGTCTATCGGTGAGGCGCTAGCGAGCTCAGAACTGACACAGCTGTACTAGTACGCTTTACAAGAAAAATGCTAGTAGAATAGCTAAATGTTCACTATTTTTTTTCTTGCATTGAATCAACCCATATCAATTTCATTTTACACAACTGAATTTCATGCACTTATGACTCAATGGTGACTTTTTAGTTTTTCACCTGACTATTCCTTTAACAAACAATAAACAATATTTAAAAAATTTTGCAATGAAAACCGAAAATGGATTCGGTCTATCACATGGCTAACGCCGTAGATATCGTTCATACTCTTACGACAAACTGCGAATTAGATTCTAGGAGCCCAATACTGAACTACCTGGGAGGTAACTGCAATTAAACTTCATTCCCAGTAAAACACGGCGAAAGATTTGTGATTTGTGTCTTGGCAGTCGACCAAATCCGCAAAGAAAATATAGCTAGCGGGCGGACGGCAAAGCTGGGCTGTGGCGTCTCGGGGGAGTTGGGGTTCGATTCCCGCCCACCGCAGCCGAATCTGATCGCAGATTCTTCACGAGGTTTACTCAGACTCGGGGAGATTGCCGGGATTGAGTCACGAGTGGAGAAAAGCCGGTGAAACCCCGTGCCGATAAAATACATAAATATAACCTTACAACCTGGTGGGGGGGGGGGGGGCTTCCCAACAGCTTCACCCCCTCAATCCAGTCACTCAGGGGAGATGATGTGTTGCATTCTTTATGTAGTCAAGCCACATATTTCAGAAACGAAAGTGAATTTGGAATTTATGGTGTCTCAGAGATGGAAAATTATCGTCATTTCGTGGAGAAATTTACTTTTACTTAAAATGGTAATTGCCATCAGATAAATGTACCGTTAAATGTGACGACGATAAAAAACAATAATTCCAATACAAAATATGGTTATAATTTGAATGCTTGTGTAAGACACCAGAAACTAAAATCGTTGGAAACTGTTGACAAAATACGTCATCATATTGTCACCAGGCATGTTTGTCAAGTAGGCCCTATTGTTTTTGAACAAACAAAACTTTCGTATGCATTCTGTTAGTTTGAAACATTATAACAATGTAACTGGAAAATTCGAAATTTTAAAAAGGTTTTATTTCGACTAACGCATCAGTTTTCATGAAAATTAACGTACATCTAGGTATTTTGTGAATTATTTCAAAACTTAAAATGAGTAAAAACGCCTGTATTTACTGTCTATATTCTCAAGACTTGCTCCGTTATATTATAAGATCTATCATATTAATTATACCATTTATTGTGCGGTTTGTTGCTGTGACGTCTCCTAAGTCTCCTTTTACAGTACAAAGTAGATTCAAGTCAATTTCGGAAGTAGAAATTGATCGACAAAGTTAGAGGTAGACATTCATAAAAGCGATAAATGATTTTTATGGACCGTAGAGTAAAAAATAGATCAAATGATAGATAGAATTACTGGTGATGCGAATCGACGAGTTGCAAATATGGAAGTTAAAACGGGTTCACGTAGTCGATTTTTTAAAGTTTACTTCAATAATTTATTCAGTATAGGAGATTCCTTTTCTACATTCCCAACGCATTTATTTTCAACATTTTCAAAATTTCAACTTTTTTATCATATTTTAGCCTACTTGGTGCATTAAAAAAAATGTATTATTATGTGGGTATTTGGGCTTTGTAGTACATACGCCGTAAGTTGTCCATGGTAGCTCTTCAGCTAAATATGTCAATAATTATAATAAAAATTATTATTAAGACAATAATAATAATTTTTTCTGCCAACAATCCTTAAGTACACCCTAAATATTTCACGCAGTCCCCAAAGTGAAAGGGCCCTACCAATTCACTCCCACATAACACCGTTATAATGATGGTAGTTTAAATCCAGCCCGCTAAAAATTGAGCCGTCTTCACCACAGCGTCACGATGAGTTCGTCTAGAGCGAAGCGCAATCATGTAATGCAGACATGACACCCTTAATTATCAAGTGTATTGATTAAATCTATAGCTTAACTAACTAACGAGGTTAAACTAAGTGCCGTGTTCAAAGTTACGGGCCAAGTTTGTCCGCGCCCTGTGAGAGCTCTAGTCAAGTTGGTCTGATCATTGCAACATTCAGCTTCGGCCAATGGTCTCAATTACCCCGTACGAGTTGAGCCGAGAGCTTTGCAGGTCATCAGAGTACGGATAAAAGGAAAACAAACAGGGAAACTATCCATGCGGATTGAGGGACTTACCTCTCACTGTTTTTAGCAAAATGAGAGAACGTTTCTAACTCCCTCTGTCCAAGAGCTTTGCCGACAACGACAATAGAACCTTGCTGGAGATGAAGTGATTATGTTGCCGCCTATTTAATAATTAATCTACTGGCGAACTCAATTACGTTATGCCAATTAATCAATTAGTAACTCGTGTAGTGATAGTTAACCTGAACAATGCAGAATTGATAGAAAGCCGTATTTTAAGGGTCCACAAAACGCTTTTTACCTTCGAGGCAATAAGTTTTCTGCACTTAGAACAGATTTATCATTAAATATTTAATTCTTCATTCAGTTGTCATAAATATACACAGATAAAAGCAAATAAAGATTTAAACAATAATTATTGTTTGAAATTAATTCTTTAAATGTTTGCAAAATTGCATTTTTTGACTTTCGTAGAATTCCACATCAATAGAATTATTATTGTTTCGTATTTATTTCTAGTAAGTTAAAAAAAAGTAGGTACACATTTAGGGATTTCCCTTTCGACGTCGTTTATAACTATTAAGTTGTTATATCTTTATTTTTATGCTCAAACAACAGAATATTGGTTCGTTCACGAAATTCTTAAAATAAAATTCTCCTCTATTCGTAAATTTAAACTTTACGTGTCTTGCATATTGTGCGTTAATACTACTACCATAGATCGATATATATCTCGAGATTTCATAACGAGCTCTCGTCCTAACTGGATGACTTTATTAACTTTTATATTTGTTTCTTTGACGACGAAGTTCGTTTCGAGAACCAACTACTTCACAAGAACACTTTGGCCAACTTAAAAGTAATTGTTCCAAAAGTAAAACCTTTGCAGACACTTAATTTCTAAGATGGCGCCGTATCGTACGCGCTTCAAGTACTCTTTGTAAAAACTCTTCCGAGAAAATACTTTCGCTATAATATAAATTAAAAAACTGTATCAAATTAATCTTTGTTAATAATATCTCAAGAAAGCTTTACATAACAATGACAAAATTCAAATATAGACAACTGCGTGGCTAATAATCCTGTATATGACGCATTTGGCTAAGGAGGAAAGAGGTATGTTTTATAGAAGCAGTGGTGTGGTAAGTGAATAAACATACACATTTTTCAATTAATTTGAATTAAAAAACGTAAACACACAGATATTGTGTTAGTGAGCTATATTACTTAATTAATACATGGCCATACGATCAGTTACCTTCTTTTTACAGGTGGATAAAATTACACACCCTAGTCAGCATGTATACGACAATTTATATACGTATGATTCAGTTCCGGTTAAGTATGTGATTTGTTTATGGTTTATGGTTGCTATGGAGTTTGTTCTACTTATGGAAAATAGCATTTAATAAAAAAATTCCATTGCAAAAAATCCTGCACTTAACTTGACACTTAACTGTGCATACGGCCAAGTACCGTTGTGAGTAGCTATTATAGGACACACAACAGTCTTAAATTCTAATCAGTACAGGGTTGTCAATTTGGATAATAACTGTGCAAATTCCAACAGTCATTCGAAGCTCGTTGGCTTAGTCGGTGGTCCGTTGGTCCAGTGGGTTTATTCCTGCTTCCAACCATGGACTTTTAGTCCATGGTTCGATCCCCGGTTCGGATTGGTTTTTTTTTTTTTTTTTTTTTTTTTACTTTAGAAATTGACTCCAATCATCTATAATACTTAGAGGAGGAATTTTAGGTTTTAACCCGGACAAAATTAGGAGAAAGCTGATTTTTTCAGGGTCGCTTACAAATTTTATTTTATATAACATACTTCGGGTCCGCCAAAATCCGCCTCGTGCGTTAGCCGCCATCTTGGAAAATGTCGGCGATTACAGTATTCCATTAAATCACTTGTTGTGAGTGCTCTATGTAACATAAAATTACTTGAGTGGTTTCAAATGTAAGACAATAGTATGATCAATAATAATATTGTATGGAATTTTAGTTATTTATCATATTACAATAGAAGGAAGTAATTAAGTGATCCACCGCATAAGTGGATATTTGTATTTTGATGATTTACGATAAAAGTAATAACGTATCCATAACTTGTGTTCATACAAAACATAATGCTTATTCTGTTTAGAACACACGTGCCAAGTCTTATTTACATAACTTTAACAATGTTTGAGATACGAGCTATTGTATATCTGCATGTGTCGTGGCCGCCATCGCCCCGGACAGAGCAAAACTCATTACCTTAGCCCATCGGTCAGTAACAACACATTAAAAGAAACTTGTTTCTACATGATGACTCAAGAATGTAATTGAGCTTCACTTAGACCAAAGTAACATATGTGCTTTAGTCGCCATTTTGAAAAATGGCGACGGTTACAGTTTTGTCTTCAAACATGCTTTGTGAAGGCTACATATAACATAAAATAACATGAAGAATCTTAATTGAAAGATATGATTGGGAACTTCTATAAACAGGGGAAAAATTGTAAGTTATTAGATGAGCGTAGCGAATGTATCAATCAATTCAAATAGTTCATTCTCTCCATGCGCGAATTGTGTTCGTCACACACCGGTCAAACAGTTCGACGAATTTGACCAAGATTTTAATACTCAAATTGACGATGTCAAGATGAACATAAAAATCCGTCATGATGACCACCTACAAAAAATTAATTACCGAAAACATTTAAGTTTTAATTTCTGTTAATTGAAACTTACGGACGGATTTAAAACGTTTTGGGTTCGTGGTAGAATGGCTCATTCTAAGTAACCCATGGTAAGTCTGAAAAAGGAGACCCTGTTCCCCGCCCCCCCCCCCCCCCTTCTCCACTGTCCCCAAGAAGATTCCTTCTTCTGCAATTTGCCCTTCTTCTGCTGGACTCTCCTTATGACGACCCCCATGATGATAAACAGTCAAATGCGATAGAGCAACTCTTGTCTGTTATCCATCACCATCACTATTTGATGATAACGGTATGATAAGTAGAACGAAACATTTTGAACAGGCTATTGCATCAATCAGCGGTTACTTGCACCCACGAACTGAGATATGCAGAGAGTGCCAACATAATAGTTGGGGGGGTTGGGGGGGGGGGGGTCCTTCTCCATCGCGTACATGGCCTCGACCACCTCACACGAAATTGTCTTTGGAAATTCGCTCATGCATTGCATATTACTAAGCGTACTAAGCTTACGTCAGCGGCCGCATTCCTGGGAATTGGCAGAATAAAGCCCGGCTTATAAAAAGTTTTCCAATCGGTTAATGTTTCAAGATATAAACATTGTCAATGCAAAAACTGCTGCATGCACTCTAATAGTGGATACAACATTAAACTTGGCAGACAGTGGTCCCCCAGTTGCAGACGTTGGTAATGATACAGATTACTAGTTATCTTAATTGGTCAAAATTCTCAAGACGTTGTCATTTCAATGGTATCGCCAGGATCTGCCAACACAGTCAATAAAGGAAATAATATTTCTCGGTTTCAGAGCAAGCTAGCAGAAATTGAAAAATTGCAGTGGGCTGTTTATGTACTGACATGATGTGAGTGACGCGACTAGTGCTTGTTTTAAAGAAGGAAATAAAACGGGTCTTAATAATCATCATTAACAATCGTGAACTTCCCCATCCTCTCACGATGGCTCAAGACAATCCACAACAAGTAAACGGTGTAGGAGGAAATGTTAACTGGCTCTTTATGGAGCTAAAATACATCATTGGATGGAGAGCGATTCTATTCATTCAACAAATACTGCTAGCCACAGTGTTGGAGCAATGTTCAATTTGTATAATTGGACACCTAAACAAGTGAGAGTGATAGACAACACTTACTATGTGAATAATTATAAGTGCAGCAGTGTTTTGGAACATTGCCGTAAATATTAACTAAAAATGCGCTTACAAAATGACGGTAACAATTACAACGTTAAACTAACTTTAGCCAAGACAGTGGCAATACCTTTGTTGTGGATAAAACATTGTTATTATTTGGCATTTAGTGACTTACGCGACAGCTTAGGCCACATGGCGTCTTCCGAATAAGATCCATTTTTAGGGCGCGACAGCGGCCTTATAAGTTTGCCCCAGATTTATGTATGTATGTATGTATGTATGTATGTATGTATGTATGTATGTATCCGTTCGCATTTCACGCGCGACAAGAAAGATGTATTTATTTGAAGTAGAAGATATTAACGAATATAAATTAAACTTGTCAATAATGATCTCAGTAGAATGACGTATGTGTTTTGTAAATCTCAATATTTTGAGCCGGGCGTAAGTACCACTAAGTGCAAGTTTTGTAAGACAACAAAATTTGTTACTTTGCACATCGCTACGGTTTTTTAAAAAATGTCTGCTATCAATTTTGCGTTATCATTATGAAACTCAAACTTGACCTGAAGTAATCCTTTGACTTTAGAATGGCGTAACATTTACATTTCTGACATTTGTATTTGAGACGCTACGTGTTACAGAAAATTCATTCAATTTTAAATTGTGTTTTTGGTTTTACACTTTATGGCCAATCTGAAGTAATGTTTATGCATTGTTACGAAAAATACGCATTCATGTTGTAAATCCAGTCGTATGTGATAGAAAAAAACAAAATAATACATAAAATATTATCCAGGGGTGACTAAACAGGTCAAGTTTTGGCCCGCATTTTGGGCTCGGCAAGATAAATGAATTTATTTCTGGTTGAAGATTGCAACCCATATTACTGATTTTTTGCATGGCATTTGTCACTAAAGGAATGTAATAGTATGTAAATTAGCAATGCTATTGGTTGAAGGATAGATGAATAATTCTAGTTTGAACGATCCTCAGCTCAGCCTCGCGCTATAAAGAACGACAAGTGGAATGCTCGTGTTTACGTGTGCGTGGACAAAATGTGGAATGACTGTTGTAGTACACTTACGCAAATGAGTCTTCCATTGTTAGATGCCCAATTACTATTATGGCAATGCAAAAACCGAGGATTTGTCCGGTGATACAAAAACAATGTCTGGCCCAGACCGTATGTCGCCATGCTTCAAAGCCGGATTATATGTTAGTTACTCAACGATGCTACCCTTGCAAAATGCATATGGCTGTTATTGAAAAAAAAACGTGAAAGTTGTAATACGGAAAACAATAAAACATGATATTAATATTACACAGATATGTATTTATTTGGTGTAGGCCTACACTGTAAAGTGTAGGCCTATATTACATACTAAGATTTTATGAAGTGTGTACAGTGTATCATTTTTTCTTTCTAATATTTGCGGGATGTACCCGATAGCGCAATTAGCAAGAGATTTGTATGTACGGCCGGAGTTAGAGCAGTTGCAACTTTGTGGTATACTTTCGTATGATACGACAGCGATTATCAAATTGGTTGTATTACGTTGAATATATTTATTCGTATGTATCACTGATTAATATTCGCAAGAAACCATGCACATACCTCTCGTAACCAGAACATCAAACGACTTGATGATAGTAGAACCTTCATTAACAATATCGGTCTCTACAGCCAAAGCTCTTGCCATTCGACACGGAACAATAACAAAACATTTATTAAAAACAAAAATTGAAACTGAAGCAATTAACACTTAATGTATGTTTTAAAAAGCTAATAAGAAAGTGATGCCTAAAAATAGAAATAGATAAACGTAAAATGCATAAAAAATATCTTCGGTGAAGCTTGCACTCGGCTTGAATAATTTTCGGGACGTCTCGAAAAACCAGGTTCTTCTTCACCTATCAACTATCATAAGACCTATTACTCCGATATCTGTAAGATTGTAATAGGTCGTATAATAGGAAATAGTCGAGTTATAGGTATGCTTCTTTATACGGTCCACTTTCTTAGCTTGTCCCATGTGATCCTCAAACCGGACAGTTGGATATAAAATAAACCCTTCCGACTTCCCCCTGTATGTATTTAATTAATTGAAGTTAATTGATATGTTGTGTGACGAAACGTCAGTAAACTGTGGCTTCACTGTAAAAGCACGCTGCCAGCTTATTGGTTAATGGCATCATGTTTAGTGGTAAGTGAATTATGAGGGTCTGTTTCACATCGGGGTCTGTTTCACAGAGGCGGAGAGGGAGGGGGAATCTTACCATGTGTTTATGCAAAAAACGGAACATGCACCTAAATTATCTTATAGCTCGCAGTTTTGACTGTGCGGCCGTGATAGAATTCATTTTGCCTATCTGGACACTGTTCGTCACTATGTTCTAATGCCACAACAGTATGTAGAAACATTATCAGATTATAAATTTCAGCCCTTACATGACATGCATAAAGAAATTAATAATTCATATAGTAGAAATAGCATTCATTCTCCTTTTTGCAAGTCCAATTAACAGGTAAAAAATCATAATCCTAATGATGTCGTTATTGTTTTATGGGAGTTGTGTCTCAGGATTCTAATTATTTTATTTTTAGTATTATTGGTTCACCAATAATAATTATTATTTTCATAATAATTTTGGTATGTAGTACGTGTCTTGCCCAAAAGTCAAAGTATCAAAGCATTACGTTTTACTGAATTCAAATTGTTTTATCGCACTTAGAACAATATCTACGAAATCTGTTATATTTATTGTTTCATGTAGTTTATGACCATTGTGCAATATGATATATATTGTATGATTATTTTTGATGCACTCGTTAGGCCTACCGATTTCTATGTTTCCTGGTATATCGTTTACGGATTATTGCCATGTCCTAATTTCCCCCATTTGTGTGGAATTTCTTGTGCTGTGAAAACAGATGCCTTGTGGTCCGCGTAATGGTTTGGTCATGCTATAATCGGTGGGGCTGACTGTAAGGATCAAATTTCATCTGGAAAGTGTCACAGAATTTGTGCCTGGCCGTGGCCGTTATGGTTTCCGATATTTATGTGGCGTGAGGGGGGTTGTTTCTTAAAATCAGTATGAGAACAAAATCCGTCCACATATGCAGTAGTCTTCACAGCGAGTGCATGGGTGCGTGTTGACTTGTCCATGTGATTTGTATAATCGACGATCTATGAGTGTGCTATCAACATTAATGAAGTGATTATTGGATATTGCGTTTAAGGTGTTCACTTCACCCTTGTGTGTGTGTTATATTTATTTGTCTTTGTTTGTGCACGTTGTATGAACACATGTGTAGGCCGTGTGAATAAATGTTTTAATTAAAAGAATCCACACAAAAACACGTTTTACAAGATTTTTTTTAGATAGTACTTGTGCGACGCTACGTGTTACAGAAAATTCATACAATTTTAGAGTGTGTTTTTGGTTTTAAACTTTATGGCCAATCTGAAGTAATGTTTATGCATTGTTACGAAAAATACACATTCATATTGTAAATCCAGTCGTGTGTGATAGAAAAAACTAAATAATACGTACAATTATTATTCAGGGGTGACTAAACGGGGTTTAAAAAAAATTGTTTGTTTTTTTTTTGATCGCGATAGCGGTCGAACGAAAAGTCCGATCAATTTGAAATTTGGACCATCTACAAGCCTCGATGTGGATTTAACGTCATTAGTTTTGTGGACAAATCTGTTGAAAAGTTACAAAGTTACAATTTAATTATTACAAAGTTATTCCCAAACACAATGGCGGCAAAATGTGAGATAGCCATTTTTTAGTCAATTTCTAGCCTATCACGAATATACAAATTTCAACGCGATCCGATGAGAATTGTAGGTACAAATTACAATTTTGTATTGCTGAATTGTAGTGAAGTAACTATGACAACGAAACATCCAAGCTATAATTTATATGGACAATCGATCTTTTATTGAACAATGGCAGGAAGTGTAATAACTATAACAGTAAAAACTCAAATCTTTCCACATTTTTGTCACTTTCATTGAACAATGACGATGGCTTTGAGAACTTTTCGCCAGAAAGTTCGTGGACATATTCCCTTATGAAAAATAACTACAGTAAACTACAAAAAAAAAACTACGAAAAATAGCTGTAGTTATTTGAATTAGTAAATTCGGACCTTTTTTCAAGAAAACTTCTTACAATAACTACTAAAATTAACTACTTGCAAAAACTTTGAAAATGATTAATCTGTAAAAACTACTATAGCATTAACTACGGGCTATAACTATCGACAATAACTACGAGCCATAACTATGGGCTATAACTACGGAAAATAACTACGACCTATAACTATGGAAAATAACTATTGAAAATAACTACGATCTAGAGCTGTGGAAAATAACTATTGAAAATAACTACCGGCTTTAACTATGGAAAATGACAGCGGGTTATGAAATAACTACCGGCTTTAACTACGGAAAATTACTGCAGACTAGAACTATGGAAATTAACTATGAAGAATAACTACGGGCTTGAACTAGGGGCTGCGGGAGAAACGCAATTAAGGCTACATTTTTAACAAGAGACATGCATGCATACCAGTACTGACACTAGGAGGTTTGTACATTAGTTTGGATCCGAGTATGTATATCTACCCTACAAATTAACTGTAGAAAATAACTACAGGAGACACATGATAGCCATGCATGGGAACTTTAGCTATATGGACTACAAGGGAATGTGGTGGGATGTTTAAAACATAAATTAATGACTAAATGTTAAGAATGTTTACATTACCTTATTAAGCTCGCTTTCTTGTGTGGAACATTTGCAATTGTTATAAAACCAGTAAATCGTCATTGAATTAAAAAAGATAATATACCGCGCTATATATGCAATATGGGCTCGCGATTATTCAATATTCATAGAATCCCCACAGCAGCCACGATTGCGACACATTTGATGTAAACCAATCTTAGATCATAAACGAATATAATATTCAAATGTACTAAAAAACCATAATTTATACCATTTAGGCATAGGCCCTAAGTGGCACACAAATCACAAATTATAACCCATACAAATTTTATTTAAAAAAGGGGCTTAATTTGAAAAAAGTATTTGTGTTATCACAACAGGCTTCAACACGTTTCTCCATGGCAACGTCAAAGTTTGAACACAAATGTGGCTGCCACGTGCACAGATGACATACATGCAATCTATGATTTTAGGTATCGGGAATTGGTTATACACATTACAAAATTAAAACAAAAACAGATGGGAGCTTATTAATTTGACTATAATTGCAGAATACAATAAGCATAATTACTGAGTGGGTAGACTCTAAATGTGAATTTATTTATTTATTTATCTACATCCACTACAGTAGTGTAGTACAAAATGCACATGCCTCAATATCATTTTTAGAAATGTAAAAAATACATATACCATGAAAAATGCTACCCATATATAGTTCAGATAATATGAACTCCAATATCAATCTAGTTCAAATATATAACAAGAATGTATATAAAACAAGAATGTATATAAAACAAGAATGTATATAAAACATTAGGGCTGGGCGCGAGCAGGCATATTTTAAGTTGAGCAAGATTTGGCAACTGTGCTTGAATTTCGAGCGAAATTCAAGATCGAGCCCACATAGCAAATCTTCCTTCAGTACTTACAAAAAATGGAATTTAAGTAAGATTGTTTTATATTTATACCCGGGATTAATTTGTAGAATATTCGCCAAACACGAACGATATTCACATTTACTAAGTTAAGTTTATGGTATTCTAAGGTCATTATCTCAATTTTCGAGACTTGCTGAGCCTTATAAAACATAATAAAATGTAAAACAACTACAAAAACAAACTCAGGTAAACTGGTAAAAATTATAAAAATGAAAAATTATAGTTAAAATATAAAACAATGAATACTACATATATACATAACTAAAAAAAATAATATGCCTACTACTACTCAATGAATGTTGAAAAATTACTTGTGTACTTGTTGTAGTAGGCATATATACAAATAAAATATATTTGAGGGCTTGGGGGAGGGTGTGATTTATCTTGAATGAAGAAGTGCCAGTTGTAAAATTTATTTAGCATACATTGTAACATTTTGCATAATTTGTGCATAAAGTTTCATATTATTATCTCATATCATCAAGCATTGACTATAATCCCATTGGAAAATTGTGTAGGCCTAATTAAAATGTGGAATAAAAAAATTTAAAACAATGTCATATATATAGGCGTCGTTTTAACCGGAACCTTTTAACATTAACTGCCAGCCCACATCTTCAATTACAAATACAAAATGCTGCCAACCGTAACTTTATATTATGCTTGTTTATAAATAAATACAAACTAATAACGATGTTAATTCTTTCATATCGAAGTACTGTTACTAAACGTGGCAATGCTCCCCGAAACATTCGAACGAGATATTGAATCACTACACCTCCCCCCCTCCCCACTTACAAACAAGATTGAGGCCATCATTAAAAGCTAATCTTAAACAAATACTAAAATTAATAGCGAGTACAATTTTACTGCTTTGTCTCACCCTCAAAAAGAAAGAAAAAAAGAAAAATGGAGAAGAATAACAAAAGAGAAACGTTGAATTTACAAAAGCTGCATTGTGAGTGACAACCAAGCAAGTGGCTAGTTTGCTGCAGCAGAGGCGACGTAGCAAAACTGGCGACTGACTTGAGCAAGTCAACATTGTTGTGTGCGGTACGCGCAACTTGCCCATAGTTTATCACGTTTCGATGACAAAAACATAGAGGCCGTTATTGGTTATATAGGTTAGAAAACCCAAAGATAATGTGGGCTACCATGTTTTGAGGTATTAATTCAAAACGAGGGCAAAACAGTGTACTATGGAATCCAGGAAATCTTCAATGTACAAACAACAACATAAATAAAATGCAAATAGCAGAGCTCAAAAGTAAAGGGTTCGTTGCTTGGCACGCGCCTGTCGCATCTCCAAACGTGTAACAGTAAACCTCTGGCGCCGGATCGTAGTAGCGTTTAGCGGCTCGACGTAACTGTTACGTCCTGTGCATCGCTTATGCAATATCGTACTACTAGCGCCATCCATGTGACACTTTATGAACTTTTTCTTCATGCGCCGTACTACATTCTGAACTACTTATTTTCAACGAATTTTTTCGATAAATACCGAATGAATCCTGAATAACAACTACCCGTTTGGGATGTTTACTTGTTTTTTTTTAAAAGAATTTAAAAAACCTGCATGAAAAAAAACTACTATAAACAATTAGATATGTACGAGTACTGGTAGTGCTTCTTGGTTTGAGTCGACATGAGTGTCGAGTTGAGATGTAGGCCTAGGCTTAATAGACTTTAATCTTATTTATGTATATAGGCCCGATCTTCTTGGTACGATGATGACAACAGCACGGAATTACAGTAATTTTTAAGAAGACAGTAAGCGTAAGCCTACTGAAGACTCAGACAGAAGACTGAAGACTCCACTTGACAATTTAGTGTATTTCCCTAGTATTTTATATCGCTAGCTCAATTATTTTAATTCCGTAGGCCTAACACTTGCTACCCGCCAGTAATCAAACAAAGTTCTTCTGCGGTTCAAAAATAAAAAAAACAAATTTAAGCTTGTTATATAAACGGTTACATGGCATTCAAACCCCAGCAACACAAATTCTTAGCTGGTATCACCACTGTACTATTTACGCCTATCAGGGGCAGGGCTACCAATAGAAAGGTGACAGCAGGACATGCCCAAGCACAATTAGCAGCATTGAGATCACAATCGGAATCGGTAGGCCTAAATTCTAAAATAGTCACTTCTGACTTGGCTATGGTACCGGACTACCGGTACTGCAAACAAGTTACACACGTGTACATAAAGAACTTTTCACGTTGCAATTAGGCAAGTTAGTTGTAAGGCCTAAATGTTTTATATTGTCTACAATTGCGATGCAAATGAAACCGATAGCATTAATTATCCACGATCATCACAGTCTCAGGCCGCGTTAATACACAGGCTATGATGGGACACAGATGGGAAGTTCTAGGCCTACGTACCAGTGGTAACTAGTCCTGTTTTCTACTGCCGGATTCACACAACATCGCAAGGATTATGGTTTAGTTATAAGCTGAGTTGGGAGATAGGGATCGGAAACGGGTAATGGTTTACCCAAACTCGTCATTGCAATTGCAATAGTCATAGTCACAAGCGAGTTGAAAAATGTTCAACTCTCTTATTGCTAAACCATAATCCATGTGACGGACCAATCGGGCATTGAAACATCACTTACTTACTTATAACTAGCCAATGAGATGCCATCGACCACGAATCGATGCAACAGAGCTGAAAGCTTATTGCAATACCATTATGACTATTTCAAAACCTTGTGACTTTGTATGAATCTGGCTTACTGCGACTACCCCCCTAATTGCAATCTTGATGTCAACATTGCTCTGGCCTTGGCATTAGGATACTTCCCTGCAAAGGCTGGGACCAGAGAGTCTATTTCGTAAGTTAACTCTAGTGACAACTACGTAGGCCTAAATATAATAACGCATGCTACAACTTGTCGATCGAGGGTGACAACTTATTAAATTGAACCCTAGGGCACACATTTGATAATCTAGCACGTAATAATACTAGGCCTACCGCGCTACGCATGACTAATTCTATTTATCAAGTTGCCACTGTCGATACAACTTGTCTTTTGAGTTAGTATACAGGCCCCCAACGCTAGGCCTAACAAATATTATGTCTATAGTCCTAAGCCTAGGGTAGGCCCAAGCTGTTGGGTTTGTAATAGGGAACAAACCCAATGCCCTAGCCTAGGCCTACATATTATAAACAGCTCTAGACTATCATTTAAGCAAAGGTTAGGATCAGGCCTTGCAAGATTAGGCCTATGGCCCATGCCTACCCCCTAGTCTATAAGGCTATTCCTAAGCCTAGTAGGCCCTAGGCCTAGCCATTACCCAATGCCTTAGCCTACATTTAGATTATTTGCATTAAGTAGGCCTTAATTAAATAGAGGCATTGCCGCATTGGCTTTGAAGTAGGCCTAGCCAAGGCCTAATGATTGAGGTTATGAAGCAAGCCCACATTGTCCAACCTTTTCAACTAGCCTATCCTACTTGTTGCATTTGTGGCCGACACTAGCGTAGTATAATAATTACGTGTTTGATTTTATTCAAATCAATTTGATGTTGAAAGACGAACGGTAGACGAAGGAAAATGCCAACTGCAACAATCTGCGATATCAACAAAGCGTCTTGACAGGTTTGAATGAACCAACGGATGAATAAACGCGGCAATGCCAACTTCACGAAAACAAAATGATAATGTAAGATGTTGTTTCTCAGTTGTTTTATCACAGTAGGACCGTAGGAAAAGACAACTATGTTATTAAAACCAGTATTTAAGAAGGTATATCAGTAAATTTATAAGGTAGTTGAAAAATTTACCTGAGAAATCAAAGTTTAGAAACATCTCCCCCAGTCGTACGCCGCGCCATCACGTTGGCCAATCTGGTCATTTTAAATGCAATCTTCGCGAATGTCACTTTTATGAAGAAACAAATTAAATGATTGATAATTTGGTGTTTAACGACGTACTCTACAGTTTAGGCGATATGATTTGCTCTGAATCATATCCATTATGCATCGCGATCGCGGGAGTCGTAGAATCCAGTCCAGCAAAGGAGGGCTGAGGTTGACAGAAGTGTGTCGGGTTTTGGTTTGGAGGGGGGGGGGGGGGGGGAGACTCGGTTATCCTACGTGCCCAGGGAACAGCCAACTAAAAAATGTATTTACTTTAATATTTTAATTTAGATGCGAACAATACGTAACTTCATAATTTCATAAATAAATTAAATTTCTAATTAAATTATTAATTTTAGTAGGGCCTATAATCATTTCTAAATAAATAAACACAAAATAAATAAATATAAATAATGCCTTTAGTTTTAATTTAAACGTACCGGTATTAATTTACATTTATTTATTATTTGTTTATTAATTAAACATTTTAAATTAATAATTAAATCAAAATGTTTAAATTATATTCATGCAATGCAGCGTTACAAGTTTACAGAGTGTCAATTGATAACCCCGACCGCTTATACTTAGTTTATCAAGTGACCCGAACAACTGACACATTAATCAGTTGATGTCGAATTATATCAATTGGTATTAACTGACATCATTTGAGTGCAAGCTGTTCCTACCAACTGATTCCAACGCCAATTGACAATACCTATTGATATATTTCTACATCAACTGGCACAAACAGACAGTACCAATTGACATCAATTGACATCAGCTTAATCAACTGGTACCAAGAGGTAGTACCAATTGACATCAATTGACATCAACTGATATCAATTCAGATCAGTTGATTTTCATCCAAATACCAATTGGTCACCAACTGAAATTTTTACCAGGGTTTGAACTGTTCGAAGTTATGAGTCTGAGTTATTTGAACACACAACGGACATTAATTTTGGTAGTTATCAAGAACAACTATGACAATTGCTATAGTTTGCTTTTTAACTACGAAAATGTTGTAGTTATTTTTTAAAACTACTAAAAAATTCGTAGTTATGTAAACAACTTTAAAATATTAGAAGTAATTTAAAAAAACTTTGAATTGGCCAGAGTTATTTGAAATAACTACCACTTCAACTAAAGTTATTTTTAAAAACTACAAAAACGTTGTAGTTATCTGGCAAAACTATGAAATTGTTCCAACTTTAAGAAAAAACTACGAAAATGATGAAGTTATTTTTAAAAACTACACATATCGGTAGTTCATTTTCATAAGGGTTATGAACGCGCTCGTTTATCAACGCGTCAAACAGAGCGTTTTCCTAGTGTGAGTAGTCCATAAGTGCAGTATGTAGTTGAGACAGGGACTTACAAAGCCTGTCTGGAGGACTGGAGTTATAAGTAGTTCGGTAAATGAAATGGTGTACAATTCAATTTTATCCTTACATTTTGTCAATATGCGTAAACATTTATAATGATTATCTTATCACACTTTTTAGTTTTTATTATTGGTTAAATGGCAATTTAAAATCATAGCAGAATACCGTTTTAATATTTTAAAATATGATTCATTTTTAAGAAATGATGGGTCCTATTTACGTTTGGGGAAAATGAGCTTCTATTGTTATATACGTTCCAATTCCATTATATATATTTTTTTTAAATTGATCGCGCCCTACAGTAAATGGCATAAGTCCATTTACAGATAAAATCATAATCCTAATGTTGTCGATATAGTGTTGTAAGAGTTGTGTATCACGATTTTAATTAATGTAATCGAATCATCGTATCAGCAGATTATTTTTAATCTCGTGGATGTTCTTTTAGAGCTAATATTACATCACCCTGGTATCTCGGAGGGCGAAATGTGTTTCTTTCAACTATTAATTTTTTAAAATATTTATTTACTTCACGTCGTTTTATAAATTATAACAAGTGACACTGTCAGTATTTGATTAGTTTGTAACATATGCCCCGGAAATGACTGGCGAGGGAACAAGGTCGCGCCAGCGACCTTGTTCTTATATCGTGGGGGTCGTCATAAGGAAAGTCCAGAAGCTAGGAACGGCCGGACAAATTGCAGAAGAAGGAATCTTAAGTGGGACAGAGGAGAAGGGGGGGGGGGGAAGGAGAACAGGGTCTCATTTTTCAGACTTACCATGGGCCCATTCTACCACGAGCTCAAAACATTACTTAAATCCGTCCGTAAGTTTCAATTAACAGAAATTAAAACTTAAATGTTTTCGGTAATTTATTTTTTTGTAGGTTGTCATCTTGACGGGTTTTTCTGTTCATCTTGACATCGTCAATTTGAGTATTAAGGAGTGTTGGTTTAAAATTTTGGTCAAATCCGTCGAACCGTTTGACCGGTGTGTGACGAACACAATTCGCGCATTTGGAGAATGAACCATTTGAATTGATTGATACATTCGCTACGCTCATCTAATTACTTACAATTTTTCCCCTGTTTATAGAAGTTCCCAATTATATCTTTCAATTAAGATTCTTTATGTTATTTTATATTATATATAGCCTTCACAAAGCATGTTTGAAGACAAAACTGTAACCGTCGCCATTTTTCAAAATGGCGACTAAAGCACATATGTTGCTTTGGTCTAAGTGAAGCTCAATTACATTCTTTAGTCATCATTTTAAAAAAAAGTTTCTTTTTATATGTTGTTACTTACCGATGGGCTAAGGTAATGAGTTTTGCTCTGTCCGGGGCAATGGCGGCCACGACACATGCAGATATACAATAGCTCGTATCTCAAACATTGTTAAAGTTATGTAAATAAGACTTGGCACGTGTGTTCTAAACAGAAAACGCATTATGTTTTGTATGAACACAAGTTATGGATACGTTATTACTTTTATCGTAAATCATCAAAATACAAATATCCACTTATGCGGTGGATCACTTAATTACTTCCTTCTATTGTAATATGATAAATAACTAAAATTCCATACAATATTATTATTGATCATAATATTATCTTTCATTTGACTGCACTCGCGTAATTTTTTGTTACATAGAGCACTCACAACAAGTGATTTAGTGTAATACCGGAATCGCCGACATTTTCCAAGATGGCGGCTAACGCACAAGGCGGATTTTGGCGGACCCAAAGTATGTTATATAAAATTATATTTGTAAGCGACCCTGAAAAAATCAGCTTTCTCCTAATTTTGTCCGGGTCGGTATAGGAAATTGGGCTAAAGTAACCCCACTAACTGGTACACGTTGATTTTAAAGCCGTCATAGCAACTAAGCACGTAATAAATGATATAAAAGTCCTCCTCTAAAAGCAGTTCTGGTAACTGAGTGGGTAGAAAATAAATACAAATGAATTTATTTATTTATTTTAATGGCAAGGGTTTTACGTTCCATTTACCACCACACTGAAATGATTACATTATGTCCGAGCTTCTCTCGTGAGCAAACAACATTTGGTTAATGCCCGATATTTTCCCCTCTGGGAGGTAAATACAATATGGGCTCAACACAGATTCAAAACTAAGTTGTTAGAAAACACGCTTGCCAACGGCATGAGCAGAACAAGATGTTTGCGATCTGTTTGCTCGCTTACCGCCGCTTATTTCCTCGTTAACACAAATACTCGAGGTAAACACTAAACAAGGCACTGAAAAGATCGACACTTTTTCTCCTAGATATTTGAACAAACGAAATTATTGGTCTTCCATTAGATTCGCTTCGGTACTATAAGTTAAATGAAATAACCGTTTCCTTTACTGATGGATTGGCTCAACGGTATAAGGTAGCCAGTCAGACACCCCAATGGCTATGTAATATTGATATAACATTGAAACTTATTCGGGCTGTTTCGCCGCCGTGTCGTTCACGAGTTATTTGCACTCGACGTTTTGCGTCACCTTGTACTGTGAATGACATTTTCAAGAGACGAAACGTCGAGTGCAAATAACTCGTCAACGACACGGCGAAACAGGCTGAACGTTTTAATTTTATATCATTATTATTAGTATTATTATTAATGTTATTACATAAATGTTTTCTTTCCATGTTTATGTATAAAAGAAACAAAACAAAACTCTAGAATAATGTCCTTTGAAACATGGTCGAGGTACTAATTATCTTACAAAGACGAAATGCTTAGTTTAGAAGATTTTTTTACAAGTTATGTTAAACGTAAATTCCTTTTGTGTGAAGACGTTAAATACAAACGTTTAAAACAGAATGCTCGTTTATGAATATAGAGTGCAGTGCAGTGCCGGAAGCTCGAAACGCTTTGTTTCCGTCGGCAGCACCTTTGTCATACCCGCGAAATAGCTCACAATAAGAACATTATTCAAATGAGTCCGCATATCGTCAAGTTAAGGTAACTTGTACCAATTGAAGTTTCTAATCTCATGCAAATCCCCACTACGTGCTCCATTCACAAAATGATGTAAGAACTTGATCTTTTTCCTTTTTATTAACCCTCTATTTGTCGAGTGTTGAAACGGGGGTGTCGTATTTAATAAAAGGAAAAGTTGCCCTAGTCAAAAAAACAGGGGAAATATAGGTGTTTGAACATTTATGTCTTTATAATGCTACACAAATCGAAACTGTGTAAAACTATGGTATTCAGTTTTATAAAAACATAAAGATTGTATCAACAAAATATTTCAATATTGTTAATAATAACTAAGGTTATTATTTTGTGAATTAAATTGAAGTTATAATTAATGATACACATTACACCGCTATTGGTAAATGCAAGGTCCACTAGATCGCCAGTAGCGTGCGCGCAGCATGTTCGACGACACCCCGCCAGGGGATTTAGTGGACCTTGGGTAAATGTATGAACCGATTTCATACGTACCGTAGTAAACCACATCGGTGTCATAGTTCTATTGTTGCGCAGCGTTTATAAAACACGGTTCTAATAATGACACTTTGCTTTGTAGCTTGTTGAAACAGGGTATCTTATTTAATTAAGTTTCAAATTTCAGGCAAAGTAACTTCTTTATGTAACAAGGGATCGTATACATTTAATTATAGTCTTTAACAGGGTCATCATCTATTAAATTCTCACTCCCGTCTCTATTTGACGCTTGTAATAACCAATTGCGATCTGATAACGGTATAACTGACTGAGCTAGCTACGCAACTACTCAACTGATACAGAGACGGTCATGACTAAAAACCTAATTCCGGACCTCTCGGGTGAAATTACTCGCTGTAATTTCAGAACAGATGGAGCAAGTTTAGATTTAGGCCAACGATGCTACAAGATGGATCACGTATTTTGCACTTGGAATGAGGGGCAACTTAATTAAAGTCTAAGTGCGATGATATAGAGCGACGATCTAAAAACACAAGGCGTGTTATGTATTTCGTCCGTTAACTAGCGTAGCTGTTACAGGGGGTGAAGGAACTTCGTATCTACTATTACATTACTAAGGGAAATACTAACTAGATCAAGAACTGGAACGTCGTTAACACAAACTGGAAGGAAGTGATTGAAGAATGGATCGGTAGAGAAACACACTCTCGAGTGAAATGATTGCATAGCCTGAAATAGAGAAATTAAAACTGCAACCGTGACTCGAACCCAGATCTCCGATCCGACTTAGAATAATTAAAGTTGTCAGCAAAAGTTAAAAACTTTTTAACAGAGATATCAAAACACAAACGAAACGATGAACCATTCTTTTACGCTGATAAACGGAGATCATATCGGTATAATTAGATGTGTTTATTAAGATTTTTGATTGTAAAATATTAGACCAATTGCAGGGTTAATAAAAATTATAGTAACGAACGAGGTATTAGAAGAAATAAAATAAATCAATATTCTTTCAAAATGCGAAGAGATGCAACGGGCCATGATCTAGCTGGGCATTATATAGCTAAGCAGAATCAACTTGAAAACCTGCTATACCGTTGAAGAGTATATTTGAATGTATCGCTGGTAAAAACATATTATACGTTTGTATTCCGACTTTTATAGCAGGTAAATCTAATCGTGTTCCACTTGGATTCCAAATAATGGAGCTCTTTTCCGAACACGAAGAGTGGAAGGGTATTTATACTCGCTCTCATCTCGTATCGGCTTATTCGCTAGCTATGAAAACACGTAAGCCATACATCATACACATCAGCTGCATTTCAACAACAAATATAAGCACAATTACTGTAAACAAAATTAATACTGTTTTACTCGACGCTAAGAGATTGGTTTCATATCAAAAGTAACAGCTTCAAGCTATTTCCGATAGGCGCACTCGCATCGCAAATTACTTTGTTGCAGACATATCTCTCTTCTAAACATAAATGCTGTAAAGACTAAATAATGTGTTTGGTGAATTTTCCGTTAAAAACCCTGAATATTAATGGGAGCCAGATACTTGTTTATTTTAAGAATGGTTCGCTATTCATGCGATTATCTTGTCTGAGAAATTAAATTACGTTTAAAAGGATATTCCATTGAGGAGCTTTAGGTACGAGTAGAGAAGAAATCAAGATCCAATTATCCAAAGAGGTTAATAAGTGAAGCATCTTTGAATACGGAGTCAGCATGAAATAGGAAGCTCGTTTCTTGTTAGAGTAGCAGCAAACACAATCTAGGTACATGAGCGAGCGAAGCTAACTATTAAACATTATACTTTAAATCACGTACTGGTTATCTCGATGGATGCGTTATATGCGATCCGTCCATTTTAGTTATCTAAAGGCTGGTCCACACAGTTTTTGAAGACATAATACATAAGGTTTTAAGACGTTGTTCTAAAAACCACAATGAAAACAACGTCTTAAAACTAAAACTTTGTGTGAACGCCAGAACGTGTATGTGTGATCCAACTTTACGACTACGCGTTAAACCTTAAATCGTATGTCTTAAAATCTGTGTGGACCAGCCTTTAGCAATCCAAAACCTATTTGTATCAAAATTAATATCATATTTGTTGGTGGTGTTTAATGTGATAACGAGATATTTAAAACAACGTTTTAAATGTTTATAGTATTCTAGCTATTTATAGTTTGGAACTTGTGTATCACGGAACCATTAACTGTGTTGAAATTAGTGTTACTTATAGTCCCCTTAAAAGCGGTGAAGTACAACATCACTAGGGCGTCATACACAAAGCAACAAGCTACTACTTTAGTCCATAGAGTTAATAGTTTGCAGCTTAGTGTTTTATGTGAACGATTAACCTCGTTTCACTAAGAGACAACCTAGATACACAAATTGTGCATTTAGATAACTTTGTCAATAGATTCTCATTAAAAATCTACCCTTTTTTATGAGGTTGTAAGCAGCCATAATGGAATACGTTGTGAGCAGCCATAATGGAATTCGAAATACGACACTGAGTTGATTAAGATTAATGAAGTATTAGGGCGGGTCATTGCAACACACCTATAACACAATACTAACACCATTTCACAGAACTGCGAGGATACTATTGCATAGCTTCATATATTTCACGAGCACTATGGAATTATTTAATAATATTAATTGAGGTATATTAAGCCATGTTAGAAAATTAACCCATTGAATAGGGGAAAGATTTGATGCTCAATTTGTAGAGGTAGATCGACATCGGAATATAATGTAAAAAAAGATTGGAAATTAAGAAAAAATGAAAGTTTGGTGGACAAATAAACACAATAATGATCTAAAAATCTGAAAATGTATCTCAAACTACCCAAGTATTGAAGACAATAAACGATATTACGGATGCCAACATTGAAACTACAGCACAGTACTTCGATTACGTAGAGGCGGTAGAGCTTACGTTTTGCTTGGTTGGTAGGCTGTGCCTAATTACAACGTTGAGAATGAAAGACATTTCCATTTTTTTTTCAGTTCAGTTATAAAAATGATGACAATTTCTGGTCGACTAATCAAATACATATTTCCTACTGTATATGGTGTACACCAACTTTACTTTATGTTGCCTTCTTAAGGTGACTTGTTAGGAACGAATGTCGTACAGGGATGTTAGTAGAACTCAAAATCTCAGCAATCATCATATGACCAGGGAAACTTTGGGGAAACTGTTAAGTCAGGATTGCCTGTGGCAGTTAAAACATAATTTCTCCTTAAGTTTACCGGTCACAATGTAGGCATACACGTTTAAAACTAATCGGCACATTTTCTCCTTTGTATAACCGAACAGTAGCCACTTACCTCACTAAATGGAATAATGCAAGAAGTCGCATTTAATACCCACACTCGTAGCATACGTATAAGTCCTACTCTTATGTTCAAGTATCAATCAAAATTATGTGTGTAGTGAGTGATGACTGTTGCTCGCACACAGACTTCCTCCCACTCGTGCCTGCTTGGCTACAAAACACCCACGCGGCGAATTAAAACACAAATATCCTCACAGGAAATAATAGCTGATTTCAAGTTATTTTATTTATTTGTTTTATTTTTTATTTAAGGTTTTCTATAAAGCATTAAAATTTTATATTATTTTTACTATTGACATGTAAAATGCTTGATGCCCTACTATGACTAAACTAAATATATAACTATTATCTAAAAACTATGCTAAAGTACATATCAAATAATACACATTTCAACATAGAAACGTAATACCTAATACTACAAACAAACATATATTTAGAATTATTGAATACAAATTGTTAATAGTTATAAATTTAATAGACATAATTATTTTTATGTTGTGGACAAAATAAAATAAAACATACCAACAGGAACATGTAAAATGTGTGATGCACATTAAACGCTAGTTTTAAAACTAAAACTTTTTAAAAATAAAACTTTTAAAAGATAGTTCACGTTCAAGTACAAGCACTGTTAGCGGCAAATAGAAGTTTCACTGCAAATACCGCGCTAACTTTGTTTAGTTATATTTTGAAAACGCTGGACAATATTTAAAAAGTGACAAGTGTCGGGAATAAAGTTTTAAGAAAACTTAAAACTGGGTAAACAAATGATCAAATATTGCAGTCATAATGCTGAAGTTTTTAGTTCTTAAGAAAATATATTCCCGACAGTGTTGTCACATTTTCAATATTGGATAGCGTTCTCAAAACATAACACTCTGTTTTCCCCGTGAGACCGTTCCGCCTTACATTGCAACAATCCATCTAAGTATGAAGCAGTAATTTTCAGCGTAACGAAGGTTTTATTGAGAACAGTTCCACTTGTTTTCCCCATGAGAATAGTTTCTGTCTCCGTGGCTTAGAAATAGGAAACTCGCCTGACACGACTTCCGGTTTTTTTGTTGAAAAGAAGTGAAGTGAAACAGTTGCATTATAGGTACTTGCCTCGCAGAAGCCCCCATGGGGGATAACGCTATCAGCTTCTTTCAATAGCTTTAAAATCGAGATAATTACTGGAAGTATTGAAATAAAAAAAACACACACAACTGATTTATAGTCGGCCAGTAATAAATTACAGAAATATGACTAAACATTAATTATCGTTCAATTATTAAAAATGTTAATCAACAAGTATGTAAACAACGAATATTGACGGTGGTAGACAACAGAGTATACCACAAGGGAAAAAAAACAATAACACAATAAAATAAATACAACATAAATACATGAATAAATAAATTAATTGAAGTAAAATGAAAAGTCATAAATGGACAAGAAAATTATAGACCTAGTGTAAATCTAGTTATTATCGTATTCTATTATTCGAAGTCGATGCACTTGTAAGTATAAACTTCTGCAATATTTGTTATGTTAAAATTATAAAATTTGTAACACAAAACGTGTAGGCAAGCAGACGGAAATACCTTATGGCCTTAATGCCTGCAGTAGACGATTCAGAAACTTGTGCGAGTTGCTCGCCCGATAGGGTCGCTAAACGTAATTGTACACACTTGATAACATAACATAACTTGCAAGTTGTGGTCATTTCGCGAGACATAAATATTTTAACGATTTAAACCTTGTTTGATAAATATTGTCCAACAACAAGAAAACAAATTGATTACACTAATGGTCAAGCCATAGGAAATCAACCATTGTAACTGGTCACCGGTTACATTCTGTGAGGTTAGCTGCAAGATTATGATGTACGCTTAGTTCCAGTGAAAACCTTTGCTTAGCATCCTCACGTCAGCGTCCAGGGTCCAGTGCTCAATGCTGGATGCCAGGCAAAGGTCAACACCTGGGGAGTTGTGTATCACGCAATCGGTCTAAATATTAAAGGTAAAGTAGGAGACTCTCATCCGAGAGCCAGTAAGGACTGGAGGTCTAGCATTGCTCTGGAAATATTACATTCATCATCATTCATCAGTTTCATCACTCCTGTTGAACGAGACACATTCACATATTTCTCCCTGAACTTCCGCCTTATCACCAGTCAATGATTGGTGCAACTTTAAAAGGTTTGTATTAAGTGTTCGTATTAACACAATTTCACATTACCTACATGTTTAATTGGTTACAACTTATTATTTCATTTTGGTTACAATTATACTTAAAAATTGTTACGGTTTAAATAAATAAATTGGCTTTTTGAGTCTACCCACTCAGTAACAAGACTGATTTTCAGTGGGGGACTTAAATTTAAAGCAACTAAACCAACCCTGTAGGCTCCGAACACCATTGACGAGTGATCAGCACATCATTTTGTATAAATTATTAAATTCTTTGTAGTATCTTTCAACCGTTGAACTTGAAGATGCAACTGTAAATATGCAAGAGTTTCATGACTCACTTCAAGTTAAAAAGTAAAAAAACATTTAGGTGTACGTACATTGTTTGCATTTACTTCACAGGCTCTTCTTCCAGAATGGCTATAGTGTTCTGTCACCTGTTTGATTTAAAGTGTAGTTATAAACTAGACACAAACAGTCTACAGCACGACACATAGTCTTGAAACCAGCATAAATAATATCCGTATTTTGTCTCTGGAACGAGTGTAGAATCAGAGATAAGAGAACTTGCAGTCACATTAATAGCTAAGCTAACTAGGCATATTTATCTTATTTTGGTTTACTTGTTCAGATAATTATCCTCACGTCTATCTGTTTGTTTGCGCAAATATTTCACGTGAATGTTGCCTTAACGCACGAAATAAGGCGCGTCTAGTAGACTCGACATTTGTGGTAAAACGTCTTGTATGGACGCAAACAAAAACACTGACTATTTCTACTATAGGGATTGTAAATGGAAGTTATGTATAATGCTAAAGCATTTTCTTGAGGGGGAAAGCACAAAGGAAAACACATTTCGACCAAGAATGAAAAACATAGACCAGATTGTGCAGGGAATTCAATTCTACTATCTATTCTTGTTGCTTTTCATCTATATTATTACAATGATGCTATCCTAGATGATTAGAATGAAAGAAGTGATAGTAGTAGAACTTTATTTCATCAATTTCTATAAAGTATTTATACATTGCAATACATATTATAAACACACCGATAGAGGTGGCTTAGCGGTAAGACGCGAGACTCTAATTCGGGAGGTCGCCGGTTCGATTCCGGCAACCGGCAGTCCTGACTGAAGGTTTTTTCCGAGGTTTTCCTCAGTCGTAAAAGTGAATGCTGGGATTGAGTCATACTAACAGCCCTCGGACAATCCTTCCCAACTATCCAAACACCCCAATAACCTAGTTAGTCACCTGAAGAGGGGCACATCAGGTAAAGCTGGTGTGCACCCTAGAACGGGTATTCCTACGAAAAATTATTATTATTATTATTATTATATTATAAACACTTGCATTACACAGTACAACTTGTATATATTAATACCAAAATTACAATTACATCAAACATTGCAGTAAAATGGTGTAGTGTACACAATAAAAGTGAGTGGTTTATAGTGGTGATATAATATGAAGATGAATGAAAATTAAAATTACTTAGAACTATGCCTTGTGCGGGGTTCGAACTCAGGTCGGTGGTGTATACACTATAAGAACCTGTGCCTCAACCACATGAGCTACTGTGGACGGCTGCAGCAAGACATTCAAAAAGCGAAATATCTAATTATTTGAGTGTCGTTTGACAACCCTTAGAACAGAGGTAGTCTTGTGAGTAGAGTTGTACCTAAAAGCCCTGTTCCACAAATGGGGCGTTGACCATCTAGTCTGTTACTCACATGCTGTCGTTTAGATAAGCCTCTTTGCTCTAGTCTAACGTAAAACCAATCGACAAGTGGACATGCTATTCCCGCACCCTCTTTAGCCTGACCTGAAAACAAGGTGGTTTGTAAAACAAATTAACCCATCCGTATGTGGATTTCGATTCGCAAGCGACTGGCTGAATTGACTTCTACCACCACTGTATCAAGAAGAGAAAGAAGATGCAAAAGGAAAGAGCACTTAGAAAGAACCGAAGGAAAAGAAAGAGGAAATGTGTTCTGACGTTTGGTCCCGACAGAATAAACTTGCGATGCCGACGAATCAAGTTCAAAAGTTGGTACACTTGTATATAGATTACGAGACTGTTCCTGGAGCTTTTTCTTGTTCAAATAAATCAACCAATATAATCAATAAATTTGTATTTAAAGTCTATATACCCAATTAGTTACAAGAACTGATTTTCAGTAGTGGAGATTTATGAAAGTATTTATTATGTGCTTCGTTAGTATGACGGTTCCAAAAAGTCATCGTTTGCTTGTCCACCTATATCATATCGATAGATTAAAATTAAGTTCCAAAAAAAGAAGAAAAACAGCCCGAATCGGGAATCAAACCTTAGACCTGTATATAGTTTCAACAATATATTAAAGCTGTGCTATAATAGCAATTAGCTAAATATACTTTGGGATCCCAATAATTGCCTTATGAACTGTATGCCTTGTGGAACTTTTGCAGTAATTAGAATGAATACACTTTGTAGACCTCCGTAGGGTTTACACAACCTATGAATAATTCGCTGCAGCTCGCGGCCTTGAAAGTGGCTGCTTGCATGTGTGAGTGCGGGGGCGAAGAAAACGTTCTGTACTAAGCTGCGTACACACGGCGGATTTTGGCCTCACGACGATCTCAAGGCAGTCGGACGGATGGACTGATCGGATGAAAATTGGATGGAAATCTCTCGTGTGTACAGTCTTGAGGCGATCGTACGACGATCCGTTCCAATCTCTGCCTAGTCAGTATTTTTAGCTGAGTACACACGGCGGATTTTGGCCTCACGACGGTCGTACGACCGCCTTGAGATCGTCGTAAGGCCAAAATCCGCCGTGTGTACGCAGCTTAGAGAGCTAAACGTTGATCTCACTAGTTAAGCCGCGTACACACGGCGGATTTTGGATTTACGACGATCTCAAGGCGGTCGTACGACCGTCGTGAGGCCAAAATCCACCGTGTGTACGCAGCTAATAATACTGACTAGGCAGAGATTGGAACGGATCGTCGTACGATCGCCTCAAGACTGTACACACGAGAGATTTCCGATCAGTCCATCCGTCCGACCGCCTTGAGATCGTCGTGAGGCCAAAATTCGCCGTGTGTACGCAGCTTTAGAGTATTGGAAAATCTATAGTGTTGACGTCATCGTGTTATAAACAATAATATTCCAGATACGCTCACGTTTGGTCTGAATACTGGTGAATCTGGTCGGACTACGGTCAGGACAGAATAAGGTAACTGGTGAGTTTCAAAATATTGCATCCCAATGAACGTAGTAAACACATTGTAAACAATATTGTATTGTACCTTTTCTATGTTTAAATTTGAAAAAAAAAAATATAAAAAAAGAAATCCTGAGCTGGATTCACAAACAGATTTTTCTCTCAATTATTAAGACTATAATACCCTACGGACTCTTGTCAGATTGACAGGAAGTTTTGTGACAGCATGCAAGTATGATCTAAGCATTATGACGTTTAAAAATGTGAGATTTAAGATTAAATTATCAATTGAAATTTACCTTAATTATTGATAATTGATACATGTTTAATATTTATGTCAATGCACTGTAAATGCACGATTACATATTTCCACATTATAAGCCGCAGGTAAATTGTCACCATTGAAGACAGTGCCAAGTTTTGGTAATTTGCTTGTTAATAGAGAGAAAAACAATGTATTGTCTGCTGTCCAGCGTACATCGCTACTAATACTATATATACTGGTAAACATACTATACTACTATTACTCCATGACTATAATACTATAATACTATACGTTTAAAATGGTTTTAACTCAGCACTGTTTGGATGAGTGTACTGATTTCTCTTACACTGTTTTAAAATTGTTCCATTTTGTAATTTCATGTTTGTTTTGTTTCATTTTTACCCAATTTGTTTTTGACAATTGTAATGTTTAGGTGATTTGCACCACCCACATATATCTATGTACTGTATTTACAAATGAAAACAAATAAATAAATACATAAACTGGTTTAGCAACGTCGAGCGTAAGACATACGTTTATCAATAGTTACCAAGGACGTACCAGCATATATTTGCCACCCACATATATTGTTTTGGGCGTCTCACGATTCAGATTATGATAACCTCTGATCTGATCATATCTCGTTACCTAGCTTATTCTACAAGCAGTGTTCTAGTTCTAGTTACATCTGTTTGTAAGTCAACATCAAGCAAGATTCCTCAGATCCCATGTGTAGCAAGCACGTCTCTCGCCAAGATTCATCAAATAGTTAACCTAACTTCTCCGTGCACCCCAGACAAGCTACACTGTAAACAAACAGCGCGCTTACGACTAGCAGGTATTATTTCAGGACTGTATGTTTAAATAATCTGAGAGTTTCGCCGGCAGCTCTTTGTAGCATCCTCCCGAGCTAACAAGAAATATGTAAAGGAGATTTTTTTTCTTTCTCAGTCAAAAACAGAGATTCTAATCAACGCCGTCTGCCTCAAGAGTTTCAAGTTCTCAGACTAGACAGAAGTAGATACCAGAGGTTTACAACATCTCACAGCTTTAACCACACACAACAAAATTGCCACGGAAAATAAAGCTCTCGAAAAGCACACACACCCCGATAAAAACAATGTCGACTTTCTTTGTAATTCCCAAGAAGTTGTGAAGTAATGAAAAAACTTTCTTTTTTGATCCGGGCAACGGGATGGTAATTAAAGCATGATGTCGGGGTTTCTCTTGTCTGAGGCGGGCGAGGGCTTTTGTCTTGTGAAGAATGTATGGAGAGTGGCTCTTGCTCGCAACGCAACATCGTCTAGCTCTAGCGTAGCACTGGAGGTTGTATTCATACACGGGACGTACGGAACGTGCATGCTTGCCATTCAACAAAGACGTGCACGGGTCGACCCAAGCTACACTCCATTACGAATTTCCTACGAAACTGTATCTCAAATTAATGAGATGGGTCGACATCGTATTTTCATAAACATTCATAATTAAAGCTATACGTCTTATAGTGAAGCTTTGAGCGAGCGCGTATCTCTTTAACATGAAAAATAAAAGTTGAACGATAAGGAAATATACCCTTTAAAATGATGGCATGGAGACGTGTGATATGTTGGAGCTTAATCGACAAAGCTATCAGCGATGTATTTATGATTGGATGGTGAAGGACGCTCCGATGATGTATGGTCGTATTATACCGATGCGCCGTTGCTTCGCATCGAAAACCCGTCGTCGCAGTGGTTTTTACTTTCGTAGTTCGCCACTTACTTTCAGAAGTGGGTTTACGCGAACACGCACGTTTGGAATTACAAGAGTATAGGTATGTGTGGAACTTGCCATAATAAAGTACACATCGGTAAGAGACCGGCCTTAAAGCTAATTTTGACATTTTTTTAAAGTCCACTGGCACCGTTTGCCAAAGCCAAGGGGTGGGTTTTGAGTAGACACGCAGTATATTTACAAATGTTTGCTTGAGTAGGCTACTATTGTAAAATACTAAAAATTACACAAGTTTGTTATGAAATGAACGATATTTTAAACGATTATCTCAGTAAGAAGAAGAAGCCATGTGAGAAATGAAGCAATCTGAAATGTTTGCATTCATGACCTTTCTCTTGCCTAAGTAAAACAGTATTTACCGTAGTTACTAGTTACCCGGTACAGTAGAAAGTAGTATACGTGCTAGCTACATATAGCTACATAGTGACAGGCGGGGACAGTGCAGAAAAGTCATGTCACCACTGTTATTGCAACCACGCGAGTTCATGGACAATTTGATGTACGATAATTATATACATCTAAACACCATGTTACTTCGTTCTTGTTAATTTAACTGTGGCTAACAGAACAATATATGTAGCATAGACTTATTAATTCTAAAGGTACCTCAATTATTTAGTAATAATAATAATCACCACCATCCACATACTCACAAACGCAGTCTTCGACGTACGTGGAACGCAAACAACGTGACCTGGGTGTATTGTTATTCCAGTGTCTTCGACCTGTAATGTTCTATACGTTCAGTATGTGAGTCGTTGTAATTCAAGCTATACCGCCGTCGTACCATACGACCCTCCCCCCCCCCCCCCCCCGCCCCCTACGCCCATGTAGGAGCGTACTAAGCCCCACCGTTGACATGAACTAATGGGAGCGATTTTCCAGTCGAAAAAATAAATAGCGACCTGTAGCGCTAAAATGCAAACTTTCACCACCAAGTCGACTTAAAAATGGTGAACGTTTTTGGAGTGGACACATACATTTTGTCGCATAGATAAATTGGAAGAACATCGTGTAAAGAGTAAAATATTCGAGAACCGCCTTTAACACCCCCCCCCCCCCCCCCCCCCCACCCCGCCCACTGCTCTAGTTTAATATATTTCCTTGAAACTCTTTACATGTGCCCAACGCAACATCTGTAGAATCTAATATGCTTATAATGAGAAACGAAATAAATTTTCCGTAGGACGCTGTCTATCGGCATATGTTCCAAGTTAGTGTAAGGTACGGAAATTCTCATAGTTGGGGTTTTATAAACACTCACTAACAAACATAATTATAAAAGTCATAATAACCGAGTAAAATATCTTCAAAAAGCTGCACAACTGAAGACGAGCAAGAAAATCAACCTTCTAAGTTAGCATAAGGTACGGAATATTCATAGT
This sequence comes from Isoperla grammatica, assembly GCA_945910005.1. Taxonomy (NCBI): domain Eukaryota; kingdom Metazoa; phylum Arthropoda; class Insecta; order Plecoptera; family Perlodidae; genus Isoperla; species Isoperla grammatica. The sequence goes on from OX246739.1 coordinate 44,947,190, forward strand.
TGGGGTTTTATAAACACTAATTTACATAATTATGAAAGTCATAATGACTGAGTAGAATATCTTCAAAAAGCTGCACAACTGAAAACGAACAAGAAAAAGAGCTAAGAAAATGATTAATTTAATAAAACAACATACATTTGATTTCTTTGTATAAAAGTGATGCAGTTCGTATGGCTCTACACTATACCTGCTATTTGCAGAGCTGCACCTGTTAAAACACACACACACGCACACTCTACACACATATGTCATATTTCTGGATTTCACGACCTCTTCGAGCATTTTAACTACTTGACCAACTAGCTCATGTCCCCCTCAAGGACCCTTATTAAAGCTTTACAAGACGCTTCTTACCTCAAGGGGAAACAGTATTTTTCTATCAGAAAAAATATGACTTTATCTGACATTGTGCGTGGAGATAAACGATATAGTTTCGATACGTTAATATTTGTAAAAACAATATTGCAAAATCATTAATTAAAAAAAAAACATGGTCATGCTTTTTTACCATAACAAATTAATTGAATATAACATGGACCACGAAAATCTACATCACTATATATATTGCTAGCTCTATGTTTATAACTTTATCCAGATAACTTATTATTATTATTCAAATAATTTCACCAAAGAAATGCTTGGAAATCAGCTATGTTACCGTATATGTGGGTGTGCGTGTGTTATTTGTGTTTATTTGTAGCATCCTGCAGACTTAAACCACACCATGCAATAACGTCTAGTATTTGTCACATCATATTGTCTAGGTAGTCACGTGCAAACTGCTGGGCGAAGCCATTTACTTGAGCCTGCGTTATAACACTCGGCGTCCAACCACGCCCAGTGCAAGTAACGCTATGTGCTCGGAGTGTATTGGATGTCATTGTGTTAGGCGTTCAAATGACCGTTAGAGAAGATTGGAACCGCAGACCTATCTTCTGTGCTGACAGCAATGGCGCTACGGAATGGGGTCCGTGTTCGTATATGCATAGTTAGGTCCGACCAAGTGTTCCACTCGTAACGTCTAGAACAACTCTTGTACATTAACATGTATAAAACATGAGTGTATTACGTTCTCGTGCGTACGGCGAATAAACGCAATACAAATTTAATTATATTCAATTATAAATTCCATTTTGACATCAGCATCACAATTACTGTAACCATCACGCTGCCATCTTGAAAACTTAATCCTGTGAATACAATGTTAGAATAGCCTACTCTCACACACCAGATCCCGATCCTTTGTGGGTGTTCTTCCTTTTGTTTAATAAATGTGCTGTATACTTTGAAATGTTCTGTATTTACTTTATTTCATTACTTTTTCACTTTGTTTCACAGCTGTGTTTCACTTAATGTAGAAAGAAGAAAATAAAGTTATTTTCTATTCTATTCTATTAAAGTGGACGTCGTGAATAAGACGCATTGACACGATACAGTATAAGATACAGGGACACTAAAGAACTTTAGATCATGCACGCTATACATTCAAGTAAATTGCTAATAAAAAGATAGAAACATGAATATATATGAAATGCAACACTAATATGAGAGTTTAAGAAGCGAGAAACGTGTAGATAAGGCATAGCATGAGTGCTCAGAGGTGACATACGCAATAGTGACTATCTTATACGCCTACTTTATAAATAATAATTACGTATTCGGGCTTAACGTATCACATTTTGACGATTCTAATCAATACGATGAGCGGATGATATTTGAAAAACGCTGCGTGATATCCATGTCCAAACCACGAGACGATCCTGGATAGCAGGAACCGCGGTTTACTATATAAACAGCTAATTGACTGCTGGTTGGCCTTCCAGTATGAACCTTATTGCGAAGAAGTTGTGTGTATAGGATTATCAGAGATGTATACGCAAGGTAACATGTATTTATTTCATAACTAGGTGAGCTCTCTTCACCAACACTCATTGCTTAACCCAATCACGTTTATATGTGTTAAAGCAAATATTACAATTTCTACGTTCATAACGCAATACGTATATTTTATGACGAAGTTAAATAACTTGAATTGCACACGTTTCACTCACAAGCGCATCCTAGTCAGAGCGCTCGGATCGCGGATGAGTTCACGTGTTGTGAATACTTGTGCTCGATCAGCTCGGAAATACTATCTACTTCAAGTCACGAATGTTTCATTAATCTTCATATATAGTACATTAAATACATGTGTTGACCCTTAAGTATATGTTGGGTAAGAGAATATCTATAGTACTGAGTTCTAAAGTAGCAAGCTTGTTCATTGGAGTATTTGGAAAATACTAGATACAGTATAGTGCTTACTATATCTAGCAGGCTCTGGCTTTCATTAGAAGATAAGACTCCTAATCACTAGATCCTAATCGTATAACTTGTGAAATTACATGACATTCCTTGAGTTTGCCCATGCCAACATGACATATTACTGTGTAGCTTATCTGTGCATTAAACTACACTAGGAATGCAACAGGTAAACAAGTAGCCTGTGTCTCATTACTCTTATATAGATAAAATGATCAAGTAGGAAGACAATACAAACTTAAGTTGGCGTATCCCATCATAAAGATCAATATCGGGCAGCCACCACTTGAGCCGTCCTAGCAACGAAGCACTCAATAAATTCAAAGTTGTTCTGAATCGGCCTTGTTGATTCTGGCATTTGTCCGCAGGTGTTCGCACTGTCCAATCACTGATTCATATGTTTCGTATTTAAAATATCGATCTTTGATTGGTTATCGCTCACTCGTCGATGGTGTTCGAAGCCTACAGGGTTGGTTTAGTCACTTTAAATTAAGGTCCCCCACTGTAAATCAGTTTAGTTACTGAGTGGGTAGACTCTAAATGTGAATTTATTTTATTTTTATTTAATATGACAATGAAAGGAAACTTGATAAAGAAACTTAGTAGTGCAGCCAATCACGTGCTTATCAAAGGATGCGTAGTCGGGTGGTTGTCAGCCGCGCGGTAACTTGAGGACTTGTGTGACGTAGAGAACATCAAACTTTCAAGCTCTCTGTCTCGCTTTGAAATGTTTAGAATTCGTCTCTGATTTTTCTTTTGTTCATTTTTATGACATTCGTTATTTACTGACGCAAAAATAAAATAACATAGTTTGTCTTTAGAGTTCCTTTAGAAATGACGGTATCATTCGAGAACTCGAGAGAGCGAGAGAGAGAGAGAGAGAGAGAGAGAGAGAGAGAGAGAGAGAGAGAGAGAGAGAGAGAGAGAGAGAAAGAGAGAGAGAGAGGTTTGACCATTACAGTCGTGTGTGTGTATGGAGAGTTCTGGCGGGATCCGAGAGAACTTATTCGTCTTGGTTAGCGGAAGTACAGGACTTGCAGACCACCACAAACGGGGTTCAACACTTTGCTGGACGCTTTTGTTTACTGAAGAGGAGCACATACCCCACGGGGTTGCTCACTGGCTGAGTTGGAAACCGCGTACGTTGCAATGTGTCCCACATTTCGTTCGAGTCTCAATGATGCAACATTCGAGTGAGTTGAAAACTCCGACGAGACTCGGGAGTTGTTTCCGTTGGTTTCAGTCAACAAGATTGTTCCAAACTACAGCTCGGGAGTAGAGCAGTCGATTTCGAACCTATAAAAACAATCATTTTGAACCATGGTAGTACAAAATGCATTTCATTTTCCTATTCTTATTTTAATCGTGCCGAGAAATTTCCATAAGTGCCTATAATAAGCAACATTAGAAAGTTTAGAACAAGTAACTTAGTAGTGATAAGGGGGGTCCATCCCATTTGACCCCCTTGCCGTAAGGTCAAGTGTATTAACCTCTGATGTAAACAATAAGGTTATTAAAAAAAAAAAAATTTAATTTTTTTTTTTTTTTAAACCTCTGATGTAAACAATAACGTCATTGACCTTTCATTCTATAAAAACTACCCCCTCCAAATTTGTATATTGATTTTTCATAATGTAAACAATAAGGTCATGTAAACAATAGATCTTAGATAAGGTTATTCACAGGAAATAGTACCATAGGTTAAAGACCTTGCAATTTTGTTTGTCAAAGTCAAGGGTGAAGGATTATAGGTTTAAATAATAACAGTAGTTGGCCATTATATATTTCTTTTTTTATTAGTTTAGACAAACAACATCATCATCATCATCATCATCAACATCAATAGAAGACCGAGACTCACAGTACTGCAAACGATGCATAAAAAAGATATGCATCTGTTATGTGACAGTAATAGATGATTCGGATGAAGAAGAAGAGAGTCTCGTTATTTCTATTGATGTTGATGATGATGATGATGTTGTTTGTCTAAACTAATAAAAAAAGAAATATATAATGGCCAAATATTGTTATTATTTAAACCTATAATCCTTTACCCTTGACTTTGACCAACAAACTTGCAAGGTCTTTAACCTATGGTACTATTTCCTGTGAATAACCTTATCTAAGATCTATTGTTTACATGACCTTATTGTTTAGATTATGAAAAAACAATATAAAAATTTGGAGGGGGTAGTTTTTATAGAATGAAAGGTCAATGACGTTATTGTTTACATCAAAGGTTTTTTTAAATAAAAAAAATTTTTTTTTTTTTTTTTTTTTTATAACCTTATTGTTTACATCAGAGGTTAATACACTTGACCTTATAGCAAGGGGGTCAAATGGGATGAACCCCCCCTATCTCTACTTAACTTAAATCATGTTTTCAATTCGTGAATTGATTTGAAAAAGCTTTCCATCATTTCTTATTTTGCACGTCGTTTCGTTTTGTCCGCAAAAACTTCCAAAGTGTTATTAATTATCTGTGCTTCCATAATATAAGAGGGACCGATGCATTTCAGACAAGTTTCCCCTGTTTTAACGGGAAACCCATACGGATTCCCGAGTATTAAGGCACACATTTCATAAAAAGAATGGATAATTTTTTTAAATCGGGAACTAAAAATCTGGGCCTGGATTCACAAAGATGCCTAACTCTAATTGTCCTAAGTCAGGCAAATCCTAGCTGGATAAATCAAGATAAATCTTCTCTGGGTATTACTACACATTCACAAATAACATATTACTAATAAATAGTCCATATTTGACTATATTTTATCTTTATCACATTTCAGAACGACATTTGCGTGATTTATATCACTAAGATTTGCCTAAACTAGGACGTCTTAGCACTTAGGCACCTTTGTGAATCTGGGCCCAGCTATATAGTAAAAATAATTTTATGGTTTAACTTTCGTTTTTCGTATGTTGATGATTCCGTTATAAAGTGAAAATTTGGTCAATAACTTTGGATAATTGTCTACACGACAGTCTCACTGACGACGAGTATGACTAACTAGATAGATAGCAGTTTGTCTTTAGTTTTCCGCACGTTAATGTAAGATTTAATTATGAAGTCGGAATTTGGCCAACTTCAAAATAGAAAAATAAAACATGAAAACTACGTCTTGAAACTAAAATATTTGTGTGGATGCTAATACGTACATATTTCGTACGTTCCAACTTTAAAACAAAGAGTGCACCATTCCATGAAGTCTTACATTTTGTGAGAACAAGACTTTACTTAGTGTGCTTTAGATTTAGTGTATATTTTGTTGTATTTTTTAACTAGGCTACATAAAGTTGTTTACTAGGTGTTACGTCATAGTTCGTTTAATAATAAACAAGCAGGAAAGAACACATCTCAAACTTCTACATTTCACAGACATAGGTATTTTTAAGCGAGCGAAGCGAGCGTCTCCACTTGACTCTTATGGCACTTCATTCTGTTTTTTGTTTGTTTTGTTTTTTGTTTTGTTTTTTTTATGTCTGTCGATAGCGGTCGAACGGAAAGTCCGATCAACTTGAAATTTGGACCATCTACAAGCCTCGATGTGGATTGAAGGTGAATAGTTTTGAAGCAAAATCGTTCGAAAAGTTACAAAGTTACACCATAGTTACTGCAAAATATTTTTCTGAAACAAAATGGGGGCAAAATGTGAGATAGCCATATTTTTTTAAAGCTTTTTCCAATCACGAATATGTTCATGTTATGGCGATCTGATAAATATTGGCAAAGTTACACAAAAGTTACTCGAAAATATATTTCTGAAACACAGTAACAGCAAAATGTGAGGTGGCTATCTTATAGTAAATTTTTGTCCGGTTACGAATATACTAACGTAAACGCGATTTGATACATATTAGAGGCAGAAATTACATTTCTTTTGCTGTCAATAACTGTTAGTAACGGTGGCGGACCGCGGCGAAAACATGACAGCGAAAATTCTAAGCAACGCACATTGCACTGCATCCAACAATGTCGGGAAGTATAATAGCTATGGAAATTAGAAATTTTTTTGCAATGCGCATTCTTGAATTGTTGTTAATTGTTGTTTGTATAAGCATTGAAATCTTTTCGCCAGAAAGTTCGTAGACATTGACGCGCTCGCTTATCAACGCGTCAAACAGAGCGTTTTCCTAGTATTTTAAGTAGCCATGAGACAAGAAAATGTGGTTAATCATGTACTCAAATTGGAAAAGATGTACAGTTTAGAGCCGGTTCCATAGATATCCCTTATTGTTAAGGATTAATTAATCTTAATCCTTAATGTAAAATAGTCTGTATGTAGAACAAATCCACAGGAACCAGCGTTCCTCTTTTATATGGGACCTTATCAGTAACCACTGAATTACGATCGAGGGATTATTTTTCCATGATGGTGGTTATAAACGTAGCGTCCAAAGTCCACACTGCGGACATTATACTGCTCAAGAGTTGTCTGCATGTTGTGGTGATGTTGCCGCTGAAATGTCAAGTGATGTTGCTGGGAATTAACCCTTACATCAACACCGCTAGGTTGTGAACCACGCCTACGTGGATAATTGTAATAAATTCACTGTAACACCTATAAATTGTGAACATACGTTTAAAGAAGGAGGGATTTATAGCCTCTACCTTGTTCCAAATATCACCATTGTGTGGAGCTGTGAATTTCGAACGTTGGTTTTAAAATACAAATCTTGGTTTGTTTTATCAAGGTTGCATTCCGTAAGGTCGACCGCGACCGGGTATTATTTGCCCAATGATACTACGGTCGGGCTGGTCGAATTCGGTAGACCTTACGAAATGAAACCTAAAACTGAGAAATGTGTAGTATGTATGTTGGTTAAAAAAGACAAAATATTAATTCAGGCAATAATATCATTCTACTTTGCTTAGCTTTCCCCGTCAATGTTTGTGGTTGGCCTTGGCCAACTTAGCCCCCTCAAAGGTCCAAAGCGCTGTCAGAAAGAAATGAGCAATAGTTAAGGTGCAAGAACAAATACCTTCAATACGAAATGGCCAAGCAGAACCCAGCGTCTCTATCTGATAGATAGACGGGGAGTCCCTCCGTGCGGACGAGAGAAAATGTAATATTCCGCAGTGAAAACAATCATGAAGAGTGGAGGAAAACAACTGGGACCTACTGAAGGATTTAAGAAAACAAGTTTTTCCCTTAACCCTTTATGCACAAAAACACAAGCACAGATTTGATAAGAAAATAAATCCTTTGCTGTTGATGGGTGGTTTTGCCAAAGAGAGCGACGGCGGGCGGGCGGGCGGGCGGGGGGGGGGGGGGGGGAGTTTATCTTCAACGTGTCGTTCATCGTTAATTATTGTGCAACGATGAAGTAATTTTGAAATTAAATCTTTCAAGAATAAATAATGATGATTTAACCGCGTGGTTGGATTATGTGTACGCGGTTACGACTACAAACGAATAACTAAGAATGGTCGATTAATCACGAGGAGGAAACACCCTGGATTTTAAGTAAAACTCTTCATTATTTACCTTACTTTAAGTTGTACCTAATCATATTTATTTGACCGGGCTGACAATGCGAGAATGATAAATGTAACATCTAGAAGAATTTGCCAGGTTCTTCACAAAGTCAGACATACCCTTACAAAAGGGTACGTAGATAATCAGAATACCACAGTGAGGTTATGTCTGACGCACGGTTGGAAAATGAAATGAAATGAAATGAAATGAAATGAAATGAAATGAAATGAAATGAAATGAAATGAAATGAAATGAAATGAAATGAAATGAAATGAAATGAAATGAAATGAAATGAAATGAAATGAAATGAAATGAAATGAAATGAAATGAAATGAAATGAAATGAAATACAAATCTTTTTCATAACGCACCTTGTTTCTATGATGGCTCCAAATTCACTGTTAAAATATAAGCGAGTATACCATCAATTAGGTATTTCAGAAGTTTAAAAACCAGTCCATGAAGAGGCCCTTTTACGTTGGAAGGTAGAATACATTCCACATAACCGAGCCACGCAATATAATACCTACCCCCCCCCCCCCCCCCCCTACCCCCCACAATCACACACTGAAAAGAACAGCGTTGACGGAATTTGTAATTGAGCTTTATACGCTGTATACGTGAAACTACTTACTAAAAAAAGTGAATCCACTGAAAACAATCTTGCTGTCTAAAAATCGATTCTCCCCTTGAAAACACTCGACAAAATACTTCACCTACTTTTTCGCAAAAGGCAATTTATTTTCTAGTCGAACCGTGTCCTCGAAGCTCTTTTAGTAGATAACGGTCCGGAGATGAACGCGTATACTGAAGAATACAAAAACATCCACCAAAGCTTTCGTCTGGGATGGAATTAGCTATTGCATTTTCTGATCTTATTCGGAAATGTGTTCTCTTCTTTTTAGTCTAGACACAAACAAAATGCTGTAATTCGTTTTCTCCCAATACGAGAAACAAAACCACCATGGTGTGTATACCACCTTACATGGACACCATGCATAAATCGAACATTCTTATAATATTTAATTTTCATGATTATAAACATTATCTTACAGCTTTATATATATGTTCAAAAAATTAAAATAGTTGCCGCCACGTTCTACCTCCATACCTCCTACATCAATGCGGGAATAACCCGCAACTATTTTAATTTTATTAACATAAATCCTGGCTACGAAAGCATAAGGGTTTAGTATATATATATACATGTCACATAAGACAGAAAGTAAAATTAAACCGACCTCGCTGGGAATCGAACCCAGGTCCTCCACTTGCCGGGTGGGTCAGAGTACTTGCAAAATACCATGACTGCTGCATGGCTGCAAAAATATGTTAGAGATAAGGTCATCCAGAACCCATTTTAAAACTTAACGAACATGTGCACAAGCATGAAGTGTTGTTGGTGTATGATTCATCTCATGTTAAAACGCCGCTATGTGGTAGCCTGATAATATAGTCTGAAGATGATCACGCCAAGTGGTTTCTAAGCGTCGATGCTCGTTACTTACACCTCCTCGAGTCCCACAGTATCATTCTGCAACGGGTAACTGAAGGAACCAGACACTACGGCCACAGAGGGCCAGATTATGTCACACTGATGAAAGCTGATACATTATAAACACCATAACAAAACATATTATAATGCTTTTTCGTCTGTGATGGAATTAGCTATTTCATTTTGTGATCCTATTCGAACTTCATCTTCCAAGAATGAGAACACTATATACGTCTCGTCAAAACTGTACTAGAATGAAACTACTACTTTAGCAAGTACATTATTGGAATTAAGAAGTGTATATCTAAAATTAATGCCACGACGGAAATGATGGTGGTGTACAATCAACTCAGTGAAATGATCTATAATATACACCACAGTATCAATAAGAATTAAAATACACGTACTTAGTTTGTGCTCTGTTCTTTTGTTACTGTTACTTTGGATGTTAAAATATTGCTGTTCCTAAATGAATGGTATTTAAACAGTGAGTTATCGTAACACTTATTTCCAGTTATATTCGAAGAGCTCACAATGCTCTTTGTATTTAAACTGTATTTCAGATGGATTGAGTTTGCGGGTATGCACGATGATGGGCGATGCGACAAATATGGACACATCGGCTTGAAAGTCTATTATTTCTCTGCTAGCAGCAATCTACGTTTAAAGGCTGTATTACCAGAGATTGTGGAAATATATGCTACCATAAAGCAGATCGATATCGAAAATATATAAACTATTTGAAACTTGTTTCCAATGCTAGCTTTGTTTGGGGTTGCATCACTGTGTATGTGTGTGTGGATGGATGAACTACATAGGAGGTTTTATTAGAGTTCGATCGTTATGGCGCGACCAAAGTATTGTTTACCCTGCATAAAACACGTAGGACAAGGCTCTGTTGAGCATGAGATTGAAAGGTTAAAACATGAAAGTCAACTATTATTCGTAGTGTTAAAACACTCATGTTCATAACTAATTGAGACACGCAACACGTAAAAGAAGAGTTCAAAGTTGCAGTTATAATTAAGTACTAGGTCATACAGTTCGTCTCAATTCAAAATACATGCCGGCAGAATGCGAACTAAAAGAAACTGTTTCTTATTGTTGGAGACTAATGCCGTCAATCATCACCTTTATTTGGCAAACCTCTTACCTTCTAACATAGTAAATACAGCTCCAAACCACATGGACCTTCGACCATGATTATTCATGATTAGTCATGCTCATAATGGGTTTGTACGAAAAGTAGTAAAATAGCAGTTTCATTTAGTGATGGTCATTTTTCTTGAGCAAGAGATAATTGTGGCCGAATCTTTGAAAAAGGACCGATTCCTGAGCCCTCGTCTTCGCTATTGTCAAGCGGGTGGTTTTTGTTATTTTAATATAAATCATTGGTCGTCCCTTTTTTTAAATTGTGCATCGTTCCTGGTGACAAGCTTGACGTTTACTACCTTGCACAGTTAGCGGGAAATATGCTTCCCTTTGAGGAGTCCTCTTTACCACCGTGTATTTTGGATAGAGATACACTTCCGTAAAAACCTGCGTAAAGACACATTTTGAAATACATACGAAATTAAATGAATAAATGACATTGTATCTGTAATGTTTTCCGTCTTTTTTCTCTAGCTCTGTCGCGATAGCGTCTCAAACAGCGACTGAGAACGACGGTAAAACGTCTCAAGTGTTGCAACGGGCTCTGCTGGATAAACCTCCAGCCAGGTAGAGACCTTTTAACTCTCCAGAGCGAACGTAAACCGACTTAGCCGATGGGCTTCGCGCGAATCCGGGACAATATTATCTCAAGAGACAGAAAGAACTTGTTACAACTGACGACGTCTCTAGAAGAAACCACAAATCTGACATTTTTCTTTTCAATCTCATCGATATGAAACGAGATTTACGAGCAACTTTCGTGTTTGGATATCGTCAAGTGGTAGAGACTACTTTGTGGAAATTGTACAGTTGTTTCTTTCTACCTTATACAGTGAGAAATAAACTAAAGGAAGAGGGAAAAACAGTCAATAGTCAATTCAATAAGCTTCATTCGTTCAACGTAAACAAATCACAACAAATCTCCGGCATTCGGCGAGTTTCGAAAAGGAGATAATCGATTTCACTTGATATAGAGTAGAATAACCTAAAAGAAAAGGGATTCACATACCTATAGATAAACCTTAAATAGACATGAAATGTGCAATGTAAAAAGCAGATGACTAAAACAGTATTAAGAGCATGAGTTTGTGCACACAACAATAGTTCCATTGGTTCCATATATGAAATAAGCCATTTACGGTTGAGGTTTGTTTTTGATAGAAGTTGTTAATTATTTGCTTTGTAATTCAGTCTAAGTTTGCTGTCGCATATAACTAACTTTGAAGTTTAAACAATAACTAAATTGTGCATTAATATTTCGTAATTAGTACATACGACACAGATTTAATTATGCCACCGGTAAATGCATTGCAGATACGTAAATACAATAAGCTAGATTATATAAGAACAGCACAATCAGTTCATTCTAGAATAGAACATGAGTTCGATGATAGTCCGGTCTTCGGAAGTGTAATCGAAATACAATAAATACGATACATTGTCTGAAGAAACTCTTATTAAAACCCCTAATTTTCTGTGCTATTCTAAAACGGAACAAGTGCCATGAAAGCTTAGAACGGAAAAGCTCGCTCAATAATTTCTAACAGCTTAGATGGCCAACTCTGATTTGGGAATAAAACAACCTGATAGCTTCTGCATCGGGGAAGCTTCAGCGGTGGCTCACGCGATTAGACATCGACCCTAAGCAGAACTGAAGATGAATTAGGAACACGGGCTCGAATACCGGATTATGCATGGATTATTTGTTGTTCTTTACCTTCACGTTTGACGCCTGAACGTCTCGAATAACAAGATTGCAACAATTGCAAACAATTTATTTTATTGTAATTAAGGCCAGTGGAGGGAACAATGCCCTCTTTAGCCTGATAAGTGATGATTGATGAATGATAATGAGGAAGGGATGAGGGGAAGCCTAGTACCGGCACGTAGCCTACTCCTGTCGAAAAGTACCAAGGGGACCATCGGCTTTACGTCTTATCCGAAAGGACGGTGTAACTTTGACCAGTCATATAGGTTCCTCCACTAACCTGGACTGCCGAGCAGTTGACGATACATCATAATATTCTGATTGGGAGCAGGAATATACTTGTGTGAACACAGGAGCTACACATGGCTTATTTGTTTGATTTGTGTTAGAGCTCTAGGCACAAGATTAGGCCTATTCTACGAGGATAACCGCGACGATAAGCGATGGTAGGTGACGAGACTAATGATCGCCCGTTGACCTTTGACCCCGAAGACATTAGTCTTCCGATCTTCTAGGTAAGCATATCGCATCATGGGTTGGCCCTACCTACTACCGTGGTTCACGCAGATGGATGTTGTTCAGTTAGAAGAACGCGGAAAAATAGGAAGAAGAGAATATATAGTTTGAAATGTCAAATGTTGTATATAAAAATTGTGTAAAGTCGTTTCATAGCAACCTTGTGGATGCTAACATCATAGATGAATGAGACTGGCCAACCAAAATGTCAATATTTGAAAAAGCCACCCGCTGATTGGCTCCGACTAACTCATATCCATGACGTAAGCACTCACAAGATGGCTGTGGAATAGCTTTTATGTGTATGAACCAGGTACCCTCTTTCTCATTCTAACTGGCTCACTGGTGGTTATAGAAATACAAAGATGTATCACACGCAGAAACTTATTGACCCGGAATAATGTTAAAACCACACACACAATTATAAAACGAAACCAAGGTCACTTACTTTTAAAAACCGGTGAATTTTCGGAGTAATCCGTTCCTACTCCTTCCTCAGACCGAGGCCAACTGCCAACTGGCCAACTGGCAGTTGGCCTCGGTCTGAGGAAGGAGTAGGAACGGATTACTCCGAAAATTCACCGGTTTTTAAAAGTAAGTGACCTTGGTTTCGTTTTATAATTGTGTGTGTGGTTTTAAATACAAAGATGTTTGACAGTTTGGGACAGTGTCGTTCTACTTGCTACTTCTTACTTCTATGGACACCATATCGATATCACTATTTACCTTATCATGTTATGAAGTGTTGTTGATATATGTCATGTATTTTTAAAACACTTATAGGCTTTCGTGACATGGATTAGTATTAACAAAATTTAAAACATTGGGGTATTTCGTCACGGCGTTGACACATACTTGTCATTGATGAAGTTTCTGGACCACTCTGAGTCCTTTCATTATGACGACTATTGCTTTTGAGGGGTCTTAATATTGGCGATAGTCTTTGGTTTTTCTAGTCACCGTAGATCTACGGCGGTCTCGGTAACGCAGGACCAAGACGAGCTCAGATCCTGTAAAGTCCTGGAAGCTTCATCCTCCACGCAACTTCTCAACTAACAAACCTTAATTAACAGAGAGACGCTCAAAAGCGCTCAACGCACCGAAAGTAAACGGGTGAAACTGAGGACGAGTTCATATTCAACGCGTTTCCGGTACCCCAACGGCTTTTACTTCCGGTTCGCGTTCAAGGTAGCATTAACTCGGGATGCCTACGGATGCAGAGCCTCGTCTTCGAAAGAGGGTATTTGACTAATAGACTTGGTGGTTCTGAGTTTTGCTGGCGAGAGGATGTTTGCAAGTACATAAGGCGAGATAAGACAGGGGGTGGTGGGCACGGAAATGTGAAGGGAACGGCACACAGAAAGATATCGGCCGGCACGGTTTGGATGTGGGGGCTATACACAGTCAAGTACAGCATAAACAGTGGAATTAATTAATTAGTTGACGCTAGTATCTTCTTTCAGAATCAGTGTACCCTCGCTGCCTCACGTAACGCTAGCCCAAAGCCTTTCATTACCCGATAATTAGCCGAGAATATAATTAACGACCTTAGCGTGAGTAAACTTTGAAGAATGGAGACCCTTCATTCAGGAAAATGGCTTCCCTATTAGCAACATCTTGTTCCAATCGTCTTTCTTATTCATTTTCTCGATATGTTCATTAGTCTCTGGCGCAAATTGAAGTGATTCCTGCTATGTCAAAGAAATGTGTAGACTACATTACGTATAGCAAGAGCCGTAAGATATATTAGTTATAATTAATTATAACTAAAAGCTACAGCTGACGCGTTCTTATAAACTAAATGGGGCCGAGCAGATGGTATAGATTGCACCAATCAATATGGAAATTGAATGTCTGCAGTCTGAATCAAGCAGCGAATTAACTTCTTGGAACGATTGAAAGTGTTTCGTGACATTTATAAATTACACCGCTTTCATTTGACGGTTCGTTTTATGTACAAAATAGAGTATTGTATAGTCACAAAAAAAAATATAATTTTTCAGTGTATGTGACTTTTTCCTACAGTACCATAGAATGTTTTCAAAGGATTACATGATTTACTTTATACTAATTACCTGTTCTCATGCCCTTAACGTCGGACGTTGGCCAATCGTAGCCATTTATGCCAACGCTGGCCCCGCCTCTTCTACGTTGCAACGTCCAACATCAACGTCCGACGTAAAAGCACCTGGGAACCAGCCATTATGTTACATAACGAAGTAACAGCGTTGATACAGTTGGTTACAGTGAGATAATATTATAACTCTATAAATCGTCTAATTTCCCCGGGCTCAATGGTGTACTCCATAACATGTGTATGTTATGACATTTGACATAGCAACCAATGATAAATACTATCTTATTCTATATGCGAAGTGATATTCACACATATGACATGATGGCAAATGATAAAATCTTTACTACATGCAAATCAATGTGGTGGTATTGTACTGAGAGTTGGTATAATTGGGAACAAACGATATTTACACCTAAGAGGATTGAAAACCTTATTCGAACCCAGTTGACAGACTAAGTATCATAATAGTTTATCCACAAAGCTGGTCCACTGCCATCTTAGCTTTAGGTGACGTGTGAATAGTTGGTCCACTGCCATCTAAACTCTAGGTTACGTGTGAATAGTTTATCCACTGCCTTCTAAACTCTAGTTGACGTCACAAATCCTTTTGATCCGCCACAGAACAAAACCAATTCTTTTCTCTTCAGCGTTTGCACTTTTTGCAACTCGCAAGTCATTTTTTGTCCCTACCGAAAACATTCTATACACTGCCCTCCTCACTGAGAAATAACTGCCTTGGAGTCTACGGAATGGCAACAATTTAATAACTAAAAACTGAGTTGTAGCAGGCGCATTTTCTGTGGAAGATATTTGAAACTCGAAATATTTCATGTCGACCCTCCCAAGAACTGAAAGCAGGATATATAAGTAAGGGAAAGCAGAGGTAAGGGAGATGAAGTGAAATATTTCCATATAGACCTATTTACCTGTACATTCCTACAGTTGGGGTTTTGCAATGAAATTTTGATGTTGAAATGTTCTGTTGGATTGTTCAATCGTAATTTAAATCCCATTTTTAACTAGATCGAATTTCACCAATAATATCTCGTCGTCAGCGCATCATCGTCATCAGCGCATCATCGTCATCAGCGCATCATCGTCATCAGCGCATCATCGTCATCAGCGCATCATCGTCATCGGCGTAATCTACTACACACTTGGGACTATTGTGCAACGGGTTTGGTTGCATATCTGGCCATTGATAGTAATAACAATTGTGTAAAAACGTGTTTTACCAACAACAAATCTTAACTTAATAAATTAACCATATTTTTATTGAACAACATTATTTTTAATCAATCCACAATCTGTTTTTGATGTATGGCCAAGTACTTCTAGCAAATACCGACTTACAACTTTTACATTTTCATGAAAAAAAAAAGTAAAAATGATAGCGTTCTCAAAATATGTGCCTTTGTTCGTCGCTTTAAGTGTTTACTAAAATCAAATGTTTAATTTCATTCGTGAAAGTGTTTTACAAAACGTTGTGGTCCCACCTGAATACAGCACCAAAAAATGCATTATTTCCAATGTAATGTTTCAATAAATCTATGGCATAAAGAGCAAAGACACGACTTTACATTGAACGACAACGCTTATTTACATCACTCGTGACTACCACAGACGAAAGAGATTTTACTAGCATTCACTTCTCATTAAAATACAGCTTAAAAAATACTTTGCATTAGTTTTGAACATGTCTGTACTCTGAGCAAGATTTTGTTAGCGTTAAGAGACGCTTAAGTCTCAGATCACGTAGTTTGTCACGCAAACGAATTTCAAGGTAGATTGCAGGAGGCAGATGCTCCCATTATATTTAAGCAAAGTCAACTATAATAGCCTACCCGGCTCGAAATGTCACCGTCTATACGCGAGGGTTTTTACAAAGAAAGCGCTTTATCTGACGTGGGGGGTGTCGAACTTTACATGTTGCCATTTCAAGTGGTTGGCGTTAAATTTGCCTTCTAAGGTACATAATATATGAAGGATTTGATTGAAGTACGAACCATGAGCTTAAATAGATCATGTATTATGATGTAACATAGCATAATTCTTAGAGCACGTCATAACATTCAGAATGACTCGTCACTTTATGACTTTGAGTAATTAATGTACATTATAAACATTCTTATTGTTTTAATATTCCTTACAGGGATATTTAGGCAAAACACTAGAATCCCATTGTGTTACTAACAATGATAACTAGTGATACAGACGTGTACAAAAAGGTCCTACCCGAAAGAGAAAGAAGGGAATAACGAAATTGCATATTTTGCGTTACATTGAAGTGGTTGATTGATAATGAAAACGTTTTTTTAGTGGTATTTTATATCATTTTGAACCAAAAGATAAATTAGTTGCATTTGCTAAATACAACTGTTTAGTATTTTCGACAGTAACAATTGAAACATGCCAGAGTGTAAAATATAAACGTTTGAAGATAAAATTATCCATGATGAAGTAATATATAACATGATTGTGTGCAAGAATCAGGTTCCTTAATTCATTTTTGCTTTTGTATGTACTTAAACTCGAAGCTTCATTAAGCTGTAGTCTTCTTTACGCAGTGTGATGAAAACTAGAAATGTAACCATTGAGAGAGTTGTGAAAGCAGTGAGAAATTCAGCGCTTATGATGATAGTTACATCATCTAAGCTTCCTTTCATTTTGAATGGACAACAAAGTGAGGGCGAATTTTAGAGGTGAAATTGATAATAATCGCCGACGGCGGAAGAAGTAGGAAATACACGCACACAAACGCGCCCCGAAGCAGAATCCAAAGGATCTGTTTGAAACAAAGACGAGGCCACAGTTAATCCTGAACATTTACTTCACCCTTTGACCACCTGTCCATCCCTCTTGTGATCTGTAATTCAATATGTTTTTATTTCCCGGGGCCAGCCTCGTTTTTAGGCTCTTTGATCTGAAAGGGAGTTTGTCATCTAAAGAGGACTCGCAGCAGAAGGATGGAGGAACTGGGGCGCATGGAACTAAACCCTAGGAAATTTCACTCAAAAGGGAAAAGTTCATATTTCACGTTCTTCAGAAGGATTACCTCTCCAGAAATATTGGTGTGGACTGTTGAGGTTTGTGAAAATCATCATGTAAAATAATGTGTTTGAAATAAACATGTTAATAATAAGGATTTTATAACTGTATCAGATTTTGAGGTTAGACGTCCAAAAATGTAACACCACTTCAAAATTATTAATGCGGTTAGTATACTAATAAGTTAAATACTATTTATTGGTGTATCTATTATAATGTATGTTAATTAATAATCATTATCAACATTAATAACCATAAGTAAATCTTTATAAAAGCGGGGAATTTAAAAGTCACGTCCAAGTCCACTGGGCGAAGCTCATCTTTTGTCACTCACCTCTGTAGAGGGAAGATGTCAAACCTGATTTCACAAAAAATAAATCTCAAATCTTAAGTGAAATGGGTAATAATATAATTTTGAATCAATTAGAAACGAGTATGAGGAGATTAGTTAAAGTTTTGCCTTCACAACTTGCAGACATGTCGCGTGACTATGGGCCCTTCATGATTTGATTTATGGCATAAACAGTTCTTTGGTAATGATTGGTTACATTTGTTTCCAAATCTTGTTTTGACAAACACTTAACCCATCTAACATGTTCCTTTGTTAATTTGAAGTAATTTCTTAGTTCCAACACGAATTGTTCTGAGTTTAGTTTTTAATGAATGTTCTAAGTATTCAAGGGTAATAACTGTGCATACTTTGTTAACATGTATGATCATGAAAAAGTTCAATTGGGGGCATACAATCATGTTAGTGCAGCAACCAAACTAACTTATTATAAAATCTGTGGGTTATATGGTTTACCTAGAGCAGCAAATGGCTGAGCATAGCTGCGTTGTGTTGATTAAATTTGTCTATTACATAAGGGGCCTGAATGTGTTTCTTGCGTGGAAAGACGGGGGGGGGGGGGGGAGAGAATTTGCGTTACGCCACTGCCTGTAGGCTTACACTTATTATAAATCAGAAATGAAAACTATACTCTAGAAGAGGAGATATACATAAACATGGTGATTGCATTATTATACATGAGATGCAAGATACGAAATAAGTATATAATCTATAATGAATGAAAAGAAAGGAAAAGATAGAGAGAGAAAACGGTAAAATGAAGTCGGTCAGGGATAATTGATGTAAAGTAGTACTGACTTATACGAACAACTTCGTAAGTAATTAGAGTAAGTTTCAATTTTATAATTTAGTAACGAACTTTGTGACTAAATTTCTGTTTTTTTTTGTAGTAATGTAGAGTTTAATTTCTTATTGAGTTCAGTATTATTTCCAAAATCTAGCCATACGTCGTGCTAACATTTGCTTTTACTTGTTTTCAAGGTTTACGTGCTTACACGGCTCATTTAGATGTTTTTAAAGATCATATAGCTTCCTTAGATTACTTTTGAATAAAGATTCAAGTTGGGTCTTTGATGTTTTGATAGTTATTCTAATGGGGATGTGGGCCGGTTAATTGATGTTCCAACTGAATCTCATACGCCTGTTTCCAAAATAAATCGGGTCATGGGGTGGTTAGAACCAATATTCTTGGGCATAGAATTGCTAACGTCGGCTCGCCAGGCCTGTCATGTCTCTTCTTCTTCTAATTCTTTCCTACTTCTTCTTTCCTACTTCTTCCAGCTAATTTACTCCATTTCCCTTGCAATCTACAAAAATAAAAAAATAAAAAGTTTTTTTAATGAGAACTTACATTATTATCTTTGTCGAAGTCTTAATTGATAAGGTGTTGTGAGTTACTTATTATGTGGTCAAGCAATGTCGAGAACATCTAAACTCATTATGTTGAAAATCCTCAGAGCTTTTTCATCCAAGTTGAGATACGATGTATCCACGGATTTTAAAAGTAAAAGCAAAACTCGAGAAATTCATGTATTTGATGCCTCACAAGTTAAAAATATACAATCAGAGTAGACAAGGACAATAAGAATAATTTGAATCTTAGGGCCGGTTTTTCAATCAGTTTTTAAATCAGTGGTTGGGGTAACCAAGGCTTTTACCAACATTGTCAATGTAAAATGTAGATGCAACCCAAACATATTAAAAATGTGTTTTTTTTTTAGTTCAAACTAATTTTGTAGGCCTATATGATAACAATTTTTAAAAAGGACAACTCAGTTTTAATTTATTGAATTCATAAGCCTGCATGTTTGAAAAAAAGAAAAAAAAAAATAGTGTATGTATATGTTTTCCTGGTTGGCTATTATTGCTTGAGATGAGTGAAGTCATTTGTCAAGCTCACAAAGATATTTAATTATGCAACCTAAAAGAGGCCGTGGAAGTACCTAACCAGCCTTTGGTAAATTGATGGTCCATCCAGTGTTTAGACAACAATGATCTGTCTGTACCAAATTCTTTCAAATCACTGTTGAAAGGTGTGTTTTTTTACCTGAACAAAACACTATTGCATCATAATACACATGTTGACCAATATAAATTATAGCTATTTATTAGTTTGTATATAAATAGTATGATATTGCTGATTTGAACTTTTATACAATGTGGTTTACATACGAATTTAAAGTCGCTGGAATAAGAATTCTATCAATTTGATAAGAGTAATTAGGAGACGTTTGATAATTGGTTACTAACAGTATCACAGCATTCTCAAGTTGGTAATAGCTCTGGTTGATCTAATCACTGATTAAAAAACTGATTGAAAAACCGGCCCTTAAAGTGTTGCTCGCCAGTCTTCGGTATCTCGTACAATGCTGTGAAGAATAACCGTATTCAAACGACGCCTCATTTGTATTTCCAAGGCCCTCACATACTTTTGATCTAAAATATTGTATTTTCAGAGTGCATTGGAAATGCGCATTATTTACTAACGTCTCAACATCAAACGCGCGTTATGGGTCATAAATAAGTGTAACGCAAGTCAAAGGTCGAAGCAAAAGGAATGACTGCGTTTGCGTTTGAGAGATACCTTATTATTTCGTCAGGCGAGTGCTAATCGATTGCTTACGGATTACTTGAGGTTAACAACCGTGGCCTTCATTCATAGCAACTCAATACAGCACTATTTATTTATTTATTTATTTATTTATTTATTTATTTATTTATTTATTTATTTATTTATTTATTTATTTATTTATTTATTTATTTATTTATTTATTTATTTATTTATTTATTTATTTATTTATTTATTTATTTATTTATTTATTTATTTATTTATTTATTTATTTATTTATTTATTTATTTATTTATTTATTTATTTATTTATTTATTTATTTATTTATTTATTTATTTATTTATTTATTTATTTATTTATTTATTTATTTATTTATTTATTTATTTATTTATTTATTTATTTATTTATTTATTTATTTATTTATTTATTTATTTATTTATTTATTTATTTATTTATTTATTTATTTATTTATTTATTTATTTATTTATTTATTTATTTATTTATTTATTTATTTATTTATTTATTTATTTATTTATTTATTTATTTATTTATTTATTTATTTATTTATTTATTTATTTATTTATTTATTTATTTATTTATTTATTTATTTATTTATTTATTTATTTATTTATTTATTTATTTATTTATTTATTTATTTATTTATTTATTTATTTATTTATTTATTTATTTATTTATTTATTTATTTATTTATTTATTTATTTATTTATTTATTTATTTATTTATTTATTTATTTATTTATTTATTTATTTATTTATTTATTTATTTATTTATTTATTTATTTATTTATTTATTTATTTATTTATTTATTTATTTATTTATTTATTTATTTATTTATTTATTTATTTATTTATTTATTTATTTATTTATTTATTTATTTATTTATTTATTTATTTATTTATTTATTTATTTATTTATTTATTTATTTATTTATTTATTTATTTATTTATTTATTTATTTATTTATTTATTTATTTATTTATTTATTTATTTATTTATTTATTTATTTATTTATTTATTTATTTATTTATTTATTTATTTATTTATTTATTTATTTATTTATTTATTTATTTATTTATTTATTTATTTATTTATTTATTTATTTATTTATTTATTTATTTATTTATTTATTTATTTATTTATTTATTTATTTATTTATTTATTTATTTATTTATTTAATGTCTATCCTATTCAGTTATAAAAACTGATTTATAAAGGAGGACCTACGTTTATCAAGCGGACTGGGTTCGGACTAGTTTCGGACTGACTTCAGTACGCACTGAGTTCGGAACCCGTTTATAAAGGTACTATAAACATACTTCAATCCGGACTCCTCCTATTAAACCCTATCCCTAGTCCTATTAAACTGGGCTAGATCGGCTTCTTAACAGAACTGAAATAAGCTCGAGCTGAGGTGTTTATCAGTCGAACTCGGTGCGCACTAAACTCGGTTGCACCGCCAAGTGCGAGCCCAGTCCGCTTGATAAACGTAGTGCATGTCTTTATTAGAGCCGGCGCTGATGGTCCAGGTCGATTAGGCGTTGGTCTAGTAAACCGCGGTCTCTACGTTCCAGGTTCAGATCCTGGCTTGGGCATGGGATGTCATGTGGCGTTTTTTCATTGTCATAATCACCCATCTCATCGTCTCGATTAGCCTCGTTGCAAAAATATGGGATGTAAAACACCAAATATCATCGATATCATCTTCATTAGAAGCATGCAAACTCGGTAAGAGCTTCTGTTGACAACTTAATAAAAGTCGACACATGTAGTTTTATCATACGGTATTCACCTTTGGTTATTTATTTCATTTATAGCCATTCATTTATATTTAGCAGTCTTATTAGACAAATGACGTCATAAAAACAATTCGGCGTAAACACCTGATACCACGCCACTGTATACCATATACGACATAGTCTCACTTTGCTCTTCACACAATATCCCACGGTATACGCTATGTACCTGTACTATTATCTGCGGCGCTATAGACCACTGTTTCAGAACGCTGCAAAGATTGTGTACACGTACATAGTACATAGTTGCGCGGCATTGTAAGTTGTAACACACCCACACGTCTACAAGAATATATTATTAGGTAGACGTAAACAAAAGGGAGTTGGCGAAAAAGGGAAGCGGCAATGCTGAATATTAGAATATCTCATTTGAAATCTCTCGTAGGTCTGCATTTAAAATGCAATTCTCACAGAAGCTTTTCCCAAGAGATGGGAAATAACAATCACGTTCACGTTGCAAACATTGGGCGTATAGCTAGCATGGCTTCAGTGTAATTATAACTAGAGTTTTGAGCCCTTGTAGCTCGGATGCAGTAATAGGGGAAATACTTCTTACCCCCCCTTAGGTGAAGGTGCTACTATCAAGAATAACTGAACAAGCTCAGCAGTGTTTAGTGATAAACACAATTATTCCATAAACAGTTCATAGGTATTCCGATATCAACTTAATGCTTCATAAAAAATAAAAAAAAATTAACGTAACCCACTCGGGAGTTACTTTTTTAAATAACAAAATATTAATGGCTCAGAAGACCTTAGCTTAGCACAAGAGAAAATCTATTTTATGTTGGTATAAAATATTTATGTTCACGAAAGTCTTATTAATTAATAAAACACTAAAACATCCAGAACAATCGTATACTTTCAGAAACAAGTTTTCTGTAAACACTGCTAGTATTATCCACAATTCAGAGTTTCTAGAGATACATAAAACTTTGTCAGTTAGTCTAAAACAACGGTACAAAATAAATATGAAATTCATGACTAGGGACAAAACGAAGGAGTAAGTAATTGTTAGCTCTCCCGGTACCCTGATGCGCTAAAAATAATACAGACGACAAACGTGGCCATGCTTATGACAAGACTTCAGACCGAAGTATGCTTCACCAAATGTTCCCACGAAATGGAAAGGTAAATGTTCATAAAATAAATAGATAAAAGTGTTTCTCTTTGTATCTATACTTTCATGCCTACACTCGTCACAGTCACACACAGTCAATGTCACAGTCACATTCATAGTCACAGTCACACATACACAATTCCATAGCAATCGTACAGGGGCTCCGTGTGTCGGAGCAGAAAAAAACATTTCTCGATTTCTCGATAACATTTCACGGCATATCGCCAATAAGTGATGGGTTTTGAAGAATCATGTAATATGGCACCAATACTGGCAACATTTTATCCGTGTGGCAGCAAAGAAAAATATATTTTCAAAATTTATTTTTTAAATATATTTCTTGCTTAAAACTTGGCCGTCGGGTTATTCAATGCTAGGGAAGGATTGTAGAGTCTTGTTGTTTGGTGACTTGTTGACCAGTGAGTGTCCTCTAGCTACACGAAGAGCGTCCGCACATACGGACATGTTTCGCACTGTATCTTTATTCTCACGGCGTCAGCGAGGCGCGCCATATACGGGAACAAGTCACAGTCATGAAATGCAGCACAGTTACGAGTTTTTGTTGTTTTTGTTGTTTCTGAGCAATCTCTTACGCTGCCATCGCAAAGTAAACGGATTTCATGACTGCAACGATGTCAACTGGTTTAGCAAGAAGCCTGGGGATAAATTATACACAAGATTGATGCACAGGAACCCAGTTTGTGACTCT
The DNA here is from genome assembly GCA_945910005.1 of Isoperla grammatica. Classification (NCBI taxonomy): domain Eukaryota; kingdom Metazoa; phylum Arthropoda; class Insecta; order Plecoptera; family Perlodidae; genus Isoperla; species Isoperla grammatica. The sequence continues at coordinate 44,971,529 of OX246739.1, forward strand.
GGTAAATGGAGTTATTCGTACGGACGGACTTGCATGACAGAAATACATTCTCGCCTGACCTGTGGCTTTTGGAATAATTAACCATTTCATTCACTGTCAGAGGGAGACTATGGTGTTATTTATTTTTTCCAGTTATCATTTCTTAATCGAGAATTTTTCTGTCAATGAGAACACAGAGGGAATCGATATATTTAAAACCGACTCAAACCAAAACGGGTCACGGATTTTTGAGCATATTTCACTGCCAACTTCACACATTCCCAAAAAGGGTAATGATGACTATTTCTATGACACTAGAAGTAATGAAGGGATTGTTAAAAAGCAATCTAGGTTGCTAGCTTCATATATGTTTATTATCTTATATTATAAGAATTATTATTTAGTTAATTCATCTTTTAACATTAAGTTTCGAATACTGCAGCAGACACCGATTGTGTAATGCATTGGAATCAAAGATGCCAATAAAGATTATTTTCTACTCATTGCTACCTCACGAATGGCAATTATCTTAAAATGTTACTCGTTCATCCGCCACTCTAGTACTTCTGAAAATAGTTTAATTTAAATACACTCTTTTACGTAGGCCTATCTACCGTAACTAAAACATTTAGTTGTTTAAGGTTATTTAAAAATTACTTTAAGGATACCCTGAAGTCTAGTGACTACGTGAAAAATTGCTCACTATCATATTTAGATGCCCAAGGAATAATGGGCAACTATAGTGTAGTTGATATTTTTGTATACCTTTCCCGGTCGTAAGAGGCAAAAAAAATGGCGTCCCGCACTTCCCTATAAGTTCTCCTACTTGTCCCTTTCCTACAATCACCCCCCGACGTCATGACCTATATGTCGAGTACCTCGTTAACCATCATAATGAATCAATTTATCGAGAGTTTTGTGTTTTTTTTTAATGTTGCATCAATTTTACCATTACATGAAATCTACAGTTATGATATGATTAACTAACACATAACTCCAACATTATTAATTATTACGTATATATATATTTTCTCGTAAAACTTCAAACAAAACCCAAAGTTTGAAATCAATTTTCCAGGTTTATATGACTGAACGTGATTTGAATTCTTTTCGCTAGATCCCGACTTCTCAAAAAACCATTTATCATGTTCTCTTTACATTTATTGTAATTGCATTTCTAGCCCAAGAAAATCGACCGAGTCGCCAAATCGATCAGGTTACTATTTTCACACGCGCTAGGGTAGATTTAAACTAGAGCCAGTAGACAATTTAATAGTCAATTACAAAACAAGCTATCACGATTTAGACGTTTTCTTCCACGGAAATACCGCACTATAAAGTCGTGAACATTTCACATGTCAGTCGCCAGAGTAGATTCTGACGAACGGATTCATAAAAAAAGATGAGAATACATTTCTCAAACCTCTCTCTGGAGCCAAAGAGCAAAGAATACATCACCAACTTATCTTTAAAAAAATCTAAGCGCCCACGAAAAATTGCATTTCTCTTGCGAGCACAAAAATGTCGAAAGTCCCAGCTCTTCGCAGCGACCATAAGTTCTATGCATTTCTTCAAACGTATTCATCTCCTACAAGACTAGTTCTTATATGCTTATTGGCTAATATATTTTCTCATATATGCCAATGTCGATCATATTTTTTATGACAAACATAAACTTACAGCTTACGCGGTGCATTATATGACTCACTTTTACTGCACAGTGGAGACATTTCGTTTTACAACATTCACGAAAACTGGGAAAATAAAAATACCAATGATAGCACAAATATGATCGAGTTGTATAGACAACTAAAATGCTAAACACAAACGCTCGCAATACCGAGAGGCTTATATTGAAAGTGAACAGTTTTACGAAGGGGGGGGGGGGGAAGGGGGGGTTCATTATAGTGAGCACTCAGAACAAATAGGAAAATGGAAGAATAACTTCTATGTATATGTAAACGAGAAAAAAATCGTGATAACCATTGCACGGTGCGGAGGCTGAATATACTCCCCCTTTCCCCTCCATACCACCACCAATTATCTCCAACCAATTTCAAACCGCGTAGTCAACATCTATGTAGACCTTATCTATCTCAATCAAAAGACTGTTAGTTCGAATCACATAGTTTGCTCGTTAAGACCAATTTCAATCACATCACACCCAAGCTTCTCTAAATCTCCGCTAAGGGCGCGCAAACTCCATGTGTGTTCGACGAGCGAACCTTGATACCGTTTACGAAAAGTGTATTCTACTTTAGGCTACTTTAGCATAAATAAAACACATACAGTTGCCAACTATACGTATAACACTATATATGCACAATGCACATGTGTACCCGACGGTGTATACATTAGGTTACTACGATAAATCCATGCAGATAAAATCTAAGTTACATTTACAACAGAAGATAAAAAATAATTTGTGGGTGACCGATCTTCATAGTAACCGATTAAACTATAAATAAAGTGTATGACGACTATGAGCTAGTATTAGAATATTTTGGTATTCACTTCTACTGAACTTAGACTAATGTATGATTGAGCTCGACAATAGACATTAGTTTTGACTACTACAAAAGAGATTTCTTTTTATAGAGATTTTTGGTATTCCGTGTATCGTGCACAATGGTGGATTCATTGCTAATCTGCATTATGATGGTTGGGTGGGGTGGGGGGGGGGGGGGGAGGGAGGGGGGGGGGACGCGTCACTGCAGAGCACAACTCAGCCTATAGCTGTAATCTGTCCATTATTGCCTGGACGATTGTATATATACTTGTAACCTAATTAAGACCTCATATACAACATAGAGTAGAACAGACAGTTAGTGACAGCGTGTAATAAAGATCATTTTAGCAGAAGAAGTACAACCCTAACAAACAGCACACCGCTCTCTAATTTAGGAAAATGGAATGTGTATTTAAAGCAAAATATTTCCAAGTCGCTATTACAACAATGTGTTGATATGTACACGTGTGGAGAGCTTTTCCCTCGTGCTTTCATAATAATGAGGGAAATCTGTTATGCGTCTGCACTGTAGTAACAGAATATTAAACATTTTATATTTTCGTAATATATACTATTATTTTAAAAAATTATAATAATATCTTGATAAATATATAAATTATTCAGCAGGAAGAATACCGATTACTGATTTTATTTTACAAGAATAACTTACTTTAATATTCACTTTTCTGTAATAACAATAATTTCCGAGTGAAATGATATTTCCAAAGTTTTGTGTTTGAATTGACGTCATTTCCTGTTTGTCCAAACACTTTGAGAGTGGATAAATCAAAGTCGACGTTGATGTCGATTCTCCCGCCATAACCTCAGCCAATACTGAAACCCGGCCGATCTGATCCTTCCCAGCAGGAATCATCCGTTCTAGTTACGCACAAGACTTCCCTTCGTGGTCGCGCATGCGCAATCGCCTCAGCCTTGCACCCCCGCAGACCTCGGGTTAATGTCATTGTTCTACTTAAAGGAACACTTCCCTTAATTGCGACGGTTGCCACCACAGGTGGTAGTTCAGTCATACGACACTGGGGCGCTCGGGCAGCACTTAAAAACAGTCGGCATCGTAAACGAATTTAAGGTAATTTAGTGTGTGTGTGTTCCTAATGGTTGTAGTATGCTTTTCCTTAATCAACATTTTTTAACGCGTGAAAAGAGCAGATGCGGTGCCCCAATATTCGTAACAGCGTTGTAATTACATCAGGGTTCTCCGACACTGTAGGTATGTCTCCGATACGCACACACTTCAGTGCAAGTTGCCGTCACATAACATATTCATGCGCATTTCAAAGGAAACAACATTATTTCAAAGAAATCCCATTCTGCCCTCGGGATCTTTCACACGATCCTAACCTTATCTTTCTAACTTCAGCATACACACCCATTATACCATTACCTCTAATTAATCAAAAGGAAACTGAGCCTTATTTTCACCATCGAAACGTCGAAACGTAAAAAAAATTGTAAATAAATACTAAATACATATACAATAACTTAGAAAAAAAATAAAATAAACATAAGGTCTGTTTAAATTAGGAAATGGAAAGAAATAACTTATGAACAGCAAAATTGTGTGTCGGCATCAACTACTGTCGTTTGAATCTTAACTGTTACCAGCCAAAATAAAGTAACAATGCACGTATAGTGTATTATTATTCATATTATTATTCATTTATTTAGTTTTCATTACAAATTTGTCCAAATTGTTTAGAACACTATATATTCATGTATGTGTAAACACGTCAAATTACTATTATATTTACAAAAGTGCACCCACTAATTACCATAAGTACACGTTCATTCATACATCGCTACACTGTACATTTATCTACTTTCTGTACCCTTGTAAAATATGAAGTACTCGTCAATGGAATAAAACCCATTTTCCGAAAGCACAGTTCTGACAACTTTTTTAAAACACATAGCCGGCACACTGGCCGTGATCAATCAGCTGTTGTTCTACTAAACAGCGGATGTTGCGTTCCAGCAACCTGCTTAGGCAAGAGATGTTTTCATCTTCTGGACATTGCCTTGATTAGCGTGGTATGGGAGCTTCCTTCTCCAATTAGACTAAACACATTTCACAACGATTCACACATACAGTATTTTGTTTTTGATGTTATGTATGTTGGTATTACGATAACACTTTTTTACGCCGAATTGTCAACGCCTTGATAAACGTATCGACTTACGGAAACCGTTATACCTTAAATCGACTTAAAAAGCCCTGATAAACGTAGTGAAAGACGGGCTAACATAATATCCAGACTGGTTTCCACGGTAACGTATACGCAAAACAAAACACTTCACAAAACAACTTTCCAAGTGTTTCGGTGTAGGTAGAAACTTCGGAATCTAATTTTCTAGAAAAAGAAACGTTCTGGATTAGAGGTTTAAAAAGATATTTTTACTGCCAATGTTTTGTGTCAACTATAGAACTAGGATAAATCACGTGTTTGTTTGCTATTAACGGAACGATTACGTGATGACAAGTTTGTAACGTTCACCTTATGAAGTTCAATTACTGTGATAGAAGAGTTATGTACACATATTATATTCGCGTGTTTATATATAATTAAGAGCTGCTGTTCGACATCGATGTTTCGATTCGATGTCGATTTGATACATCGACATCGAAACAAAAACGAAAAAATCGAGTATGAAAGTTTCAAACTCGATTTTTCAAGTTTTCTATGGCGACGGCGACAAGCGGCAAGCATAATGCCAAGCTGCAAGCGTAATGCCAATCTGCAAGCATAATGCCAAGCTGCAAGCGTAATGCCAATCTGCAAGCGTAATGCCAATCTGCAAGCGTAATGCCAATCTGCAAGCGTAATGTCAAGCTGCAAGCGTAATGCCAATCTGCAAGCATAATGCCAAGCTGCAAGCGTAATGCCAATCTGCAAGCGTAATGCCAATCTGCAAGCGTAATGCCAATCTGCAAGCATAATGCCAAGCTGGAAGCGTAATGCCAAGCTGCAAGCACAATGCCAAGCTGCAAGCATAATGCCAAGCTGCAAGCACAATGCCAAGCTGCAAGCATAATGCCAAGCTGCAAGCGTAATGCCAAGCGGAAAACTCAGTACCGCGTCGTACGCACTCGAATTAAGTTGTCTGCTAGCGCTGCGTACGGCCATACAACGTTTTTCTTGAATTTTTTGAAAATAAACGATTCGATTTCGAACTTTTCAGTCTGACATGGATTTACAAATGCTAAGTCGAACAGCAGCTCTAATATAATTATATTTAACGTCTGTTGTTTCTATATCTATTATTCATTATGACACATTTTGCCTAATGGATCTTGTTCGCGTAGATGGTTGGAAGTAGAGAAGTGGAAAGCAACTTGATTATTGCTTTATCTAATGTGTTTCATCTAAACAATTCATCCCGGTAATATTAGCCTCCCCTTCAAGTAGTAATATAATAATCTTATGCAACGTAACAGTTGTGAGGAACGATATTATATTATCAGATGTACGCATAGCGTTATTTACTAATGGTTGGACGCAAGGAATAACATTATTTTGAAACTGAGACGACTCGAATACGAAGGAAACACTTTAAGAGATCCCAAATTGAAACCTGCAATTTTGGCGGCGAAGCCAAAGTGCAAGTGGAATTTAGTAACGCCAGTTAGCAGTGTGTGAATTCCACAAATGGGAATATACCACTTTTTATGTTTTTCCCTAGATAATCACTCACACAGAACAGAAGTTGTCTTTTTGATATAACGAACCCGCAACTGACGTCACAACCGAACTACAACAACGGAACGAATCAATTCAATTTGATGGACAAGTAATGAGCTGCTAAAATATTAAAATTGCAAATAAAGAAGAAAAACAATTGTAACGATAGTAACACGGTGCTTTGTTTGTGGTAACCACGATAACCAATCCGAGATTACTAAGTCAGAAACAATAACAATTTTAGTAACGTTAATGATCGGTTTACACACTTTTCTAAGATTCCTTTTAGGATTTTATTTTCCAAACTGTTTTTCTTAGGATCACTACCATTGGCCGGATTTATAAAACGTCGCTTATCATTGGCTGGGCTAAGAATTTTAGGTGTAAGAACTAACGTTTCTATTGCTTTCTCAAATCTTACATCCTAGGGACGTGTGTAAACGCCATAATGATTTTGGCTTGATTTGATTTTGTTAACCCTTTAATCATCAATATATGTGTAACCCGACCATATAGCGAGAAAGATACAACATGAGGTGCTCTCTCTCTATATATATATATATATATATATAATCACCTCCCCACAATGCAGACTCTAAATGGTTTGTAAATTTATTTGATTGAGGTTTAATTTGGTAACTGCTTTAAACCCCCCATTGTGATACCTTGAAATGCGAGCAGTGTATAACGCCCACCCAACTTGGCTAATAGCGCACACATAACCAACCCTCTTACCGTTTAGCATTCAGAAGTAGTTTGCATAGATAAAATATTCCGTTTAATAATTCTTCATATAAAAGTGATAAATCGTTGAAAGTAGACGTGAAATCGATATTTTTAGGCAATGGATAGCCGGGGGGTATTAAACAGAGAGGGAGACAGTACGTGTTGGGTGACGGGGAAGGGGAGTGAGGTGAGGGGCGTGGAGGGGTATGTATGCTCAAGAAACTGTATTTTAAGGGTTTTCGACAGAAATTACTTTTTTATTTTATTATAGACATTACTTTTTTCATTTTATTATAGGCTGGCGAGAGATATAACGATAACCGCCCACATATTTTTAGTTGCGGGGTTTAAAACAAAATGAGACGTTGTGGAATGTATGAATAAAACCAATGTATAATAAGTTTGCAATTTTTTAAAGTATTACCAAGGCTGACGAATGGAGTCCAGTCAAAGTCATTGAATATGAACCGAGCAAACGGGCGACAGTTTGAAATACAGATAGTATGACACAATTTCTAATCTCGTAAACATTAGGTTTGTTGTTGTTGTTGTGGTTACCAACACACAGACAAGTAGTGTACAAAATAACAACCTCACTGACAAATATTCTAAATGTATTCAATCATAGTCTTTATGTCTCGGTTTTGAAAAACAGATCGAGCTCATTACCCCATTTCAGTGCTGTGCTGTGTATTCTTGTTGAGATACGAGTACTCGACGCTAATTTAGCGAGGATTTAATATTGGCGGTTAGCCATACTTGGCTACGCAACGTTTCATTGTACGGATCTAAACGTTCTTTCTTGTTAAACTCTCCGACTCCCCCAAGTTACAGCCACGCTTCTTGGTTCCCCAAGATTTATGTCACGAGAGGGCTACACATTATATCCGCATGTGAAACTTTCCTTGACCACTTTCGGCTGTTTGACGTAGATTGATAGCTTATTTGAATACCATCCATAAAACTCTGTTTAAAAATCATTTTGTGGCCCACAGAAGCGAGTGACGGGCCCATTCAAAGTCTGTCGACTGACAGATTTTTTACGAGTCAAACTTGACGTCAAATTTTTTCAATAAAGAAATTTCACTTTCATCTCAAGTTTAATAGGTTCTAGTGAGGCAAAAGCCTCTCCCGGTGTCGCGGCATATTTCTCGTTATCCCCGGTGGTTGGTGAGAGTGCGGCCTTGTCGTGTACTAGGCTGGCTTACAGGGGTTTACTTGCTTACGTCGGTTTAAGTGTGCGATGTTTTATCTTTGAATCATTACACGAGGGAATCCTGGCTCATCCTTGTATATCTTACTCCAGCAAGCTTAAAAAGCTTTTCCCCACTGGCTTAGCTTGGTTATATATACTAAGTTTTTCCCTTCGAAAAGAAATTAGATCTCATGGCCCATAAACCACGGAGAGGGGGTGATTTTGATGGTGGAAGGAAAGAAAAATAATATTTTGGTTTTAAACTATTTTCTAACCAATTGAATCGAGTACTTCAATGCTTTTTAGTAAGTTATTGATATTGAGAATGGCTCGTTAATTTTATTAGAAATAAATGTCTTCGGGCATCAGAAAATATTTGTATTACCGATTTCCACTTTACGTAAATATGACACAAAGCTACGGTCATTTGGCAAGCCTTGCAAAAAACTGAGTGGCTGTTTAAATATGAAATAGGGTAGTTAGAACTAGATTTTTAAAAGTGTAAGTTATCTTTTTTCAAGACGAAAAATGTAGCTCGTTATTCTCAAGACAAAAGAAAGACATTGTTAGTGAGAAATTTACATGATATCTCGGAGTTCTTAGTGGTTATTCAGTCCACATCAAATCTAGAACTCATTATCTTTAAATACACTTTGAAAGTCCACTACAGAAATATTATGTGTACTATCCAGATGGTCCAGGGTTCGATTCCCGGCTGCTATTTATTTCTATACTCGTCTATAATCTATTAATTCTCATCATAAATGTAAGCGGTGTCTTTGGAGCCGTCATATCACAATGCAATGACAGTTAATATATTTTCCAATCAAAATCAATTCTTCTAACCTATTGGATATAACACAAAAATAAACGTTCATTCATTTATCGATGTCACTTGGGTATTGGAACCAGTAATCATTCTACGTTTACTAAATCCACATTAATTAGTAATAAAAGCCACAAGCCCAGCGATTACAACATTGAAAAATGTTCTAAAACAGTCTATGTTCACAAAACTGGAACTACCCCATGTTGCACACATTTTGCATCACTAGTGGAAAGAAACACTATACTGGGCCCCGTCATAACAAGGCCGTCATGTGCTACCGTAGTAGCGGATCAAACTCTCGTGACCGCTCGTTGGCGGGTCAGTATAATCCGTTAACTCAGATACAACACATTGCCGCCAATTAGGTAAGAAATTTCGTAAACCCATTAAACAACGTATGAATAAGTTAACAGGTATGGATTGTGGAAGTATCGAGTTTTCGGTAACACTGTTTTGTCATGCGACAGTACGGCACACGGAAAGAAAACCGCAACTCCGGCAGATTCCGCATTTGTTCGAACACAAAGGGCTTAGTGCTTCATTCCTCGGGCCAAGTCGTCATCAAACGTAGGCCTACTGGGAGAGAAACCGAGTCAACTGCAGACTATTCAATAGAAACCACCTTATAGAGACATTATACGGGTTAAATCTATCTACTAAACCATGGTTTATGAAAACTCACTTTCGTTCACTTTTTTATGTTAGATGGTGTTTGATTTTTGACATTTGTATAAACGCATACCAACGTAATACAATCAATTCCTTTATAGAGCAATGTGAAATTTCATTATATTTTCATTAGATTATGAGTGTTTTAACTTCCATGCCATTAAAACTCTTAAAATGGTAAAATGAAAATGAAACTGAAAAATTAAGAAGAAATATTTTTTACTATACATTTCATAAATAAATTATTACAGACACATTAAAAAGTTCCTTAGTTATGCTATGTGCAATTTTTATATTATACTATTGAAAATTGTATTTAATAAATAAAATGTGAACAAATCCATCCTACTAAAAGCACAATTCTTTTGTAGGGCTCACATGCTTTTATTTTGAACAAAACTTGCAAAGTAATCAAAATGACCTCAAATGTTTGTTTTGATTTTTACAATCTCAACGATTCACGTTAGCATTATATTATACTAGCCAAATAAACTATAAATGCATGATAGGTAGCGACTACAAGAGCGCTCGCATATCCTCAACTCTATAATCACTGTCATTCTGTCGTGCAAATATTTCTACTATACATGAATGAATTAGCGAGTTGCATAAATTAATGAGTTGGATTTGGTTTATATTTTCAATTGTTCGATCTCCGTTCATTTAGCTAATAGGGCGAATGAACAAATTGCCGATTGGCATTACTTCGGTTAATTTCCGTTGGGAATCCAAATTCATCAGTTTCCAAATCGAGATCACTGGAAAATTTATGTTTAATCAGTAGAATGATAGCCCGCTGGGAATCTCAATTGGATGTGTCCTCGTCGTTATAAACCCCAGTCCGTAATTATCTTCCAATCCACAGCCGCGTTTTTATCTAAGAAACGTCGCATTGTTACTTCCATCAACTCACACAACCACGGAGGAAAAATGATACATTATCTAATGCATATACCTAAACAATGTATATAATTTTCAGAATAATAAAAATGTAACGGTTAAATACTTGCTGAACTGGGTATTAAAGGTACAGATGTGATGAGATGAGATACTTAGAACAGTTTCAATTTGATAAATAAGATAAATTCAAGAAAATAGATGCACCTTCCAAGTTGTCATAGACTTCTGTTATTTCAAGAAAATTCTAGAAATGATTAATTGTGTGTTATGTAGATGGAATGATTAATAAATAGTATTTTAATACGTACATCTTTTCAATATAATTACATACATCACGATATCAAAATATTAAGAAATAAGAATTTTATCCAGCGTGTTAATTTCAACTCTCAAAATGTGATTTCTTATATAAATCGCATCTCTAAACAGTCACAATTATATTAAAATTTAACAAAAAGAACTTTCGTTTTTTACTCGATTTAGAAAGAATTTCCCAAAATTGTTTACTCTCTCCCAAATTTATAATTAAAACTAAAGAAAGCAACACTTTCCCCGAGTTTTCATTTTCTTATAACTTTTAAGCCTAAACAATCCACAACTTTTTGTTTGCTCTTCACATAGTTAAAAAATTAATTCTCCGGGCCCATCCAGTCACAAGATTCTTACTAATTAATAAACTAAGTCGGGTCTCACTCGGCGAGCGGGCTGGGTTGTGCTAATCCCCACTAAGGCGCGTTATCCCCGTTTCGGCCAGATTGCCACAGTTACGAGCAATTCACATGCTCGATCACTGCATCACGGCCCGGGAACGTGTGTACAAACTCTGAGCCGCTAATTATGTTAATTAACCCAGAAAACCCGCTGACGGGGGTGGGGAGGGGGTGGGGGGGGGGGGAGGAGGGGATACGGTTAGTTGGCGAATGTAAAATGTTCAAATGGATTAACATATTACGCAACGCGTGGCTACGTATCTATACAAAATACATGTTTGTGGTTACGGTCTTCGCCGCTGGCTAAATGGTTCCCGCGTCCATTGACTTTATTGCGAGTTGAAATGTTCGAATTGATGATCCCAGATAATATGAAAGGCGACAAAACTGCAAGTTTTTTTGTGTTGGAATAAGCGTACTGGACATAATATGCTCACGTTGGTTTTTCCCTCCCATTCCATTGACATAACACGTTTTAAATAATTATGACGATACTAGACAGATCGTAACAGCCATTATTACACCAATACTCGTTGTTTCTTTATACTGAACGGGAAGGCGAAAATATCTTTCGATCACTCACGCATACACACTAAGCCAGATACATTACTTTAAAATAAGTAATACTTCAATATGCAAGACTTCAATGCATTCGACCTTATTCACATACTGATACAATTTTACTCGAAGTTGATAGATTCCATCTCACGCAGTAGTTTTTTGTGCTCATAAGACGAAGCTCATGACTGTACTGATGTTATTTACTTGTCGTGTATATAACGATGTATTCAACTGCAATATCATATGGGTTTGCCTATTTTACTCCCCTTGTGCAACAGGCAGTGCTAAAACCAACTTTGTCACGAATTTACTAACAAAATGTACGCTCTCTAACCTGTTTCATTCGGAAAAATATACATAAGTGGCACACACATTTATGTATTGCTTTGCCAAACATTCACAATGTCTTAACATAATATTTAAAAGCAATGAAAACAATACTACAGAACATGATGTGTGTAAAAACTGATTTAATTTCTTTCATAATTAGTGATGAAAAATCATGCGAAACCTAAATCTCACCATCACATGCAAAATGCACTAACAAGAAATTTCCGGTTGCTAAAAACATGAACCTCCCTCCCCCCCTATAAATAAGTAAATTTATAAAAAACACAACGGTTAAACGCAAATAATTTCTGTAGATAACCACAGCTGTTTTATAAAAAGATTAACTACACACATAACTAAGCCTGATTTATAGTGTAAATAGAAGATAGTTTACCTCGCTTTATCACACGTGGCCATGCACGTGTAATGTCTGCGGCAAACAGTGCTATGCGCGTGTGTGCGCGTATGCGCGCTAACTACGTCATATCGCTGCCCGCCGTTCTTACAATACGACCGGCATAAATAGAACTATAACGCTGTACCTGTACATTTGAATGTGCATTATTAATATCTAATCGTTATTATCACTGCCCGGCTAGATGGGTTTAAAGGTCAGAGGTAATAATAATCGTAGTAGAGGCAATTTTACATTCGATTCGTATTTTCTTGGAAGAATGAAGAAAGTCAAGAAAACAGTTAGGTATTTATTTTCACTGCTTATGTCATTCTTCAGCGCACAAACTTATAAGTGTTCACACTTCACACATGTTGCCACAACTCATATCTCTAGCTGTTAATCCATGCTTTATTTTTATTCATACTTCTCATTCTGTCGAACTTTTAAGCTATCCTATAAACTCAACATATCTCACATACACCCGCATAACCTATTGGCTCATGTTTGAAAGCAGTTCCATCACACTTGTTCTTACACCACATTCTTATTGATTGATTTTATTATCTCTCATCGAATACAGTCAGTACATAGGTTTGTTCTCAATTGAGATACTAGTACAATAGTTGGTTATAGTTTTCATACATATTAATGAAACAAATCAATTAGTATAAGGAAGACACTTACAGGAGATGAGGTATCGTCATCAAGATGAAACGATAACATTTAAAACAAGAACAACGAGAAAACAAAATATAAACATCGTTGTTTGTTTTTTGGTGGAATTATCTATAACAATTCAGGAAATAACAAGACAGTAACATGAACTAAAGACAATGCGATTTCTTTTCAATAAATGTTTCCAAATTCGTTATCCTATGTTGGTTTAACATGAACAAAAATATAAAAACTTTTGTTCATGCAATTTTGAATTTTAATTCTAGTATTCTAATATTGAGTATTGAGTATAAGATCCAAAAATGTATGATTTTAAACAAATGTGATACCAATTCATGCAGATTCGTGTGCACGTATCTTTGATGGCAGTATCTAATATGCAAAGAAGTCGCCTCTTATACAGGTTATAACCGCTTGACAATTTACCCAGTTCAAATACTATGGGGATAAAGAGACTTTATTTACACGTTTCGAGTGCAGCAGCGAAGGACTAAGAGCAGCGTCCCATTGCTTCATCCACAATAGGTCGGAATAAAGAACGACGCGTAATGCAAGGGTACTAAAGACGAGAAGACGCAGTTTCAAGTGGAATTTGTACGGAAGAAAGCGCCTAGTCAAGGGTTGCCAGTGATTAAGCATGGATGGGTGACGAGTATGAATGAGGACACTTGAAACACAGGAAGAACGCAGAAACGAACATTGCTGCGATGGAGTGGGATATCTTGTACGTTTGCAACAAGGCAATACAAAGTTTCTGTTGGCGTAGAACTTTTGTTTCTATATACGAATTAGTTTGTATTTTATTTAGAAAAATAATGTTACCATTTATAATTTTAAAACGGACTTTCCATGGTTGTTTTATATTTGTTATTGGGTATATTTTTATTATACCCCTGACGAGACCGGGTGCTGCACATAGCCTATGACACTTGAGAGATTTGAAGAAAGCTAGTAACGAAAGTTCTGTGAAAAACGTTCAAGTAGTTAAAGGGATCATCTCTATTACAAATACTTTTACTCACTGTGTCTTTATATTAGTATTTACATGGGTATATAAAGTATACACTTTACTTTTCTCAAGCTTGAGCGGCGTTTTCGTGAACTAATATATTATATTCTTAAGGGGAATGTACACTGAAAATGGTATCTCAGCCACTTGTAAAGATAACTGCTTCATTATTTGGATTAACCTCAAGTTGCTTGAAGAAAAAAATAAAAAAAATAAAAAAACCAAAAACGAATTTTTCTTGTGTTTTTTTTTTAAACTTTACATTCGTAAACAATGTACCAGGGAAATGCTAAAAGTATCTCATTTTTTGCAAAAAAAAACATTTGAATTTATTTTTCTGTTAACGAATGTGCAATTGATACAACCAAAAACCGGATTTTCAATTTTTTGTTCACAACTCAAGTTATACATTTTTAATTATGAACATTATATTTTTAAGTACATTTTTCATAAAAAAAATGTTCAACATTTTTTTAAAATTAAACCAAACACTTTTTTCAAAATCCCGTTTTTGATTGTCTGCATCTATACCTTGTTTGTACACACACAAAACATCATTGCTCTAAGTCCATTTCTGTAAAAGTTTTAGCGAAAAGAATTGTTAGAAACGTAGAAAAAATAATACTGAGATAAAGCCTTGTGAAACACCGATTTGCTCGCTGTAACATGGTTTAACCGCTCACGCTGCTGCAGCTAACATGTTTTTCAACACATTTGGATCCAATTACTACTTTGTTTAATGATAAACAAGGGATCAATAATCAAAATGCAAAAAAAAAAAAAAAAAATCGGGAATTTCTCAAAAATCGAGAATTTTCAGTGTACATTCCCCTTAACAGCATTGTATTTTAATGGAAACACTTTAATGTGAGTGCAGCGAACTGAAATGGTTCAGAAACTAAACAAGAGTAAATCCAGGGTGAAAACATACACTACAATGTAACGAGTGCCATTTGAATCGAGGTGACAAAGAAGCACAAATGAAAATGTTTTCTTGTTAAAGCGTAATTTAAAATATTGTAAGATACAGTTTGTTTCCATTAGAAATAAAAGTAGAGCAAAAAGCAAATATTCCAACTGAGACGTGAAAATTACATTTGTGGTGGTTAGTTCCAGGAATTATGTTCCTTGGCCTCATTCGCCTCAGCAATCAAATGAATGTCGGCATCCAACGTCTTAACATCGTTATTGTGCATTTGATAACATGGAAGCAAACACCACATCGATCATGGAGGGAAACTATATGCTTCAATTCTAAATGATGCCATTTTAGTTTCTCTATACAACTTACAAGACTAAACGTGACAATTCGTGATTTTATCCCCAATCAAGTATCACGTACTTCCCAGTCAAATGTAAATTCTAAGGAAGTTGTAAGGATTATTTGAAGAGATAAACTTCTTCATTCCTTTGTTTGTACAGAACAACTCACAAGTTGACAAGCAAGTGCTTTGTTGATTTATTTTACTTTGTGTATATGATGTATTATAATAATAATTTGTAACAAAAGTTTACCCAAAATGCAAGTAAAGATGACCACAAATTATACTTGAAAGCATAAAACAGTTATTGAATGTAACACTTGTAATAGGGTAAAGAAAAACTTGGAACAAGAACACATAAATACGTACAAGTGAATAAAAAAATGTTTCTTTGATTGAAAACATATAACTATTAGCTTAAACTTACAATTGATCGAAGTTTGAAGTCTTTAGAAATAACACATCATTCACCGTAAGTGGCCAATGCCTGGCTTAGGCCCAGATACATAGACGTCCGCTACACCAGAGAAACATTGTTAAGGGTTTTCTTTCTTATGAAAAATAGCACGTATAAAACAATTCTATAGCACCCATGTGCTCTCCTATACTAGAAAGCAACTCTGCATCTGGGTATTATTAATGAAAGCTGGGGTTTAAGAGCGTAACCAGAATAATCTCACTTATGTTCTCTTCATTAAAACTTTGTTATACAATGCTGCGAACTGTTTAGTTGTTAGCACTTGTGTTCTAGAGCACATAAACATGAAAGCAGCAACATGTTTTGCAACCATCATGTTTGTAAGAGTAGGCCTACGTGTCCACCCATAGGTCCACAAGTGGCGGGAACTCGTTTGAGGTTTACCAAACCTCCGCCAGGAGATTGACGGACCTTGGTTGGTCATCACCAAGCGACGTTGTTCTAGAACGTCGTGTTTTGCTTAGTTAAGGCAAGACCGCAAAACTCAACATAAAGTTGTCACGGCACAGTGCGGATGGGATTGTTACCTTGTGTGTATTGATTTGTAATGTATGTATTTAATAACAATTGTGGATCTTCACTCTTCAGAGTTAAGTTGCATTATTTAATCAATTATTGGCAGAAACACAAGTTTAAGTTTTTTGTTCCATTTAAATGCAAAACGATGTGAGTGGTGAAGGTATCTACTGGATATGAAGCTAATATTAACATTAGTATACGGTACGTTTATAGTGATACATTATTATACATACTGGGTAGAATACATATTATGAATATAGATACTCATGACTCATGAGTAATGCTAATGATAGATTTAATTAGTGACTAAGAATATATCATTACATAATTTACACGCAAATCTTTTCGTTATACAACTATTACTTTCAACGTTGGAAATGCGAGCTGCTAAGTATAAGTAGATACGTCATAGTTGTGCATTAGACAATCAAAAGTCACGTTCAGCTTACGTCGTAAACAATTATCTGACAGTGTAATCTCCTTTCTTGATAGCGGTAACATCAAGCACAGAAACCTACTTTGTGTCGTTTCCACGCAATAGTACTGTTGTCAAGATCTGTCGAACTTTGATGGATCTTCCATCTAGATTACTTTCAACCATTCGGTAACCGCACTCAAATGTATCTGAATGTCGATATAATATCAAAAAGCTCTCAGCCCATACGTTGCATTGATTCCTGCCAACCCGTCAGTAGCAATATTACCCCTGGCATTGCGCCCCGGCACATAGTGCATGAGGCCGTAACATCAGTCGGACAAAATGTCAGACGTGAACTTATAAACGAAAGCGGCTTTCAAAGTCGTCCTCCGACTGGCGGGGTTTAGACCCGGCTTAACATCTAACAGCGATTGATCGGCGAAATGTCAAACGAAAGTTTTATCGAGGAGGAGCAATGGCAACATTGTATAGGTCTGTGTGTTGAAATGTTTGTAATACACCAAAGATTGCTCTGCTAAATTTTGCCGAGATCAAACAACAGGGTCATGCAAACCGATTTAGCTACTATGTATTTAGGTAAATAGGTATCAAAGTTTAGTTAAATACTATATTATGTATTGCTTTAATAATAAATGCAACATGGATTTCTTGTTGGTTGTTTTATTGTTAAAAATAATTTCTTTTGAGTATGCTCCTCATCCACTGTTCTTTTCCATATTTCTAGTAAAGGAATTATTCAAAAATTTAAAATTGGTTCATTGGTTACCGCATTACGATGAGATGCCCTATTTTCCGACCACAAAGTTACGTAAAATTTCCATTTTAATTCCATAAAAGAACGGCTTTTCTAAAATTTCAAATTTAGATATTGTTAAATTGTAATATTCAGAACAAAGTCTCCAACGTAGCGAAAAAGACAAATAAAACTTACAATAACGCACAATCGGAAACTATGATCCGCTTAGTCAGCGTAATTAGTATAATATAATTTATGCCATTGTTTCTTTACTTTCTTGACTTGACATTTTTAATAAAATAATACTTTCCTACAATTTCAGTTAAGCGTCTTTATGTAAGTAACAATGAAATTCCAAACAAAGAAGAAAGTCCCAATTAATAATACTTCATAGTTCACAGATAAAAAAAAATGAAAAGGAAACAATTCTAGACTAAGATCTTTCTATGTAGGCGTGACACATGCGAGAAGCACTGTGAGTATTGCGGCAGTATTTGGAATCCAATAGAAAAAATCTTCAGACAAATTTTTTAAACTAATATAAGCAGCATTGTGTCACGAGCCAGGACGCAAGGAACCTGTTGGGTTTAGTCGAAACAGCGTGAATGCAAGGGTCAGTAGACAAGGATCTGAGACTTCTTGCGTTGCGCCTAGTATAGTAATTGTAATGTAATTAACCCCGACAACCTCTGCTGGCCAGTTAATTAGGAAGGTTTCAGGTTACTCTATAGCCGACTGTATTATCTGCAACACTAGTAAGTTATATCTCATCTCACCAACCGCAGACGTCGTGTTTTGGTTACCCAGGTACCGCCCAACTCACCGCGGTGACTCACCTGCAATAAAACAATGAAAAACAGATTAATTCATTGCCTAATAGATTATGACATGATATAACAGTTTCAGTATCCAGTACATATGTCAAGTATTTTCTGTAATGTAAACCCCATAGTGGTTATTTAATGCTCCTAAAGTACTTGGGAAGAATGTGGGTTATTTACACGATGCCTGTAATCAATACTGAGCCGAATGTGTGTGTTTTCAATGCAGACACTTGTTGGAATGAGTGCATAGTTTACAGTTATATACACACACGTGTATTACGTATCAACTAGTGTGCATGTGTATTTGCGAGTATTAGAAATCTGCACATAAACAACAAACACATCTTTAAGTGACAAAGGTGCGAGCACTACTGTACCTGTATGTAATCAAAACTCTGTATGATTAGCATGTAATAGGAACAACGAAATAAAGCTTATTCTAATACTGGCCTATGATAGCTGCGTTCCAGAATTCAACTCACAAGTGATCTCAGATTATATGCCATGACATCAGGATGGATTGGATGACACAACATACTAGGGACACTTGTAGGATTTGTTTTGCTTAGTAAATGTAGGGAAATTTGTATTTGAGGTAACATTCGTAGCTAAGCGTATCACTATGTCAGAATCATTATATAGTCTTTCCGTGGGTGGCGAATATTTCTTCAATTATAATATTAGTTCGTCATACAAGCAATCAAACATAAAATCATGTTAAAAGTGAATCAATTCAAACTCGCGCCACAAGTAATCCGAGAAATCTCGGTAAAAAAAGGTTGAGTTATATGAGAGTGGGATTAGCTTGGGATTGATTCTGGAACATCTAATAAGCCATCTAGTATGAATATTTAAACACTTGGATTACTGTTGGCTGGGCGAGATTAGTAATCCGATGAATTCTGGAACTCAGCTGATTACTAAGACTTCTACTATACTTCTACGCGATCTTAACTTTAAGTAACGTAAAATACGAAACCCTACTGACGCAAACAAGGAAATAAATCGTGAGAGCTACAGCTTAGAAAACGGAACTAACTTGGGAGATAAAAAGTCCGCCGCAAGCATTTGCTCATAGAGTAAACAGAGTTATCGCTACTTGCTTTGGAATCACGATTAGGCATCAGTGTTACGAATGGTGATAAAAGTTTAGCATATTTAAAAATACCTACCTGTCTACACACAAAATATCGTCAGGAATGCGGAATGGATAATATTTCTCCCGGATAAAAAAATAAAAGTATTGTTTTTTGGGAATCCCTGCTTTACGGTGCACATAAGCTTTACTCAATCCCAGCATTTGCTTTGTGACTGAGAAACGCTTAGAAGAAAACATTCAGTTAGGATTTTAATAATTGCCAGTGGCCGGAATCGAAACGGCGACCTCCCGAATTAGAGTCTCGCAATGGTACCACAGAGCTATCTCTATCGGTGTATCCAGTTACCGCTATTCTACACAACCATTACAAACAATCTAACTTAGGTATTAGTTCCAGAACTAAACTAGACTCAATTATCAGGATTCAAAAATCAGGACATATTTTGATTATAGTTTTATTATACATATATTCCTGCTGTTATCTACCCATTCATTTACTGGTACTGATTTCAATTCGGTTTGAGCGTTATACGTGCCTTGTTAATATGAAAGCTACTAAGCCACTATTTACATCTATGAACCATACATATTTCAATTGAATATATACGATATAACGGGCCACCGAAACTGGAACTTTCTACCTTCGAAGAAGTCGAACATCGAACAATTTACCACAAACTGTCAAATACATTTTTTTGTATACAAAAAACCTCGCTTTAGTTACTACTACGTTTTTGATAGTCCTGTAGTATTTCATACGAAAAACGAACTGTGTGTGTTCACTGGTAGAAAGAAAAGACAAAAGCATCACTAGGGTCTATGTGAGGACCATCTGTTCGTCTGTGTAACGGCCTAGGGGCTAGTGAATCTGCATATACCGTGAAACGATTGCTGTTTACTTTACCCTAACTACGCCAACCTTTCTCGTGTTTTCCACGTCTCACTCGGCCACTTGTTTTTACAACCCCGTTATAGTCGTTCCGTGGGAGGAAAAGATTTGCCGAGAGCAGCGTTTTCAATTCACAACTTAACACAACATTTCTCCCGGACAATGAGTGAACTATATCGGGAAACAAACTTCGCTAACTTATTGAAAATGTTTTGATATAAGGAAGAAACATCCATTTTAAGAATGGAATTGCGCTTCTTACTCTGAATATTCTCAAGTATAAAACTCAAATAAACATTATTTGTTGTCGTCTGACAGGTCTAAAGATGAATTTAAGCTACAGACATATTATACAATGCACGTATTTTCGTGAATGGGCGTTCAAACCTAACTCTCTTAGAGTTGGGCAATAGTAAAGTATTTAAATATGAATGCAAATTCAGAATTTAAAAACCGATTCAAACATGTAATAGAAATCAGAACTTTCTGTACCTCAAGCAGAACAAAACCTACATATCCAATCCGAGCGTATTGTTTTGTTTTTTAGTGAATTAAAAATGTTTATAAAATACGGTCCACAGAAATTCTGCACACATGCACACATTGTTCACTCTCATGGCATTTCCGAGATAAACTTGGTTGTTTTCCTAATTTAATACGAGGCCA
The DNA here is from genome assembly GCA_945910005.1 of Isoperla grammatica. Taxonomy (NCBI): domain Eukaryota; kingdom Metazoa; phylum Arthropoda; class Insecta; order Plecoptera; family Perlodidae; genus Isoperla; species Isoperla grammatica. The sequence goes on from OX246739.1 coordinate 44,992,631, forward strand.
GTACTAATAAGACCATGGAGAGAGCTGACGTAGTTGGCCGTTGTTATTAGGCTAGGGTTGCTTCTACATCCGGGACCCGGCGTGGGTAAGGATCTCACGCGCGATATTTCATCTTCACCCACTCATCGTCGCCAATATATAGAACTATAGAACCCAAATATTACCATCAACGACTACATAGCATACCGGTTATTGGCTTGGTGGTTGAACTGAGTGTTTATATGATGCGCAAACCACAAATAACCTCGAGTATGGATAAGGCACACTTTAGGAAATCATGAATGATATAATTGTAATGTGATTCACATAATAAAATTAATCTTTACTCTCCAGTTCAGTAAATTAAGTTGTACGCATGACAAATCAGAAACGCAAGCCCGTAGATGTGCCAGCTTGCCTAAGATATATCTAAGTTGATCATGAATTTGAAGGTAACGTTCAGTACGAGAAGGGAGGCTAACTCTTAAACATGAATCCCTTATGTTAACCCGTGCAATATACCAACACCAATTTGGCGTTTCTAATAATATGTCACAAGTTCGCACTAATATAGTAAAATATATTATAATTGTATGCATGATATTCGATAGATAAAAGTTCATTATATCATTTTGAAGCGGCATGCGTATTTTGTAAAGTTTCTGCACGAAGAGATAGTTTTATTTACACGGAACGGAATCGATCCATGCACTGTAATTATTTCAATTTTATTTTTAGAAGTTGTTCGCTTCAAAACCCCCCAATGTTGTAGCCAAGCAATTACGCTGCTGCGCCAAACCAGTTACTCATTTCATTGGGTAGTTTTCCTGGTTTCATTTTGCCTACTGATTACAACCGAAATGCTCATTGTTATTTTCATGGAGAAAAGTTTGGTAATTCTCATCTTTAGAAAATGTGGAAATGAAAATCGACCACACAATTCTGATTATCTGCCGGAGAACAAAATAATTATACAACTTCGATAGCTCTAGACTGTGTGCTTTCCAAAATACATGTTGTCATATAAAAATAAGTTTGTTGTATAAATAAACAAGCGTAGGCGATCTATGTGATAGCGTGATGTATTAATCACCCCTAGGGTATAATCATGCATACCGCACTTAATCTTTTCATCAAACAGGAAGCAAATTGCAAGTTTACATGAACGGTCTGGGCAAGTAAGACGAAAAGTTATACCGAAGTAAATGCAACCTTTTCTCCTCGTGATCAGGCTAGACAACTTTAATACATATATTGACGCATTGTTAGATGATGATAATGTCCACCAAGGTTGCGTGGTTTGAAGTAAATACTTAAGTCCATTGTAATTGATTAGCAAACGTCACGAGATGGATTTGTGGTATAGCACAAACAACAACAAACGGGGCAATGCTTTACTGAAATTGATAAATATACAGTCAAAAATGTACAAAGAAGGTTAATACTGAAAACAGGGTTTCGTACGAACACCGAAGTTAAGCTTTGGCGGTCGGTGGCGTAGTTTGGATAAGTAACCGGGCCTCTCACGGATTTGAAAAATGTACAATAAATTTATTAAGAGTCGTGCTTCAGAATGGTTTACTTGGCAAATTATAAACATTCTCTGTATAAATATTTTATGATATATGTTTTATTTAGCTGACTGCCACTGCATCGCATTTCGTGACACTTTACTCATAAATCTATTTATTTTTCCAAGCTAATCTTCACTTCAAAATGGGTTAAACATACATGATAGCTAAAACCCTATTTAAGGAAGATATTATACACATATCTCTAAAAATAAATCAATAATAGAATAGAATATCATTCCCAGTACTAAAATAAAAAGTAAGGTATTTGCTTTTTACTTGAACTAAAATTATTTTTAAGTTATTTTAAATTGAAAATGTAATTAGTTCGTCCAAATTTTATTCGAGTGTTACTCTTGTGAGTGGATTTCACATTATTATTTTCTGTTGTGATGAATGGAATTAGAGACCCCACCATTTTTAACCGGATATTAAACATGCGAGGGATTGTGTGACCTAAAGTTTGCCTAGTCTCGCCATCCCTCGACAGGACCCTTTGTTCTATTGAAACCACGTCTTCTCAAAAGTGACAGCATTATTCTGATTGGGCGCAATAAAGTTGACTCCACACAGTACATTTATGCGCGAACAGTCTTTATAATTCTTTATAATTCTAGTTATTACATTCAGTTCATCACCCACAGCGAACACCTGCCATTGATCCGAGATACACCACGTTTCTTTACATAATGTAAAGGGTTCAAGTCTTGTACAATTAAGCTCGTGTATTGTATTGTTTGGCAGTGTATAACCACCGAATGGTCGTTCCTGTGCAAGCACTAGATTCTAATCGTTCAACAGTGAGACTGAGTTAAATGTTAATTCTGGGAAGATTAGTGATGATTTTATGCAATCCACATGGAACAACGCTCGGCATTCATAAATTACTCCTTGTTAGGACCGCCAAAGCATAAGTTTACATGTTGATTCATATCTTTCCAAAATGCCAATTTTTCTTTTCAGTAATAAATAAAAAAAATTATAAGCAGTTCAAGTGAATATCTTATTAGGGAATGTCCTCGTCTACAAAACTACCTAGTTTCCTAAAAGCACGATTTTCTCTCATATTTATTTAAACGGTCTAAAATCATTTATTTTGGACTAAGATCCAGACATCTTCCAGTACTCTCCCATATTTCACATAGGAGCTTTTGTTTTTAATCAAAACGTTTAATGTACATACGTAGTTACAAGTCGCAATTGCATCGAAGTAAAGTTATTTAAGAATTAAAACTCATCCACATAATCATGTTTTTATGAATACAAGTTACAATTAATGCATTTATTTTTATCCCTGTGGAAAAGGCAATACGGTGCTGCACAAATCCTGCACGAACTACTTTTATCGTTGGTTGTACAGAGTCTTTGAACAGCTGTAATCAGGTTTCTAGATCGCCGTTCATTATTTCGTCTGTTTAAGAAACTATATCTACAGATCTCAATACTAAATCCTATCACGTAGAATCTATGCCAATGGTTACACAAGCAAACTGTAATAACATTGAAGTAAAGAGAAGCCGCTGAAGGACGGAGTAGCAACGAGCTATATGTATATATATGTCTGACCTAAATACGAACCGACTTCACAACCTTTGTGCAGTAATGTAAACTTCAATCTCATTTCGTTTTAATCTTGAACATAGGTAAGATATTTAGACATAAATGGCTAAACACATTTCTTCCAACATCCTAAAAAGAGTTTCTGTGGACCGCAGCCCGTCGAGAAGATTGCCACTCTACTTCGGGCCGCGAATCAGGATGAGACAAGAGGGGTGGAGAGTGGTATAACGTGTAGCCAGCACCAGAACCGATGACTTTCACTCGCCTGGTTGCAACGTCGCGTCTATAGGACACTCACGATAAGGAGAGACAAGAGGGGTGGAGAGTGGTATAACATGTAGCCAGCACCAGAACCGATGACTTTCACTCGCATGGTTGCGACGTCGCGTCTATAGGACACTCACGATAAGGAGAGACAAGAGGGGTGGAGAGTGGTATAACGTGTAGCCAGCACCAGAACCGATGACTTTCACTCGCATGGTTGCGACGTCGCGTCTATAGGACACTCACGATAAGGAGATAAAACGCGCAATTTGATACGGGCTATAGAACAGAGGGATATGACATTTGTACTCCTTATCCACCCAAACAAATGTAAATCAATCTTCTGTTAATTGTTATCTATTGTTTTGTTTATAACTAATGCAAATAAAAAGGGAGAGCTTTTGAGGAAGTTTCTTTTAAGATTAATTATTTATTATTCATAGTAGGCGTATATGTATATATTTATTTAAGTACATATTTTAGAAACTAGTAAAAGGTTTAACAATATACTCTCCTAATAGAAAATAGTGCAAAAAGAACACACATTTACATAATATATTGTATATGGATCATTTGAAGATAGCTCCGTGTAATCGATCAACTTTGAGTTCGCCTTCTAGACAGTTTGTACCGTAGTTACACACAAAAATGAAAAACGAAAAAAGCGAAAGTACGTTTCCCATAAATATAACTATAGAAAACCTTTTTTTAAAACAAGCAAAACTTTGATAATGTCTTTTGTTTTGCAAACAAGTGACACAAATTTAATTTATATTAGTTTTGTTTGCAATAACAGAGAATTTACCTGACGCTATACTATACTCTGTATATAATATAACACCACCTTTAAAGCATTAGATCGAAAATCGTGCCCAACTTCAACCCACGAACGAAAATATATTCTTGCCATCATTACTTGTTTTGTACAATATGCTTTAAGATCAGAAAACCTTCAGCAATACTTTCGAAAATTTAAATTGTCGTTTAGTTTTTTCATTAGAAAGTCAACAATGGTTTTTCATTACAAACGTAATATGAAATTATGTAACATAATTTCAATTTAATCAGAGGTAATATTGTTCATTTGAATACATGAACCTACATGCAAGCGATGTACAACAAGTAAGATCTCACCTTTAATAATTAGGAGGAGGGGGGGGGGGGGGTAATGAAAGCTTTACATCATTACGTTTTTGGCTTTTAACCGGACGAATTTAATAAAATCACTACAAAACAAACACGGTTCTAAAATTCATACTCGCCAATTAAGAAATATTTCATCGGCATCCACTGCCTTTTTCAGACAGGAGGGTAATGCCATTCTGCTGAGATATTACTCAGTTGGTGAGAGGGACTTCCATAACCATGTGCGTTTGTGTTTTATTGTGATTTTATTAGTACACAAATTTTAAGTATAAAGATAAGAAGAGAAGACAATCAGGTGGTAGACCCCAATGGATCTTGCCCTGTTGTTTACCTCCTTCAACATTCACATATGCTTGTTGTATTTGAATACTGTCAAGAAAGTAAAAATAATAATAATAAGGTATTCTTATTCTATTTAAAACAAATGTAGTTGTTTTTATTCTAGGTCAACCGTGCGAATACCTTGTATTTGATAGGCTGTATCCCAAATAAACGTAAATGTTTATACACCTAAAAGTCAATCTTTTCAGAATCTTATTTCTCCATCTTACAAGTAGGCTACAATTGTGAGCATTTCCACAATAGAATCACGCAAAGTTGTATAGTCTTGGCTCGTCAAGATAGGAGTCACAACCTTGAAGAGTCCCGGTTGTGACGTCATGCTTACATTCTAACGGTTCCTCATCTAGAGAACAATTCACGATGGACATTTATTTTCACATAGAAATTGCATACTTGTTTACATTGCCAGTTATACCCGATGACTTTCACTCCATACACATTACCAGTATACGGCCTACGCAATTAATAATCGCTGTTTAACTTCCATGTCAACAAGAACTTTGTAGCGTTACAACAGAGAGATACTAAACAAATAGCCATGTAGGCCTACATTACTGGGAATCAAATTGAACATTCGGGGACAAAAGATTCCTAGTAACGCATCAAGCTGCAAGGCTTCGGTGCACGTAATGCACCCTGGAACCTCATATTACGAGTAATATGTTGAACAGATTATTGGACACACTGTCAAGGGCTGTATGATAACTTCATATTCATTAGTTTCAAAATATACTACGACAAAGGATCATTTTTATTATTTGGTTATCTCAAGTATGGCTTTAAACCTCAAAGCGCATATCACAGTGAATTGAAACTTACAATCAATGGAATTAAGGGCCATTCTTTAAGACTTCCAACTGATAAATTATCCATCACACAACTTCGTTTAAAAGCTCCTGATTGGTAGTTGTCATAGTGAAGACGAGCTAGGGGATAGTCAAATAGCTGTGAAATATTATTAAATCAATAATGAATTAATAAAAATAAATTATTTTTATTATTCTGAATTATTACATCCGGAAGTAAGTCACTTACAAAGGAATGAATGGAGTTTGATGGAGGTACAAACGGAAATAATTTACTTACAAAGGAAAGGGTGTTGTTTGGTGGATGTGCAACCGGAAATAAGTCACTTACAAACGAATTAATAGAGTTTTGTGGAGGTACAACCGGAAATAAGTCACTTACAAAGGAATGTATTTTGTTTGGTGGAGGTACAACCGGAAATAAGTCACTTACAAAAGAATGGATGTTGTTTGGTGGAGGTACAACCGGAAATAAGTCACTTACAAAGGAATGAATGGTGTTTGGTGGAGGTGCAACCGGAAATAAGTCACTTACAAAGGAATGGATGTTGTTTGGTGGATGTGCAACCGGAAATAAGTCACTTACAAAGGAATGAATGGTGTTTGGTGGAGGGGCCGGGTTGGGCCTTTAAACTGGGCGTCGATTCCATTGATCGTGTTGCAAACATTTACATTCCGTGTGATGCTAGACTTGAGATTTTCTTAGATTGACGTTCCCCTGCTGCTCCCCTCCATCGCTATGTGACAACCCTATACCCCAGTGACAACCCGGCAATCATATCATATTTAGATAGATAATTGTATTTAAACTGCTTTGAACATTACAAATTGTAATTCTGTAGCAGAGTATGCACTCACTAGGAACCAATTTACTGTATAATTTAAGTGTATTGTATAACCTGTCTGTCAACAATAAAACTTTCAACTTTCAACTTTCAACTTTCAAACATTAATACATGACACATAACTTATACCACATAATACTTAATATATTATGATTTATTACATTAATTTATTTCATATTATATTATTTATAATCAGTGATACTTATGCTGGGCGGTGGTCACATAACTAGAGAATAACTTTCAAACTATGTCAAACTAAAAATATCTGCACTATATAAAACATTACACGATCGGTTGTTGCCGTGTGCATTGAAACTTCATGAACTGAAGGTGTATCTTATACCACAACTTTAGTTCTTATATGCAAATCATAGTACAGTATTTAAATACTGTATTCGAGAACATACTATTTCTAGCTCCACAACTATTTTTTTCAATTCTAAAAAAAAAAGTCTAGTCTATATTAATCAGTAAGTCAAATGAATGGCTGTTGTCAGCACGCAAGTCGTAGTGTCAGCTGTAAATTTATCAATACAAAGTCATTTATCTCCAGTAAACTAATAAAACAACAAGCAGGCATGACTGAATATTATTTAAATATGAAATAATGGCATGCTATGCCTCGTAAATATTACCTTACCAGATCATTTAAGAGACTTGTGACAGAACAAATTAATTCTAGACTTGTGACAGAACAAATTAATTCTACTTTTAGGTTAATGAAAATTTACTGGTACTGAGCTTGAGATGATACTGGGATGTTACTTATGGCTGTATAGCACGACGTAGCGTTACCAGGCGTAAATATATAGCTTTTATGTGTTTGTTAAAAGTACATTGCAGGAGTGCTTACAATATAGTATTTGTAAATGTATAGTTATGTTTGTTGAAAGTATATCCATATATTTTACCGTCGTGAAATATGCATTAAAGTGATTGTTTTATGTGTTTGTTCCAGGCTCCGTATTCAACAAACACGAGCAGAACATTTAGAAGAACGATGAATTGTTACAAGAAATTGGCAAATAAAATAAAAATTATAAAATATGTTCTGTTACTTAAGTTTTGAAATTTATGCGTCTGTAATAATATGGTAACATCCCCTTTAAAATACACGTTTGTCCATGATAACTGGTTTCAGTAACTCATCAAAATAAGTTTAATTTCTAACTATTTCACTATCTTTGACAAAAATATCATTGTATCACATATTCGGATAAAGCGTCGCTTGGCCTAATAATTTGTAACGTTTACATATGCAAGTCATGGATTGTATTTAACGTAAGTAGTATTGATTAGGTTATATTGTCTTGTTGAAAGTAATCACCATATTTATGACACTGATAGCTTCATGTTTACATTACTCACTTAAAGCTCCAGGCTGTGTTTTCCATCAGTGTGTGCATGTTATCAATTTGGCCACTTAGAGACGTGAGTTCCTGTAAACACAGCTCACATTACAACTAGTTATGAATAACAAAGAGCCTTGAATATAAACATGTACGAGATTTGAGTAGGCGAGGAATATGTCTCATGATATTAGAGCTTAGAAGCTATTAGGTAGCTCGTTGGTCCAGGTGGCTCGTTGGTCCAGTGGTTAGCATCCCTGCTTCCAATGCAGAAAGTCCCGGGTTCATATCCTGGTTCAGACAGAAGTTTTTTTAACTTCTAATAAGGATTCAGTTCCATTACTTCTTGTCTTATAGGAATAAGAAAACGGTGACTTGGGAGCCGTCCTAGCAACGAAGCACCCAATAAATTCAAAGTTGTTCTAAATTGGCCTTGTTGATTCTGACATTTGTCCGCAGGTGTTCGCACTGTCCAATCACTGATTCATATGTTTCGTATTTGAAATATATATCTCTGATTGGTTATCGCTCACTGCCGATGGTGTTTGGAGCCTACAGTGTTGGTTTAGTTACTTTAAATTAAAGTCCCCCACTGCAAATCAGTTTCGTTACTGAGTGGGTTGACTCTAAATATGAATTTATTTTATTTATTCGATTGTAGCGGAGTTCCGTAGTAAAACGTATTGTTTGAAAAAAAATTAAAGGATAATGTTTTTGCCTACGACTTGGTCTACACAAAGTTGGTTTTGCAGTGACCATTCTGCGTCACGCGTGCAGTGACCGACGACAACTACATTACAATGCGTAATGGGGTGAAACGCCAGGAGTCAGGACAGTCAACAAAGTATGCAGATAACAGCTGTTCACACTTGCAACATCACGCGACTGTATGCATGTGCGTGTCGTGTGGAAGGTCGACTCGGGAATCGATAGACTTTTTGTAGCTGGTTTAAAAGCAAATGCAAGTTAGGGTTTTTTTTGGGGGGGGGGGGGGGGGGGATTCGATATCTGTCTGTCAATTTGCCTGGATAGTTTACAATATAGCACAGAACAGATGCTAAATAAAAAAACTTCAAGTTTCTGATGTAAAACGTTACGTTCCATGAATCATGTTTATGACGAAAATATTTCACAATGCAGTATTTCGTGTTGAAAACCGAGGTTCTAGGGGCCGTTATGTCACACTAGAATATATATGTTTTTACAAATGGTATTATTTTGAGCCAGTTAGGATGGTAGTCTGCTAAACCATGTCAGTCATGTCGATGTAAATATGAAACGAAATGTTGCCGTGAATCCAGCGCAGCAGATATGTGTAAGAACGAAGGCTGTTAAAACGTTTGTCCCCATTGGGACACTTAAATGGCAGGATTTACTAAAGGCGAAGTCAATAGGTTTTACAGCAAAGTGGGATCCGTCCTTATCTTCACATAACTCTTGCTTATGTTCACTTAGCCCGTTCGCCTTAGCGCGACCTCATGCGGCCGAACAGACAGGCACAGCTTGAGGCCTTATACAGTTTACACGATGGTGTCGGCGTCCGCACATATTACATGACAAATTGTTGGACATCGCTGAGAATGTCTAAATAAAGCTACCAAAGGTGTCTAACAAAAGCTAACTTGTGCACATCACCAAGAACAGGTAATAGCGGTAAAAACGTTGAAAATCAAATCAAGTAAAGTCATCAAATAATTTTCAGAATGTAGAAAGTAACAATTAAGCATAAAAAGATATTTCAAAACTTTTAAGATAGTTTATCTTACACACTAGAAGAATGGTTGAAAGCAAATATTTTAAAATTATATGTAAAGATGACAAAAGTTATGGTTCTTTGCTAGAAAGGACTAGAAGAAACAAAAAAACACAAGGGCTCGAAAAAAGAATTTAAGTAACAATGAAAAACACATTTTTAAAACATGATTTGGTTTCTAGACAATGGACTGGCTATAGCAACAGGGTACAATTATTTACGGGACTCATTTTGTACTGTTGTATATACATGGAAACAATTATTTAGCAACATAGGCTACGGCCTTAAAAATCTCAATTCCATGTTTGTGCATGTTTAGCGGTAAAATGACCTTTAAATCTACCTAATAGAATAGCTTATTATCCTTATTAGCTGTTCATAATACCGAGCTTAGTAAGATTATAATGATACAGTTTTTTGACATCATACTATTCTTGTTACCACAACGATGTGTAGAAGTGAAAGTATATTTTATAGAAATAAACCCGCCTACTTGATTCCCATTGTTTTTTCCTTTCAGCGTCCTAAAGAAAGGTTCTACGTTGAAGAAGCCACTACACTCTACAACAACGTTCTGAGTACCGCGCGAATTAACGCCCCCTTCTAAAATCAAAAGCGAGAACCGCTTGAGAAATTTAATTAGACCATTTTTTCGACAAGACATTGTTTGATACTAAAAGCATCTGAAACTCTATCGGAAGTCAATATAAGTTACGTGAACACACATTTTATAGACGAGGGGGATTAACACTTATATTTACACCCAGAAATGAGGGATGTTTCCAAACAGATGTTTTCCTTTTAGTAATTGCAGAACCGATATTACGGCAGCTCAGGAAGGTCGAGGTGTTTCCTGAACGGAGTAAGTAAATGTAGAACTAACAAGATTGATTAGATGCGTTTAGACTGATGACAAGAAATCTGCGCATTGAACTATAGCTATTACAATACTGAAATAAAATGTGTATAAGGAAACAATAAAACATAATTATACCTTCCTTGTATTTATTGGCTACCCATTAAGTTACAAGAACAGATTTTCATTGGGAGATATTGTACTCTTAATTATATACCTTGTTACTATGACGATTCACTGTTCACATATGTGAGTACCACTAAGATTCAAGTTAATTTCTGAACTTATAAAGCTCAGTCCGAAAAACTATTTATATACATAATAAACAGTATTATTTAAACATTTACATTATAGCACCAAGCCACCTCCCTCATAACAGGTTGTTTTTTAATGTTTTTTAATGTAAGCCAATTATTTTTAGTCTTCATTCACGGCACATTTACACGATGTTATAAAATGAATGTTGTTCGTGTAATTTATTAAAATGATATTAGTTGTCAATAAATACAACGTTGAAATGTTTTTGTACACTTTTGTCAATTTTAAGTATGTGTTGTATTGCTTTTTCAATTCATTGAAGAATTGAAGGCATTATTTAGATTATATAATACGAAATAAAAATCATTATATTACACATTATCCTACGAACCTAGGCCTAATAATAATAACTCATTATATTTTCAGCAGTGTCCGCAGAGAACAATTGTGTGGTCTCAGGTAGGGAAACCACACAAGCATTGGCTAAAAGAGTAGCCATGGAAGTTCTGCCATCCTTTTGTAGCAACCCTTGCAACAACAGCACTGGTTTGCGCGCGTACATTCGATTACTACACTTCTGCAAACAAAACTCGAATTATCACCATCTAACGAAAATGATTTTAAAACCCACACATAACGAGAATGAGATTTAAAAATCAGTCAATCAAGAAGTATCACCTTCAAGTAAGCCACTCTCTGACTGAACTATACTGCATAAGTTCTTAGATATTGGACTGTTTCGCTCACTTACTTAAAACAAAGACAAGTGAAATGCGAAGTGCCACCATTTGATTGATGCAGAGAACAGGTATATAATTCCTAACTGAGCAGCCAACTCTAATTACAGGGCGTAGTCGCAACGCTAGTAATTTGATGTTGGAATGATGCGCCTTAGCGCCTCGGTTGCGTTTGTTTGGACAAGTTCATACATTTCAATGCAAGTACACTTACTTACATAGCGTTATACTAATAGCGCGTAGCTTCATGTGCTAAAAACCGGCGGAGGTTAAACCCGGGTACATTCATGTGTATTAGTGAAATATTAAGAACGCATCACAATACTAAAAATGTAAAGTGATAAAAATAACCATGATGTGGTTTCGTACAAACTAGAGCCCAGATTTTGAGTGGGTAGACTCTAAAAAAATGTGAAATGTGAATGTGCGTGTGTGTGTGTGAAACTCTTTAAAATATTGCATTTTTTTATGGTTGTTATTTGGGAAAGTAATTATAACACATGTGTTATTTTTATTGGTTAGTTTCCACAATCACAATTGTAACGAGTAAAATAGTTAAAACTTTTTGCCTTCTGTTTTTTTAGTTAGTTTTGAATTACATCGTGATTGTATAACACTTTTTTCAATATTGTGTAGCGTTTTAATGATACTGCTAGCGGTGCATTTCGTGCAGTTTGTATACCCAGACTACCCTTTCCCCATTTGGCAAGTGCTTGTTTTATTTGAAACATACATAACACAATATTACATTAGAATCGCATCCACCGGTCATTACGCTGAGCTGCAGAGCTTCTAAATAATACTAACAATCCTAGCCTACACATATTCATACTAAAATACATATCTGGTGTGACAAGTGACCATTATACAATTGGCACATATGCTCGCTGTAAACTGACTAGAATCTCAGGTTTACACTTAATTCTAAACGCTCTTATAAATATTATTTGACGAAAATGAATGTTTCATAGATTGCGGTCACTCACCTTCATATACGATTAGCGAGATGGATTTAGTCGTCGAAATCACTTAACATGTTACGTCATAACTGAAGCGTTAGCATGCATATATAAAAAAATTTCGTGTGCGAGAGTCTTATTACCATGGATCACACAAGAACTAAGAACTAGAATAATACGGATGATTACCCCTTTTAATACAGCAGTGAAGTGAGCTGGAATTGAATGGAATAGAATAAAATCTTGCACACAATAATAATTCAAGGTTTGCGAGACGCAGAGAAAGAGTACTATCGAAGCAAGGTAGTAGACCAAAACATGAACGATGTGGAAAAAAACTCACTAATCTAGCAAACCGTCTAAATGGATAAGAAACACTCTGATCAACTCTTGAGAGTTCTAGAAGACAATTGCACAACAACTAATGTTTCGGTTACAGCTGAAACATTAAAGAACGTTCTAAAGACCTCCCCCCCCCCACTAAAATTACCAACTCTATCAATAATAACACGTGGTGGAATAACTTGGGAACCTGAAATGCACATTGTAGATTATTTCAATTTAGAACCAGGAAACTCTTCTCTCAAGCCGGTATTACAACAAGACGTGGCATCTTCCCAAACAACTCCCAATCAAGCATTTTTTTTTGAGAAAGTAAAAAAAGTAACATCCTAAAACTATTAGTACCATCATTTCTTGAACCTCACCTGTGTATGACCAGTTCAACACAAGCATCAAGATAATTTGTCATTTCCTGAATCATGGAATTTGATTCATTACTCTTTTATAGTTACGGTACAGGAATATTTGAGTTTTTATAATCTCATAAGCAAAGAGCAATGTGGGTTTATTCCTGATAGCTCGACAGACGTATACAGCCCTCAACCACCAAAGTTAACACTAATTTACATAAGTAAATCTTTCGATTGAATATCTGTGTCTTATTCAAGAAATTTTTAAATAATCAAACTTATCGGGGAACATGTTCAACTGGTTCGAAAGGTTTTAGTCAGCAGAACAATATGAACAAAAGTAAATGGTGCATTGTCAACGCCCGTAAAAACCACTTGTGGAATGGCACACGGAACAGTCAATGGCGTCAAAATCTTTCACGTGTATAGCAGTACGTCTCAAATATATTAAACGTACACTTTGTGCTAACGGTTTTCTAGGAGTTGTAGAAGACAAACGCTACAAACAATTAGTACTTACAATCTATAGTAACTTTACTCACATAATCACATGGCGCACAAACCATCTTATCAAAATCAATACTGATGAATCTTTTCTTCCTCTTCTTAAAGTAAGATGATACAGAGTCCAGACACGCCATTTGTTGTGACAGGGATAGTAATCTTATACCCAGTCCTACACTAAATCATCTTAGGTTAAGTATAGACAAGGAATTTTCATGTATTTACAGATCATCTTAGTGAAGTTATAGAGAAGAGTACAAATAGAATCTATGTGCTTCGTAAACGTAGTCGACCAACAAGCCCCAGAATGTAATGTATTTATTTAAATAACAGAGATAAACAACTAACGGGAAGTATAGGGTTTACTGTAGTGATACAAACCATCACGATACCTGCAACGTTTCATAAATATAATATCATTAATGAAGATGAACTATTCATAAGGTGTAGCAAATTCATGGGATTCCTCTTCAGTTGAACATTGCACTGAGAGCATATTAGAAGACGTGCTACCGTTTGCTCGTCAACTCACTTACGGTTAATACTAATGCAAATTCCTTTGTGTCTGCGGCCTCTCGTTAGGTTTGCAACTAGGCTTATTGCGACAAGGAGAGAGAGAGGTGATAGAGTAAGGGAGTGATGCCGGGCAAATATTAGCTGAAGTCCGTGGGCGTTGAGAACTTGCTCTAAGTAAACGTCGTCTCTTGTACACCTTTGAGGAGAACTAGGCTTCTGCTTGAATCTCATCTTGGAAACGCGTTGTATGTATTTAAATAATTATATTTAGGTTCTACGTCTTATATGTTGGAAGAAACGTGAATTCAGACGATTATTGGATGATATTGGATATGTTATCGCGAACCGGAGTAATATAAAGGGGTGTGGCGAGCAGGACTAAGGGTGAAAAAAATAGTAGAAATTAAAAAGTCAACATTATGCGTACTACCATTTAATAATCCGTGAAAAGGCAATTTACAATCACAGTAATGATAGGAAGACCGGACGACGAGTATCCCCCACAATCACAGTGCAACCATGATGAGATGGTACATTTATGTAACGTATGTAAATACAACACAATACTTAACAATTACAAGAACTGCCATTCACTCAGGAAAACATTTAGTTGTACATCATAACTGCAACAACTTTGATAAAGGACGCTACACAATATTTTATTTATTTTGTGCGCAAACAATGATTTTAACCCCAAAAAAACGATATTTTACCCGACCTGTGCGACTACTTCGCCGGCAACAAATTCACAAGTTTTGAATTTGAATAACATCAACGGACACATTGAAGGAAAGCCAAATTGTAAGGTTTCTATAAAAATGTTATAGACGACCATTTCGTTAGGAAAACTAACTTGTAGCGAAGCCAGGAGTTATTTCGAGTGATAGTATAAGTACTGTTTTTAAGATGCCGGTTAAAAGAAGCCGTGCCGTATTTTACTGGTATTTTCTTACGATTTCATAAAAATGTCGTAAAGCGTGTTCATCCATTTGGAACTCAGAGGGAGAATATTGACAAAGTATATCCATCAAAACGGCGGTCTAAAAAATTGTTTTCAATATTAACTTATGTATTACATAACTTTAGCACAAATTTGTTGTGTGATGAGAAATTAGCCATATATTCGATTATTTCCTCAACGATGGTGGACTTGAGGATTTAAGAAAACGTTTCAATAGTAACATATCACTCTTAACTTTGGGCTTCAAGCAAAAAGGACCTCATCATTTTGTTCCAATCAACGTCAAACCTTATAACAGGAAAAAAAACATCATTAGACATAATTTCCTTGCTTATGAAAACTAATCACCTTAGTTAACCACCGAAAAACGCCAGAAGATATTCTTAAAAATTTACCTCCATTATGCGAGATATTCATTTTGTACACAGGGCTGAGCGTAATTTAATGGCAACATTATTAGCCATGTGGCATTCAGGGGTTGAAAATATAACCCGCGGGCGATCATCCCCGTGCACAACGACCCTGTTTACCTTGTATAGCGAAGGTCGTGCAAAAGAATGTTGCCACGCAAAGTAGTTGAGCGAGCATCCCTTGGGAGTTGACCTTGAAAAGGGCCCTCATCCACCTGCACGTTGAGAAATAGGGGTAATATCCGGTGCTCCGCGTCGAGCAGGGTGAAGACTGTGCACCAATACCTGCTCGGATCAGGAGTAGAGCAACCAGCCATTCTTGGAGCGGCGGCTACTGAATAAATAAAATAAGGAGAAGTAGAATGTTAAGGGCTAAACGCAGTAAAGGGGAACAAAGATAAAACGAAACCAAGGTAACGTATAATGTGGGAAGAGATGGAGACGGAGAGAAAAAAGAAAATATAAAAAAGATCTTTTGGTGCATACTGGAAAAGGTTTCTGCCCAGTAAAAGTGAATAGCCCATGAGAAATGGACGGTACGGGCCATCGCTTTTAACGTCAGTTACCTAAACCTTCGGAGAGCTCTGGAAATATTACGATGTGCTAGAATGCCTTGATTCACATTAATAACAATGACGGCATTCAGGAAACATATGAAAGGAAGGGAAACTATAATTGAAGAAGCCCTTTTAGGTTAATTACTGAATAAGAATGTACACGACGCGACTCTTCCAGTCTTCTCGCGATGGTCGTTATTAAAGTTTGGAATGTGTTGTTCAGTTTTCGGGCACGCTGCGACGTTTCTTCGCGTGACACTTCGGATTTGACGGGCAAGATATGGAGACACTTTCGTATATAGTACGACAGCTCCCTAAATAGAAACATGAACATATCAAAGAAATTTACGATCAAACATCTAGTTTACATACATAATAAAATGAGCGGGGAGAAAGTTCGAGATAACGTCGAGAAATCTGGATCAAAAATATCTCAGAGGGGATATGAAATATACATATGAAAAATTTGCATATGACAACTTTCGCAGAGAAAAAAAAATATCCAAAGACTGCAGCGATCTTCTTAAGTGTTTTTAATATTTTACAAAGAGCGAAGTCAAGCAGGGTCTTAACTGATTTTCATCAACGATCTCTTTAGCACCGGATAACTCTTAGCAAAAAACTCATAAGAATTTAATTTAATCTCATATATTTTTAAGTTGAAGGTGAAAAATAAAGAAGAAAAAACTTCTACCACCTAAGTCAAAACGTATTAAGGTTCCACTAACGTTTTTGCGTTGGTCATTTGCATACAAGCGGCCTCGTTGACTACTTGCGTTTGCTTTGTCTCCAGTTGTGGACTCTTTTAGGCGCGACTAGGTAAGCGCAAGCTGATCCCTTCTGCGTCTCACGCGTCCATCCCCACATCAGACCGTCCTCAACGCTAAATCGACCTGTCTAGGGAGACACTTCCATCTTAGCTGGCTCGGCGTCCAATAAACCCAACCTAGTCCCGAAAGAACAGACAATTGTAAACAAGCTTCATAAATACGGAAGAAGCGATGCTTGATTTCTTTTTATTACGTCAAATTCACTGATGTCACTTTCAAATCTTCATTCAATATTACATTTTTTTACAGTATGATTGAGTTGTTTATGATTGTAGGAAATTGAGACGAGTATTCGCGTACATGATATTAGTATAATATGATATTTTAGCAATAAAAATGCTTTGGTAGATGAAGTCGGCATTTTCTGCATTCAGTAGTGTATGTGTTTCCTTCTGCCGTATGTTTGCTGTTTCATACTAATACTAATCTTTATAATGTTCTTAAATGATTGTCTACATATATTTTGAAGGTCTAGACAAGCAGCTTCATTCAGTTGGTTGGGGCTGGAATCTAACCCTACGCTTCTCAAATAATAGCCATGTGCCGTGTGTAAATACACGGAAATAATTTATATAATGGATACAGATTAATGATTTTTGGAATATGAATAATTCTTGATGTGACAATCACTAACTGTTCAAAGCCATGAAGACGTTGTTACTCTGTGTCAAGAAATCGTGTTTTTATTTGTGGTACAATATAATTAAAAACAGTAGAAATCAGTTTTCGTTTCTGTTTTCGTTATTATGAAAATAATTACAGTTGCAATATTTTTTAAACTACATGTCCAGGATATATTATTTGTCCTATAAGCGTAGGGCATACTGTCTAGAGTCTAATAGATGACGATTATATTTCGGGTTTACCGTCTTACATTTGTGCACTAGGCTAATCGAGACGATAAGTGGGTGATTATGAAGACGAAAAAACGCCAAACATCCTTGCCCAAGCCAGGATTCGAACCTGTCAAGCGGAGACCGCGGTTTACTAGACCAACTCCTAATCGACCGCGACCGTGGCAGAGTGAAATGGAGATAAGGTAGATTTGGATACATGAATATTGCAGGGTACACGCAATTGTTTGGCAATGGACAATCAGTAAGATATAAAGACAATCCAAACCAATAATTCTTGATAATTTTAATAACCCCACACGTTTATGTTATAAACATTGAAGCAACGACCTTCAACTGCTTAAAGTTGTGATTTTAGAAGATACCATGTTACTTCCATGTATTAGGCCCTAATGAGTTTAATTTTTAACAAATATCGCACCTGAAAAGCAAATGTTTGTCTATTAAATCAAGTAACGGTTACATAACAGATAATTAATTATCATTTTAGTCCTGTACCAACAAACACCGCATAACGCTCTTCTAGGTGTGTTTAGTATTTGCCTACGTGAAATATCATATAACATGTACATGTAACCTAACAAATAACATTATTTCTTGAATGTAGCAAAGAAGACACATTTGGTATAGGAGCCGTAAACAGGAACGTGAGTTTGAATGATCAATATTAAAACCAAATAGCAAAAAGTAAGGTCGTCAATAAAAGATGTCTTGTTTAGAGGGATACAGAACAAAACGTTGGTTAAAGCAAATATTTGCTGGTGCGTCGCTATGCATAAGGATGCGGGCTAAGGCAGAGTAGGGATTGTTTTTTGTGTGGTTGAATTCGTAAGACAAATTTCAACAATTTATTGCTTGCTATAAGGAAGTATAGCGGCAGGGCTGAATTGCAGTGCTTAGCGTGAGGACTCTCATATATTACGCTTAAAACAAGTGGAAAACAAGTGGAACGACGGAAATAGATTCGGAGCCAGGGGTTTGCTAACGCAAACGAAACCCACTCTCCTGAAATGAGACGTAAACCGTTATTATAATTATATCTGTTATTAATAATGTTAAAAATATAGTAATAATAATATGAATTAGGAAAGTTATTTGTCCCATTCTTGCTGGTTTAAGAAGTTATACCTTACACTCAGGCAAGTAGGACGTATATAGTGTTTTGGGTTGTGGGGGGGTGGGGGGGGGGGGACCTTTATCTTCTCTTATGGCTAACTGATATGAGCAAATTATCCCAATATAATCATGGGGTCTACGGCGAAATTTTATTTATTTTTATGTTTTTCGTCTAAGATCACTTAGAATAAAATTCTCTTGGATATATGATATTCCGTCTTTCGCTTCATCCCAAAGAGAGGCGGTTACAATTATTCTTTCCTTTATTTCCGACGCCATTGCTTACATGTTTCAAAGAGATCACGCTTACACTATAAAATTCAACTGTTATTATTATTAACAACGGTATTCTACTGTCTTTATAAAAATCGTTGTAGTGTGCAGGAGCCCAATCAGTCAATTGGGTTGCAACAAAGCGCCAGATCTAGAACTTCCTAGCGTCTGATGTCAAGATAACCTAATCTTTTTTCACTCATTCCAATTCACAAATCACTTAGCCAAAGATAATGTGATATAAGCCCCCCCCCCCCCACACCTATCAATAAATTTGAAACCAAGTGCTGGTGCAGTTCTTTCGGGTGGTATAGAAATGCTTACAGAATGTCGTGAAAACAGAAAATTCTACTATCATCAACCGACCTAATTTGACGAAAGGAAGTACAACTTACTTCAATATAAATTCCCCAGTGAATGTGAAATTACCTTTTTTTAAATTGTTAAACATCACCTTTAGAGGAAAACTCCGCGTGGTCACCCCTTTGTGATAGCGGATATCAGTTTGTGTATCGACTGGTCGACTGATTCACGGCCCGGTTAAAATAAAGCAATACACTAATGGACGGTATAAGTAAGACCACGTCCGTTTCCATTACAGTGAAACCTATGCACTAAATAGTGTTTTTGGAGCGCGCGGGCGACGTGGGCGGTGGCGGGCGGGGGCCCCCTGGAGATGGAGACGATTGCAAAGTGCACTCTGCTTGTTATTGGATTGTACGGAACACAGACTCTCCATTCTGGCGGTCGACCTCGGAACTGATACTAGTTCCTTTGAATGAACCAACACCATGTGCTAAGATAACTTATGACGCTTCGGCTTCGCTAACGTTCGGCGATTTCCGTCCGCGAGGCCGAAACCACATTACGACAGGATGTTTATTTCGCGGTGTTTTGGACGTTTGTTTCGAGTTTTTCTTTCGATTTAGCCAACGTGGTTTTGGCTTTTAAGGCTACTTAACATTGCACTCTACGTTGCAGTGACGAACAGAATTTTTTTATATATTCAAGGTACGGCATGCTCACTGTTTCTGCCACGTGGCCGTGAAATTATGAAAAGCAACCAACAGCATAAAGTTAACTTGATGTATGTCAATTCATTAACGTCAATGAGGTAAAATCGTTGACTATAATTGTTAATATACAATTTACCAAATTTATCAAGATATCATCAACTAAACCTCTACTATAATAATTTGAATAGATCCTAGATAATAAAATGCTATTTGCTAGTTGCAGCTATTAGCAAACTTTGACACATTAGGCCTATCTTAAAATTGTACTCGATTCTAAATTAGTCACTGCTTCACTAACGTTCGCCTAATTTCCATTAAGTGTCCAACTTATGAAATGTACTGGCTCAACATGGGTCGTAAATTGGTAACAACTCAATGTTGTCAGTTTAATTAATCGATGTAAACACTAAACATGGCATAATCCCGAACATTAAATATTGTTGTAGAAGAACGAACAAGATGGTTTTGGTAGCACTTCATACCACACGAATAATCCGTGTTTCAAGTAAGCGAAACTCCGTTTTCTTATTTCAATATAAATAGGTCAACAGATGTGACTTGTTTATATAAGAAAAGAATACACAATTTCAAATTAATTACGCTTAAAATAATATGTGTTTATATAGTTACGTATCCAGCATTCTCAACAGCTGCAAGTAGTAATCATGGTGGCTATGGTTCATCTCGTAATAAAACCTTCCCCACTTCTGTTTAACATTCCAGTTATGGTCTTCTGTCTGTACTATCACTTAGTGGCTGTTATTAAAATCATACAACTTTACCTTCCTCTCTGACTGAGGATAAAACTATGTAGTTAACATAATTATAACTATTGTAGGACTCAAAACCATTCTGCTTGTTACGTACTGGTGCTCTTACCGAATGAGAAAGTGGGTTTCAAATACTACTGACAAAAAACTTACACGGTTGTTTTTGCATCACAACATACTAAATAAATAAACAAAACATATAATAATACTCGGGTACTTCTAAATCTAACGGTAAAGTGATAGTAGCGGTACAAAGTGAGATGCGTTACGTGTCACGTAAACAGTATTTCGAAAATCCCATTTAATATAGTTTGGTGTCATGAGCCAACAATATATGAGTAAGGAGAGATATTGTTGTCATATGTTGTTAGATCGTAGTTCGTAGTGAACGAAGAATGTCATTTCACTCAAGGAAAGAACGTCAAGTCAATTAAATTCATTGTTTAGAACTTAATTTTTTAATCGCGCGTTTTGTATTTTATATTGTAATTATGTTTAACATTTGTTCCTGTGTTTGGATTATGCACTTTTGTGCTTTGGAATTGTGTAGTACTAGTAGTAGTTATATTGTTTTCCTACTATAAAAATTACCTGCGATTTTTATATTTTAATTGTATAATATTTTAATTTGTTTACTCTTTATAATGGTTTATTTGTTTTCGATTTAAATTCAATATAAATAATCTTTAAAACGGGCGGCGTATTGAATTGATTCGTCGAAGCGTTTCTGGTTAGATCATCCCCTTGCTTAGATGTAAACTCCCACGATTACGAGAAGAGCATCCAAACTTCGTGAATGCCCGTTGTGGGTCTGCCCTGGGTCCGGAGGGAATTGAGTAAGTAGTCTTTACGGCGCTGGGTTGACCGACCCCAACCCAGATGTTTGTCGTTGTTGTGGTGAATACAGAAGTCACTGGATCCCAAACTAGCGCTGATATTATCAATATGAAACAAACTTCTCCGAATTCCCGTTTGGGAAAAGTTTCACAGGGGGTGTTTATCGTAACATCCTACAACTTTGTCTAGCCACTATGTGTTCAACACTAATCTGGATATGTCAGAAGATTACGTTATCAGAGAACAGAACAACTTCACTAGATTTATCTCGATGTATAAACAATGTTTCTATTTGCCTCAATCGCTTGTGTTTTAAATGTTACGTAGTGTGTTTATATTTCAAAAATCAAATTTACCATATGAGTTGTATATGTACATTATGTATTACATTAGCATTTGGCTAAATAAAGAATTATTATTATTATTATTTATTATTATTTATGAAACGTTAGAGAAGAAATTTAGGTAGAAAATTTAAGAGGAAGGCAGTACTTGAATGATTGATTTGTTAAAATTTGTTTTCATTAAATCGAAGTTTATAGTGCAAAGAATAGAACAATCAACTACGCTGCATTACACTTTGTTAACTCAACTGTAAAACTGTGGTTTGTCAGTGTTTCAAATTGTGATATTCATGTGTGACGTTTAAAATTACAAAGCAGATTCTTAAAGAAAAGTACATAACTTGTGCTAATTAAAACTTTTATAATTTAACCGATTAAAACAAAAACTTATGGTAGAACTCCTTTCAACTCGTGGCTTACTAAGCCGTTAAAAATATGCATAGCGACCAAACGCGATCGGCACGCGTTAGACTTTGAAGAAAGTATGCAAATTCAAGATATTTCGTAGTTTTTTTACAACTAAGTTTTTTACCAAGATAAAAATGCAAAATCGAAGCGTGAAAAGTGCGCGAAAAACTTGTCGATTCCGTTTACGTTAGATTACGTGCTCTGTACTGAAGTATCCGACTGGTACATATGAAAGTGTCGCGACGAGAGCGCATAAGCTTTCTGTTCTTATCATGAAGCAACATATTCTCGGGAGAAACGAGCCGGAAGATTTGTGTAGCTAAAGCTCCCATGCTCGAAGGCGCACCCCCGTTTTGCGCTCGGTACCACGCACACACGATTGCCTTTAAACGACCGCTTTCAGTTAGCTCACCATGGAACTCATGTAGATCCTTGTCTGGAGGCGAGAAACAAAGGCAAAGGGCAAAGTGACGTTGTGAACATGACATGTTCGATGGTCAACATGTCGGTAGCCGTTTAGCCTAGAGGGTGACAAAGGGAGGCTGGGAAGCGATTTAGTGCCAAGGAACGGGTCTAAAGATTTGAAAGAATAAGATTTATGCAATACTGAAAGTAATAAATTACGTACAAGTAATTTAATTCAACGGGCGAATATTATTGAAGATAATGAACAAGACTATATTGTTAAGTCAAGTATGGTAACTGGTAGAATCCTCACTGTGTTATATGTAGGAGCAATTTCCTTAATATTAATAATATCACAGATAAATTTTCTTGTCCTTTTGTGTATATCATAAATAACCAATGGAGATGGTATTAATATTATTATTATAGCTGTTGTTTTACCAAGTATTTGAGTGCTGGATCATACGACTTCTGCCACTGTCGCCTCTTACTACAGGCAGAGCAAGCTTGGACTCATTCTACCCAGGACACACATAGGGTTGGAGTAACGCAATTTGCAACTCGCTGGCTTTAGCCAAATTATAAATACTATCATTTGGTTATTCTTCTTCTGATCAAATTAAATGCATTGTTTTATTTAAGAACTCATATAACCGTGATTACTGAGCTCCAGAAAGCATTTGACTTACAGGGACATTGAATATATTTATATTCAATAACATGTATTAGTAATGATAGCCTTTGCACATACATCTATCGGTAGCGGAAACACTACCGTCACAATTCTACTACATCATAATGCGTTATTTTTATCAATGTACCATGTTATCTAGCCAACAGATCACGATCCTACTCTTAAATCTGCGCGCAATACCGTTAGATCCTAGACATAACTTTTTATACTATCTACCCCTATTGGGTTCAGTCGAGCAAGTAATTGTGTAACAGTTTTATTATTCAAATTTGAATAAATCTTAATGTCCCTCAATATTGGCTATATCTTCAAACACGTATACTAGTAATATTGTTTGCTACGCTTATATACTTTAGTATAACTTTTATGTTTAAGGACGAGAATAAATCCTGATTGCTCACAAAACTGACGAACAAACTGTGTAAAACGAAAAGAACATGTAAAACGAACAACATTTTATTTAAGACACATCCGTCTCACACGAATCATCGGGTAAGATTGGCAAAAATAAAATAAAACTCGTATAGACTAAACCCCATGGCCAGATCTTGTATTTGTACGCATAGCGAAAAGCCGCCAGTATTAAAGAGTATAGATGATTAATTTAAACAAGGCACGCACTGAAAACGCAAATCACAACAAAACACGATTCTCTGGGCGATAACGCCTTTTCTCCAGGAAATGTAATTTGTCTTTTTAACCAGTGTTTTATAATCTGATGTATATACCTTCACCATGCCAGTAACTAAGTTAAATCTTGATGCATTGTGCGTAGATAAGAATTTACGTAGTCAAAACACTACTCGTATTTTAATCTTGGTAAAAATGAAGATAAACATATAATAACAACACACAATCATTCACGTCTTATTAATTTACGTGGGAAATACAAACTTATTTTCTAATTAAAATAGTGATAATACACCATCGTCAAAATATAAATCACATCGTACAACACAAAACATACTGTCATCATATTGCCATCATATAACCATCATATTACCATCATATTGCCATCATATTGCCATCATGTTACCATCATATAACCATCATATAACTATCATATTGCCATCATATTGCCATCACATTACCATCATATTGCCATCATATTGCCATCACATTACCATCATATTGCCATCATATTGCCATCATATTGCCATTGCCATCATATTGCCATCATATTACCATCACATTGCCATCATATTATCATCACGTTGTAATCATGTTGTCAAGAAATGGCGGATCTCCGTCATGTTTCGGTGGGATTATTTCTATCATGTTTGTCATACGTCGCGCAAGGGTTGTCGGGCGTTGGTTCGACTGTTTCGAAACCTAAGTCAAGTGAGACGGCTACCGGGTTAGTAACGCGAATAATATTAAAATCAATTGATAACTTCACATTATTGAGATAAGTGTACCCTTTAAACCCCTGGGCCTGGATTCACAAAGATGTCTAAGGTTGGAATTCATAGTCGGCCCCTACACCTAGGGGCGCCCATTGTTACCTAGGTAACAATTGTTTGCATGTTATTTCCCATAGACAAAACAAATCCATAGCAACAATGGGTGCCCCTAGGTGTAGGGGCCGACTATGAATTCCAACCTTAATTCTAAGTTAGGCAAATCTTTGCTAGATAAATCACGATAAATCATCTCTCGGTATAACTACACATTAACAAATAAAATATCATTAGTTAAATTGTTATATTTACTAAATTTGGTCTGTATAACATTAAAAACCACATATGCGTGATTTATATCGCTAAGATTTACCTAAACTAGAACGTCTTAGCACTTAGGCACCTTCGTGAATCTGTGCCCTGCTATCTTACCCTAGAGCATCTTGTTCTGAAACAGGACCTATCTCCCTCCTGAAACAGCCAGTGAAACAGCCACTTCTTGGCACTCAGGGACTTAAACTCGATTGTTTGTTCTCGAGTCACAAACACGAACAGTTCGAGAATTCTTTGATGATGGTTCTGTAGTTGATCCTCTTTGTCGCTGTTCATTCGTTCGCCTCCCCGCCTGTCAAGCCAGTTGCGTCATTGACCCGGGCAAGTGATATAGTTAGTCGTTGATTGACATTAGGACGGCGTATAGTAAAGTCCAAAGCAGTAGATACAGTCTTGATAATTAGGTGCTTGTTTACATTTAAATAGTGAGGTTATTCTCAGTCGTAAAGGCAAATGCTGGTATTGAGTCTTACTAATAGCCCTCGGACATTTCTTTCCAGCTATCCAAACACACTAATAACCTATAGTTAGTCACCTGAAGAGGGGTACGTCAGGTAAAGTTGGTGTGCACCCTATAACGGGTATTCCTACAAACAATTTTATCCAAATAGTCGAATTAAAATTTATGAACTCCCGAATGTAATGAATTTCTAATAGCAATTGTGATCCTATCCAAATGCAATGCGTGCGGCGGACATACTGGTTATACGAAAGCGGGCATATTAATTTACATTCGACTGGCTAAAGTTCAACTGTTCCACAACATTGGTTTGCTATTACTTCTTAAAACAACATAAAGAAACAATTTTTGTGGCTAACAATGGAACACAATCTTTTCCCCAAAATGTATCAGGGGAAATACTTGTTAACAAAATATTCAAATAGAATATTTGAATATGAATTAAACAAATTAAAAATGAATATGAATAGAATATTTGTGTCCTATTGCCAAAAAAAGTATAACGAATGACCATTAGCCTCTAAGAATGACGCCGGACTCTAAGGCACTAGCAACACCAAAAGACAACAATGAAACAAATGAATTGAATCGATGGACAAACAACAAGCTGTCAAAAAATAATTTCTTCTGATTTTGGAAAACAAAACAAAAAACCAACAAATACACATACAAAACTTTCACTTAGTCGTTGTCTATCATTAAAAGTTTTAAATGGCGAGCAGTTACTATTGCTGCACTTGTTTTTATTTCTAAGGTTGCAATTTTTTTATTTTGACAGCTGAATGTGTGTCCATCAGTTCAATTCATTTGTTCGATTGTTGTCTTTTGGTGTTCCAAGTGCCCCATAAATAGAACGAGAAAAAAAAACACTAGCCAGTATCATCATGCATCTATCTATCTTCCTGGTACCTCGTGTAAAACGAGCCACTTTCCATACCCTAACAGAAATTGGGGGTGTAACCAGCATAAGTGATCGCCTTTCTCCTCGACGCATTATCGACGGGTAGAAAGAAAGTTTCCTACTGCAGTAAGGTCCCTGGCTTTGGGGTTATCGAGGTGGGTACACCGCAATGCATCAGGCTTCCAATCCCTGCCTAATACAGACCCACACACCGACGCAGGCTATTACGTCAAGTCCGAGCTAATGTATAGCTGGGATCAGCTAAGGATATACAAGCCCATTATTGTAATAGCTTAAACATGATGATTACTCATTTCAGAACTGTTCAGACGGTTAAAATATGCGTGTTTGAATCCTTTAAAATGGTTATTTTTTGTGTGCATTTCGTTTTCGAAATAATACAATTCGGTTCTATTGTGTAAGACTTGTGCTTTAAAGATTTTTAATCTCTATCCCAGACTCAAAAAGCCTCAGTTGTGTATATCCCTACTAGATACTGTAGCTATATAAAGACTTGATTGTACAAAAACAACAAATGTAGGTAACTACAAATTATTTTACAAATACAATTTAAAATTTTGTTAAAACAATCCTCACTGTTCACACAATTCGTATAATTGATATCACGAATAACAATAATGCAACAATAATTATTATTTTGCTGATATTTCGAATTTTGAACCAAACGATGTTCGCAATGTTGGTAAACTGGTCTAACTGAATATTAACCAATTCCACAGTACATTGTTCCTCGTCACATTTTAAATAACATTAAATTGTATGGTATAATTATTCAGTTTTCTTTACGAAGTATTTTAGTAATATACAAATTGTTTTATAGTAATTAAACTTGTCCCTCTCGGCAATCAAATATGTCTCTCTGTCTCTCTCTCCCTCACTCGCTCTCTCTCTCTCTCTCTCGATCGCGAATAGAGCTGCTGTTTACACAGGGTATACACCATTGCGATTAATGTTTTATTGTAGTGGTACCATGTTGTATGTCTGCAGTATACACACTGTTACACATATGTTTTATTGTAGTGGTACCATGTTGTATGTCTCCAGTATACACACTGTTACACATATGTTTTGTTGTATTTAAAGTACGTTACATAATGAAGTACAACATACAACACAATATGGTTGTTTCTGCGTGTAATGTATTATGAATATACATCACGTACTAAAACAATAGAAACTAGTACAATAGAGTTATCAGTTTGCCCTAGGACTCCAAATAGACCACAAATATGATCAATTACCCCTATTAAATTATACATTAATATTATATATCTTTGTTTTTTGGGTATTAAACAACTAATATAAATAAATACAATGTATTAAATCATGCACGTCAAATGTACTAACGATGGAAGTTTCCAGTGACCCGTCACGGCGTATACATTAATATTATATATCTTTGTTTTTGGGTATTAAACAACTAATATAAATAAATACAATAGTTTAAATCATACACGTCAAATGTACTAACGATGGAAGTTTCCAGTGACCCGTCAGGGCGAGTCAGGATCATCAAACCTAAAACTAAACTACACCAACAGCGAGTTGGGCTATCCAAAAATCACATCACAGTTTTATGTTCATCTTGAAAGTACCGCATTTATATGTACACATTTTAACTAAGCGTTTAAGTAATATTAATATTTTATCAAGTTGTGAGTTCGAACTCTTTACAGCCTATTGATTTAGTTAAACTATATATGGTATTACTGTCACAGTGCTATATATGTTGTACCGATAGAGGTGGCTCAGCGGTAAGACGCGAGACTCTAATTCGGAAGGTCGCAGGTTCGATTCTGGCCTCCGGCATCCCGGACTGAAAGTTATTTCCAAGGTTTCTCTCAGTCATAAAGGCGAATGCTGGGATTGAGTCCTACTAACAGCCCTTGAACATTCTTTCCTAACTATCGAAACACCATAATAACCTACCTAGTCACCTAGGAGGGGCACAACCGCACAACTGGTAAAGCTGGTGTGCACCCTATAACGGGTATTCATACGAACAATTATTATGTATTATTATTATATCTTTTGTGACTATACGCATCCCTGCCGTTACATTACTCTATCTAATCGAAATGTTCGATCGATCGATGTTGTGTGACTTTGCGACTGTGTGTATAAACAACTCATTCATGTTTAATGTCAACATCCGAATTTTGTTATATAGATATAGATATCGACGCATGAGTAGAATGCACTGATAAATATATCCGTTTTACTGAACCGCGGAGTAAAATATCCTTTTAACAGCGGTCAGTGCTAATTACCCGAATCATCAATGTTGGATCGACTTTAGAACAAAACGCTAATTACACTCATCAATACTCTCTATCAAATTAAAATCAGATTTATACTGTAACGTTCACAAAAGCTTAAATCTGATACTAGTGAGTAGAAACAAAGAAAACGATTTTCCCGGTTGTAATCTCAGCTTTCTGTTAAGCTCATTTTCTATTTAAGATATTTTAATTATTGTTTTACTTTCACGTATTTAACAATATACTTTGATCTTTAAAATGCAAACAATAGTATATTCTTGCTTCTTGAAAGTACACAATGGCACATAATTGCTTTCTGAAGGTAGATATTTGTTTAATTTTCAAGAGTCGCCGGCACCCGGCCGTATTCCGACAGTCATTATAATGCGAAGAACGGTACGTATGAAACTCGACGAGAACGGAGGCTTTAATATACACGGCTACTTTGCGCTCTGAATCGTTAGACTAAGTACATTATATTTGTTTTGTTACGTCCCTCTTTATTGCGTGGTTTAAGCTTTCTACTAGATGTACACAAACGAGACACAAAAGATGTTCAACATACGAAACGCGCAGACATCTCGACTGTCTCGTTCAGCAATACAAAAGGGAAGTATACTCATTCCAAAAATGTTGTTTATTTCTTTAAATCAGGATTATATACAAACATGAATGTTTTCGTTTCGTTATCTATAGTATTTTTAAGTTGTGATGCGGTACGATTTAAAAATTGAAATCAATAATCGCCAAATGAAATAATAATCATTGTGGCATTAAATTAAATCATTTTGATGTCTTTTAAAAAGTGCGATAAAATCTTTTTTTTTTAGAAAACTGCTAAAATGAACGTTTAGTTCTCTTTTCTCTTTAGTTTCAGTTTTTTAGTTTTCTCTTTAGTTTAGGCCAGTCGTAATTTCAACGGGCATGGGACGGTCGCGACCGGGCGTAGGATGTTTGGGCTGAACGGTCAAAGTCCTTGTGACAATCGGCCGTACAACAAGTAAATGCCGGTATCAACAGAATTTGTAATAGAACAATAAATTATAACAACAATTAATATGATTATAATAATAAAAGTGATAATATCAATAAAATAATATTGCGAAACGTCTAAAGGATCAAACCTTACCGCTGCGAATATCTTTAGCGTTTGTTTCTGAAGTCTCTGTCTGCCATGTTAATCCAGAGATAAGTTAAGAGATGGTTCGCCAACTAACAGTAGGCGAAAGAAAGTATATGCTTTAACACGTTGCAAGTGTTAAATGTGTAAACTGGAGACATTCGGTGAGATAATGAAAATCAACAACTGCAAATTCAGTCACCTCTCTGTCTACTCGAATATATTTCTCCAAGGGCCCAGATAGTTCTGTGAAAGTGAGTCTTACGCCTAAGAAACTCTCCTTATAATTAAGAAGCACATTACAGTGTTTACCTACCGCGATAATAATACAACGAGTTAATTATAGACGAAGAGTTAGATGCGTTTCACTGAGTCGGTTGATGGGTGGGATTATGAGAGGGGAGTGGGGGGGGGGGGGGAGGAGGGAAAGTGGGAGGGAGGAGAATTTTGAGGGCAATAATTTTCCTTTCAGTGGAGAGAGATCATATTTTTGGAATACTTAATTAGTTGATAGAGTACATATTTGTTTGGAAAAATTCAGTTTCAGTTTGATCCTGAAAAAGTTAGTTTTATAATATAATAAGTGTTTTTTTTTTTGTTAAAGCCAAATGTATTTTGTTTGATCTTACCAAATCAACAGAAGTTATCTCAAAAAATTATTAATTTTGTTAAAATGCGATATTACTTTTGTCCCATTTTAGCCCCATGAATGGGTCTAAAACGGGTCACACGAGGGACTGAAGCAGGACAGCACTCTATATGTATCTTTCTGTGGATCATATAATGTTTATGAGGCTATAGTAGTACTCAGTGGAGCTATGATAAAATGAGGGATTTTTTCAGATTTTTCAGTTTTTTTTTTTTTTTGGCTTCATCAACAACATTGGATTACATTGCAACACAACTTACACTTTGCCATTCATAGTACTGCCACAGCAAAAAGTTACTCTATACTGCATAAAGAATTTTTCGGCTATTTTAAGGTGGAGTAGGTTTTGTTTTGTTATGTTGTTTTCATTTTACAATTCAATATTCTGGAGATATATATTTAACGGGGACATATGTAGTAATAAACGTACCTTTAAAGAATCAAAAAAATATGTTTCCATTACAGTAAACTTCAACTGTCTTGTTTTGCCCTGAGTTTTCACTGTCCTTCTCCCCTCCCCCCCTCCCCATGGAGAGAGACTAACCAGTTGTTTCTAAGTAGTTGTCGACAAGAAAAAGGAATTTTCTTTTTCCAATTGGCTATGATATAAAATAAATAACAATTTAGGATAGGATCTATCAGCCAATTGTAACATTCTATTTTTTAAACATAAGATCTCAAATAATTTCTTGTGAGACACTGCGCTTTCATCTCCACGTGGTTTCTAGAGATCGGCACAGACCACGTGACTTTCGAGCCAATTGTTATCCTCGCACATCGTCTAGATTAGCCTTCGTTCAATGACGTTAAACCAACAATTTTCGTATCTCTCTTGACACGCGTATTAGCGCTTCGTTCGTGCCAAAGAGCCAAATAATGTTGGATCTGAGTTCAGTTAATAGCATAGAACTACGCTCGTCAAAGGAACGCGGCTCAGCGGTGACTGACTTCGAACAAAAGCAGCCCTTCAATATTCACCCCTCCCTCTAACTGGGATCTTATCGACGATTCTGCATGACTAAAATATTAGCACTACTTTGCAATTGGTGGCGATTACGTCAAAGAACTTGAATATTTAAAGACTCAAAGACGGAGGACTTTCGGTTCTTGATTAAATTGAGAGCATTGGATCTACTGTTATTGTTTTATTATGAATCATTTTGATGGGGACGAATGGAGAGCCAAACAGATTGCAGTACATTCGCTTGGAAATTAATTGTGTTTTACTGGAGCTTGAGTTAGTTATTTCACGAGACTGTGATAGAAGCGTTACCACGGATACATATTGTTCAGCGGTATCGCGGTAACGAGCGGCAATCCTAACCGACAGCGTTTTACACGGTTTTCTTACGTTCAGTAAAATAAACAAACGAATAAATACGTAAATATAGTCTACTCCACTCATACGACCTGAATGTCACTGGGGGACATTTACTTCTACATTTTATTATGTCCTTCGTTGCTAAAATGGCTTTTATACAATCGCATACCAGAAAAATCTTGATCCACCTATTTATTACTATTTCCCTCACTCTGGAATCATATTATTTTGTGCCTTTCCCGCATTCATCATTATACAGTAAACACAGACAGCGATGTACTTGAAGAGCATGAAATGAAACAAAGAGGTTATTTTGAAAATAATTAATGTACAGAGATCGACTTTTACACTAATAAACTAATATAGTATGAATATGTTTTGTTTAGCACGACGTTTCCATTAAAAATATTATTAATGAAAGAAGAATTCTACTTTGAAATTGCAATAGGTACGTATGTTTACTGAAGAAACTTCTTCTCCAAAAGTTGAGAATATGGACCCGTCTACTCGCTGTCCATTCTGTCAATAATACGTATATACAAACTTCAGTCTTCTTTTTAACTAGAGAGAGAAAGAGAGAACAATAACTTCAAAGAAAGAGTTGGACATATAGCGCTATAGTAAGTAATACTGCAGACAATTTCGGACCGCTCCTTTGTTCGTTGCCAGTGCAGC
This sequence comes from Isoperla grammatica, assembly GCA_945910005.1. Lineage (NCBI taxonomy): Eukaryota > Metazoa > Arthropoda > Insecta > Plecoptera > Perlodidae > Isoperla > Isoperla grammatica. Next base: position 45,025,384 of record OX246739.1, read on the forward strand.
GATGACCTGGGCTGGGCAGTCGTCTTTGTCTGAGTTCATCAAACGTCGCTTTGTCCTGTTCTTGATCAATAGGGTCCCGATTGACGACGAGTAGGCCACTTCAAGTTCCGCGATGGACGCGCCGGGAATTCCTCGAACGTCAAAACGGGAAACTAATCAAACGACCAATAATGGGACCTCGTGACTGCGTCAAACGAAAATCCGGAAAATGTGTTAACTATTGAAGATCGAAGGCGACATCTCTCGGATCAAAACAAGAAGTGTTAACCAGGCAGGGCGAAAGGGAAGGAAGATGAACCATCAGGCAAATGCACTATTCAAGTGTGGCTTACCGGAATCAGCCTGCGTATTTATTATTTAGGGATTACAAATACTGAAGAATGCCTACGTAATAGATTTTTACAATCATTTCAATCAGTGGACTAGTTGGGGACATGCAGCTCTTCATTATTTACCACCAATATTTAATTTATACATACTTACAAATTATTTCAATCACGGTCTAACTGTACGGTCGTATTCTCTTAAACTTAATCTTTAGATTCATTTTGTCTCAAAATGTACCAATCTAAATCATGTTTTTAGAACATCTTTTTAAACGTATAAATTCATTGCATTATTTTCTCCTTCCAAGAATCTACTTTTCATAATTAAACTCGAGATCTAGACCTCCTATGTTAGGAACAATAAAATGTGAGTAGATTATTATTTTCATAAAATTCGTTGTACATCAATTGGATAGAGATATAGCTCTACCACTACCACTACCACCAATATTTCGTCCCATGTACTTAGAAACAAGTAACGATTCACATTGAAACCTTTCGCTCACTTGTATTGATTTTGTAAACTTTATATTGCAGGAAGTGTAATATTTGATATATGTTACTGAAATTGTACCTTTATCTCCTGAAACTTTAAATAATCTAATAAATGGCAATTAAAAAAAATGCAGATCTGTGGCTCTATTATTATAGCTTCTTTGGACTGAACGTCTTATAAAAATGTAATGCATATCATGATTATGATCATGGCAGACGAAATAAGTTAAATTGGGTGGCGATACAAAAATAATAGTAAGATGTTTATGTAAGTGGTATGCTGTACGTGAACTACGATAGTGGTAACATGCGAGACTCCTATTTGACGGGGTTGACTCCCGGTACCGTCTTTCCGCGGGTTTTCTCCGTCTTAAGGCAAATCTTGGGAGTAAGCGTTACATACAACCTTTAGACTTTCCTGTCGTACTATCCAACTACTCTAACAGACTAAAAGAGACAGTATGAGCCGCTCTGTACCTATGTCTTGCATGTCCGTACTGTAATCCACCACTATATCTGTCATGAGATTGCGCTACAAGCTGTACCATTCATTGTGTGAGCCATGTTATGCTCAGCAATCCATGTGCATTAGTTCGTTATGTTGCCACCAGAATGCATACAGTCTCGCTTTAGTACCGTATTGCATTATAAAATATGACACACTATGTCTCTTAAAGGTGGGCTTACACACTTATTTCAGATTTAAGATTTAAGGGTTAACAAAATCAAATCAAGCCAAAAGCATTATAGCGTTTACACACTTTCCTAGGATTTAAGATTGAAGGAAACCATAGCAACGTTAGCTCTTGTACCTAATTTTTAGCCCAGCCAATGAGAAGTGACGTTTTATAAATCCGGTCAATGGTAGCGACCCTAAGTAAAACAGTTAGGAAAATAAAGTCTTAAATCTTAAATCTTAGAAAAGTGTGTAAACCTATCCTTAATTAACGGCATATTCCCAAATTTAGTTTGCATACAAAATTGCGTTCATAAAATACATTTACTGAAAACATGTATAGTTTTTTTTTATAATGGAGTAATCAGTAATACCAATGTTTGAAAAAAATCTGAGAACTGTTCAAAAGAAACGAGTTAATGAATATTTTGCCAAATTAACGAACTGAGTTAATGATTGAAGTTGTAAAATCCACTGTTTAACCAACCATATAAATAGTTGTTACGGTTTGCTACTGGCAAGCTAAAATAAACGCGAGATTTGAAAGCTGCAGTATGTTTTTTGAAAAATGTTTCGAACGAAAACGCATGAACTGTATCTCGAGATTGAGTTATTTCCAAAGACGAGACAGTTATTATGTCTGCGTAAATGTACGAATCCACTACTGGGCTTGTTTCACAACATTTTTCGTCGGTTATTGTTGTAAAGATCCTACTAGCAAGTCATGAGGTAGAGGCATACAGTAGTTTCTACGTTACTTATACAAAGATATCATCGGACAATTAATAGTTAACAAAATAAAAAAATCTGAAAACAACAAAAAGTTGTTCTTTCATAAAACTCTGCTGGTGTTTATATATATTTATTAATAATCAAGCGATCGCGTGCTACATCTCCGTTAAAAGAACTTAATTGTTTAAATGCATGTTTATTGTGTGTTAAACGTGAATTAGTTCTGCATGACGTCGTTTCTTTGTTGACATAATGCTCAGAGAGTAACATAATCAATACTTACACCTGACTTTCTCATTTAAATGTATTTTTTTGAATGTCACCATAATATCACAAATGAAAGTGCCATTGGAGAAAGAACACGTATGCAATACATAGTTACGGGACAGGGGCCACGATTGGCACAAATTATCTAACCAATCTTTGTCGTGTCTTGGGGGTAATCCAATAAATGCTGAATTGTAAATAGCTATATTTTTGTGGTTTACCACAATAGACTTCCCTTGTTTCACGTTGACAACGACTCAACCGATCAAAGATTTGTCGCAAAGATGGCCGCCACGCGCACTCACGTGACGTTCGTGCTATCTGTGAATATGTCAAATATTCTAAAAAACTCATCTTTGAAGAAAAATATGACGTCTCATTAGTGAATTTATCACAGATTTAAAGTTTTTGCGGTTAACTCTTCCAGCTTGGGTGGGACTGTTAACACATCACTGCCATTACTTATAAGCGACATTCAAATGACAGTTTCAGTTTCCCTAAGTTTGAGTTTTTGCAACTTGGTCGATTAATGTCATTTTTTGGTCGTATATTAATAAAGCAAAGATTAGCGAGTCTATTATTTGCAGAGGCGAAGTGATAAAATCCACATGAATAAACGCACCAGTTGTCCACAAAAACAGAAAGCTTGTAAGAAAAGTTTCGACAGCCCATATTCCAGCATTTCACGATAACTATGCGACGCGGCGGTTGCGCCAGTTCTCGTCCTCCACAGACTCATAAACAGTCCCTGCACTTTACTCACTCGTCGCTGCTGAGTGTAAAAACTACCGTTATTGAGTATCTACGCCACAGTTTGTCATTTGTAATCCCTATTATTCTTCAATCTAACATTGTGCGGTCTAACTTTCTGTCTTTCTTTCACTACAATGAAAGGAATATCAGTTTGAAGTTGGCTTAGAAAGCCACTAGACGGCTTTTTCAGTTGTTTGTCGCGCGTCTGGCTGGAAGACAACTATTGTTAAGGGATAATAACGAAATGATTGAAGAAGCTCAGCTGAGAGGAAATGTACGTTTTGTTTTACATTGTTTTTACTTTATTGCTCATTCAATTGCTCTGATTTGATTGTTAATTTGTGTGTTTATATTATTCTGTGTATCTGCAGCACTGAACGCTTTTCGGCGCGTTTTTGGTGATGAATTCGGTCGTACGTAATGTTCAAAAATAAAAATAATACAATACAATAATAGCATGATAATACAATAGAATGATGCAATATTTCGTGTTCCGTTTACGTTGCGGAAAAAGTTTTTAGTGAGTAAGATGGAAGTATGAAGGTTTATAATTCCTTCAACACACTTTTTTTATGCGAGGAAGTTTTTAAAAACTATATCTGCAACAATTTTTGGTATACGAGTTCTTTTCGTGCGTTGGTATAAAACAACCAATTGTAGCGGCACACCAAAAAATTCGCATACCAAGAAATTATTTCTTAGCAACTTGGCACATAATAAATGATAGAATGTCCACCACTATATTTCAGTTTGTGTAACTGAAAGGGTAGACAATACAATGTATTTAAGGAGCTAAGTCATATTTAAATGAAACAAAGAGAATACTTTCACTTTGTTCCTTTCTCTCTCTATTCAGAGGTCATCGCATTGTTCTAAGACGAACATCCCAACGTTTTGAGTGATCCAACTGCATTTGCAGAAGCTCAGACATCAACACATCAGCATCGATCACTTAAAAGCATCCGTCAGTTCGATCACTGTTATCAAGTTGGCACTCGTTATACGCCGCCAACAGAACGAAGCCAACTTGCATTTCCGGGGCAACTTTGCTAAAAGCTTTTGTAGTCTCGGCGGAATTTAAACGCGACTTTTTTCATGCAAGTTGTTTCAGGATCAATTGAAATCCACCATTGTAGAAAAGGATATATAAAGGAAAGGACTGTAAACGTTTTTCCATGTTGGTGTTTCGCTTTAAAAACATAGAGATATTTTGTCTGGACGAAAAGCTACCCACGATATAGATTGTGCATTATAGTCCTTTGCATAACGAGAATGACGGTATAAAATTTGGGTCAAAGGATGACATATATCAAATGAAAGCTTGAGACGAGCACTTTTCAAAAAACTATGATATACCTCTGGCAAATCCAGCTTTCTATGTCAAAACTAGGGTCAAAGTCAAATTTGTAATATTTTTAATAATTTTTAATTAAATAATAACAATTGTTTGTAAGTTTAAACATAAACTTTAAGTAAGGCAAATGTATTATGTTATTTTAAAAAATATTAAATTACCCACTTTACCTTTTTTGACCTTGATTGGGGTCAATTTCCTCAAAATGGGTATTTTCTAAAATTTGCCTCGATTTATTGGCCAATATTCATTATATCGACATACTTACTCATAAATACGTTAAAATGAATATTTCTAATTGTTATCACATTGTTTGCACGGTATTCATTCAAAATGGCGGTCAAAGGTCAATAGGTAAGAATCGTCAAACTATGTTTAGTAACTAAAATATTACTTGTGGGTACTCTAAAGACGCAGAATTTTAACTACAATTACAATAACTAATAATAATATTATGTTGTAATCGTCAGAGAATGTAATTATCATATAACTTATAAACTACTTAAGATTGTTACTGAATTTCTATTTAATGTCCTCAGACATCAGGGTATTCTTGAATGGGTGTGCAACTGCAACAAAATACATTTTTAGAAAAGAGCATGGCCATGCTCAGATACGTGATATGATAGTATGATATGATATCTGTCCTAGCAGTCACTGTCTAGTCGTCAAATTAATCAAAATTGAAGTCAAAATCACCAAAATTGAAGTTGTCAGATAAATCACCTTCTGATTCACTGGAATTCTTATGCTGGGTACCGATATTTGGACAGTCCTTCAGCTTACAAGCGTGGGTACACTTCAGCTGATTGGCCAACATAGGTTGGCATCTTGCAAACACGGCAACAGTTACAGGCTAGGAGATCCATAACGGTCAAAGGTACAGGAGTTCCAATCATCCACTTGTTGCTCAGATCTCCTTCTGCCGTGGTTTTCCATCCATAGCCACGCGGATCAGGAACATTAGGGTTGGCTTCCAAGCAGATCGTGTTTGGTTGATAACTCGCAGTCGCAGGATATGAAGCAGTAACAATCGTTACAAGGTGGTAGCTAATTAGACTGGATATCATCACACTTTCTTCTAAAAAGCTCGTAGCGCAGCTGGTTGACGCATGACAGAGTCGTGGTCAAAGAACAGAGTTAACAGACAAACTCTTCGAGTTTTTTTGATGGCATCGATAGAAACTCTCCAGGACTGACCCACCTTGCTAAGCTTGACACAGAAATGCGGGTTTTTTCTCATGATATTCAAAGTTCTCTATTTCCCTTTACCACTGAATGAGCTCACTCAGGTTGGAACTCATAGTCGTCCCCTACACCTAGATGCGCCCATTATTAACAAAGTAACAGTTTCATGCATGTTTTTTCCCCTATAGAAAACATATCCATAGCAACATTGGGTGCCCCTAGGTGAAGTGGCCGACTATGAATTCCAACCTTTGTCACAACCAGTGCATGAAGGTCAGGAAGGGTATTACATACTTCGAATCCCAACGAACTTGCTAGTTTTTACACATCTTCGAAGTGTGTTTGATTTTTGGTAGTCAAGCGTCAACCAGCTGCGCTACGAGCTTTTTAAAAGTAAATGTGATCAAGAGTCTAATCAGCTACACCTTGAAATGATTGTCTACTGCTTCATATCCTGCGGCTGCGATCTAAATACCAAACAGCGGTCTGGTTACGTTGTTGTTTGGACGCCAACCCTGATGTTCCTGATCCATGCGGCTATACATGGAAAACCACGGCAGAAGAAGATCTGAGCAATGCGTGGCCGGTTGGAACTCTAGCATCTTTGACCGTTATGGATCTCCTATTCTGTAACTGTGGCCGTGTTTGCAAGATGCCAACATGTGAGTGTTTGACCAATCAATAGAAGTGTACCCACGCTTGTAAGCTGACGGATTGTACAAATACCAGTACCAGAACCAGTAGCCAGCATGAGAATTCCAGTGAGTCAGAAGGTGATTAATCTGACGACTTGGACAGTGACTGCTAAGGTAGATAAAACATAATACTAGTATCATATCACGTATCTGGACATAGTCCGGCTCTTTTCTAAAACCGTATTTTGTTACAGTAGCACACCAATTCAAGAATATCATGATCGCTGACCACATTTAATAATGTTCAGTAATTAACTTAAATAGTTTATAAGTTATACGACAATTACATTCTCTTACGATTAAGACAATATTATTATTCGTTATTGTACTTGCAATTAAAATTCTACGTCTTTAGAGTACCCACAAGTAATATTTTAGTTACTAGACCTAGTATGACGATACTTACCTATTGACCTTTGACCGCCATTTTGAATGAATACCGTGCAAACAATGTGATAACAATAAGAACTATTCATTTTAACGTATTTATGAGTAAGTACGTTGATATAATGAATATTGGCCAATAAATCGAAGAAAATTTTAGAAATTACCCATTTTGAGGAAATTGACCCCAGTCAAGGTCAAAAAAGGTTTAATAGGTAATTTATTTATTTTTAAATAAAAGTAATACAATTATCTTACTAAAAGTGTATGCCTTAACTTGCAAACATTTTTCATTAATTAATTAAAAATTATTAAAAAAATAACACATTTGACCTTTGACCCTGTTTTTGACATAGAAAGCTGGATTTGCCAGAGGTATATCATGGTTTTTTGAATAGTGCTCGTCTCAAGCTTTCATTTGATATATGTCATCCTTTGACCCAAATTTTTTACCGACCAGGCCTTTTTCGAGCGTTATGCAAAGGACTATTAATTGTTGTAAAAAAAAAAAAAAAACTCATAAAAACGCCTTTCACTACAAAAAGGCAAGTTGGATTTTAATATCACTGTTCGGAAAAATTAATTAATTGTGCAATAGTAAAAAATGGGACTTTTCTTTATTAACGCCCACCATCACAAATAACGCTGGTACAACAACATGCTTATGAAAACGGTGGTGCTATAAAATAAAACAAAACACGGTATCATCATTTTGTAAGATATGAAAGTAAAGCGTTGTTTGATTATTTTGTAATGATGCAATTATTTGTGTTGCATTTAATGTTCGCGTACGAAAAGAACCTCATTGCGTCGCCAAGTGCTTTTAAAGAATGTCTACATAGCGGCCTGGTAATGGGGTGAACTTTTAGAAACGATCATCGGTTTAAATACTGGAAGACGTGGATTTATTATAATAATCACCAGCGTTCTAAAGAAGATTTCTAAACAACTTTATAAATAACCTTATCTAAGATAATATATCAACTAAGATCTGCTTATATTAACTATATTTGTATACATTATTATTGATACTCATTAGCTATCAATATTTATGGTTCTAATTATTTACGTTAAAAACCACGCTAATGATATTTTGACTCGAATAATTTTTGTGTTTTATGAAACAAACGGGGAGGGAAAGTATAAAACTTCCCCTTTTTATATATTTTTTATTTTTTAACTGACATAACACAGCTTATATTTTCTTACCAAACATTAAAAAAATATCAATACGTTAAATTAAGTCAGTTGTTCAAAAATGAAATGAAGCACAGTGTGTCTATTGTTCTTATCTTATTGAACGAAATTACAAACAATCTGGTTAGTACTGTGTTATCAATTACCGTTACAGTGATGCTAAACCTTGTTGAACTAGGCGTTATTTTTTTGCCCTCGATGCGTACCAAACAACCAGTATCAGTTATTTTTTTTAGCCCCAACTGCTTCGAACAAAAACTTTTAATTGCTTCAAGGCAATGTTTTTCACCCGGTGAAAAATGTTCACGGTTTATGAATCCTACCACAGTAACAACGTCGACGGGCTATGACGTAGATCACATCGGGCTGTCGAACGGTGGTTGATATGTTGAGAGCGATGCGTTAGTTAAAAATAAATTTAAATTTAATTTTACAAAGAGTTGGAGGCAGAAATAAGTTAGCTACTGACTCACATTTAAATCTTTTCTATAACTTATTAAAGCACTGATCTGGATTCAATGTGCCCTTAAACAACGATAATGCTTACACTTATCATTATCACCATCATAAAAGACAGAAATGTAATATTTGGAAGGTGTTTTAAAATCGGGAATAATGAAGATATTATAACTATCATTGTTATGCTTATTAAGCGAGCGAAGCGAGCGTTTCCACTTGACTCTTATGGCACTTCATTCTGTTTTTTTTTTGTTTGTTTGTTTGTTTTTTTTTTTTTTTTTTTTTTTTTTTTTTGTTTTTATGTCCGTCGATAGCGGTCGAACGGAAAGTCCGATCAACTTGAAATTTGGACCATCCACAAGCCTCGATGTGGATTGAAGGTGTATAGTTTTGAGGCAAAATCGTTTGAAAAGTTACAAAGTTACACCATAGTTACTGCAAAATATTTTTTTGAAACAAAATGGCGGCAAAATGTGAGATAGCCATATTTTTTTAAACTTTTTTCCGGTCACGAATATGTTCATTTTTTGGCGATACAATAAATATTGGCAAAGTTACACAAAAGTTACTCGAAAATATTTTTCTAAAACGCAGTAACGGCAAAATGTGAGGTGGCTATCTTATAGTAAATTTTTGTCCGGTCACGAATATACTAATGTAAACGCGATCCAATACGTATTAGAGGCAGAAATTACATTTCTATTACTGTCAATAAGTGTTAGTAACGGTGGCGGACCGTATTGAAAACATGACCACGAAAATTCTTAGCAACGCACATTGCACTGCATACAACAATGTCGGAAAGTATAATAGCCATGGAAATAAGAACAATTTTTGCAATGCGCATTCTTGAATTGTTGTTAATTGTTGTTCGTATTAGCATTGAAAACTTTTCGCCAGAAAGTTCGTAGATATTGACGCGCTCGCTTATCAACGCGTCAAACAGAGCGTTTTCCTAGTTAAGCGAGCGAAGCGAGCGTCTCAACGAGACTCTTATGGCCCTTCGTTCTGTTTTTTTTTTTTTTTGTACTAGACTCTTATGGCACTTCATGCTGTTTGTTTTTTGTTTTGTTTTTATGTCTGTCGATAGCGGTCGAACGGAGTCCGATCAACTTGAAATTTGGACCATCCGCAAGCCTCGATGTGGATTGAAGGTGTATAGTTTTGAGGCAAAATCGTTCGAAAAGTTACAAAGTTACACTCAATAACTGTTAGTAACGGTGGCGGACCGCTGCGAAAACACTAGAGAGACAACGAAAATTCTTAGCAACGCAAATTGCAGTGCATTCAACAATATCGGGAAGTATAATAGCTATGGAAATTAGAAAACATTTTGAAATGCACATTCTTGAATTGTTGTTAATTGTTGTTTTTATTAGCTTTGAGATATTTTCGCCAGAACGTTCGTAGATATGGACGCGCTCGCTTATCAACGCGTCAAACAGAGCGTTTTCCTAGTATAAACAATATTTGTATAAATTATTATTGATACTCATTTGCTATCAATATTTATGGTTCTATTTATTTTAGTTAAAAACACGTTAATGGTATTTTCACTCGAATAAAATAATTTTTTTTATTGAATATTGGAAACGTTATTTCACACTAATACTCAAGCAAAATATAATATGTGCGTGGAAACGAAACGATCGTTTTGTTCGTATTGTACGAACAAAATGAAAATGGCGTCTCTAAATATACCGAGCAAGCACAAAGTAATGAAAAAAGTAATTAACTTACGCAAGGCTCATCCTTTTAGTTTTTGGTAGAAACACGTATTACAGAGATTGGCTGAAGTATGAGCAAGGAGTATAAGGTGCTATTGTGTTGCACGCGTTGTCTAGACCCGTGAAGTCGTTCATGAAAACGTTCGTTGTGGGGAAGCGTCGTGCATTTGGTGGAGGTGCCGAGTAACCGCATCACCCACATGTTATCTATAGAGCAGCATCATTATAGGCGCAAAAATAAAAATAATAATAACAATAATAACACAGCCACGGGCTCCAGAAACTTAACGCCTGCTGTTATTTGCTTCGTCGAATTTCCAAGACAAACGCGGGGTATATTAAATGGTTATTTTCATTGCTGTTAATGTTAAAGTTCGTCATCAATTATTATTAAATTTAATTTGCAATTGTGGTACTTTTAACACTGAAAAAATTAAGTACAGCACAATAATGATAGCATATTTTTTAAAAACACTTGCTAACTGGAATGAAATATATCAAATCACTACAAGATTTACACAGCTTAAAGACGTTACGTGAAGGTTCCTGCCTGCGAGTGTTTCATTCACTCATTAGGAACTAAAACATATTATATTGTATTTATTTATTTACAAATGGCATTGTATTGTAATATATATACATCATGGTATTCTTCAAAAATAAATACTACTTATACCGCTCTCATTTGCATCATACCAAAATAACTCCTTTAATCGCTGTTTCTGTTATTAGAGTTTGTAGTTTATTTAAGGACTTTTTATTTACTATAGATTCACAAAAGTTCCAATTTTATATTTTTTATTTCTTGACATATTATTTTCAACTTTAGTAAGTCATCCCACATTGGTACGATGATGCCTGTAAAATATCGTTTGTTATTATATATGTTAAGGATAAAGAGATTTAATTTAGAATGTAAGTGAACATAGGTAGTAATGTTCATTCCATACTTTGGGATTCATTCGGTGTACTATGTTTAACCTCAAAAAGATATGTAAACTGGGCATTAAATGATACGTGATCTAAACGGAGCCGTATGTTGTAAGAGTCGTAACTTTTCTGAAGAAAGTAGGGTAAAGCAGCAATTAAGAAAAGCAAGCATGAGAACATTTCTTAAAGTCCAAGTTTTACGCAAGAACTCTTAAACTTGTCGAAACCTCACAACATTGCTTCAAACATTTTAGCTTTGAACTATCTCGTGTAGAGCTGAGGTTATTGGGTTTGTTATATAATATCGGAAGTTCGTATTTCATGGAAATACTACTGTAATAAACAAGCATGAACCATTAATAGGACATATAATTATTAATCACCTAGGATTTAAGGCTGCTTCCAATGCAAAAGGTCCAGGGTTCAATTCTCGGTTCGTAAACATAAATGTGATGGATAAAAAAAAAATATATGAATGGATGTATTGCGAGTAAATGGGATAAATGTTCCCCACTGAAAATCAGTTCTTGTTACTACTAGCTGAGTGCACGCGATATGCCGGCGTAAGGGTTTGTCAGCCCACCAAGAGACTCATTGACAATAGACTATTGACGCGGCGTCGTCACCAAACAAAAATGGGTTTATAGACAGTAAAACTTGTTAATACGTTCTTATTTGTGATTATCAATGGCGTAGACCATATCGATTGCTTATGTTTTACGATGAGGTGGTCATTTTGGTAGAATGTTATGTTTTATACGTTAAAGAACTTTTATCTTTGAGAAGTAAATATTTGAGTATATCCGCGTATATCCGTCTAAAACCACAACCTAGGTCTACGTTTAAATGGACTTTTAAGTACACAGTTATTAAGCGAGCGAAGCGAGCGTCTCCACGAGACTCTCATGGCACTTCGTTCTGTTTTTTTTTTTTTTTGTTTTTTTGTGTACTAGACTCTAATGGCACTTCATGCTGTTTGTTTTTTGTTTTGTTTTTATGTCTGTCGATAGCGGTCGAACGCAAAGTCCGATCAACTTAAAATTTGGACCATCCACAAGCCTCGATGTGGATTGAAGGTGTATAGTTTTGAGGCAAAATCGTTCGAAAAGTTACAAAGTTACACTCAATTACTGATAGTAACGGTGGCGGACCGCCGCGAAAACACTAGACAGAATGACAACCAAAATTCTTAGCAACGCAAATTGCACTTGCACTGCATTCAACAATATCGGGAAGTTTAATAGCTATGGATATTAGAAAAAATTCTGAAATGCACATTCTTGAATTGTTATTAATTGTTGTTTTTATTAGCTTCGAGATCTTTTCGCCAGAACGTTCGTAGATATGGACTCGCTCGCTTATCAACGCGTCAAACAGAGCGTTTTCCTAGTTATATTTTTCAACATATACTATACGGAGGATATAAACATTTTTACAACTTATAAAATATGATTGCACTAAATAGCCCGCTTTTCTAAGAACAGACGGATGTGAAAATAAAAATGTAAGAAAACAGTATTTTTCAAACTGGCTTTACCAAACTGGGATAAAGGTATATCTTAACAATTAATGAATGTGGATGGTTCTTTATGACCTGCTTTTCTTGGAAAATACGAATGTTACAACGAAATTGTAAGTAAACAAGATTTTTCCGCATACCAAACGGAAAATATTAATATCGTTTCAATGAATAAAATATGGCACTCTACTTTTCTTGGAAATAAAAATAAAGCAAGCAGCGTTTCAATTCTTCTTATTTTTCTTCTTGTTCTTTATAAAGTTACAACCTATCAAACGTGGATACAAACTAGGTGAGTTGTGGTTCTTTCCCAACATTTATTGTCGCCTATAATTCAGGATTAGGGACGAACGTAATAAAAGTATTATCTTTTCATTTTGCTACAATTGCTTGTGGTTACTAGAGAAACCGTAGAGGGATAGGATACATTAGTTCAGTGCCGTCCACCGAGGAAGAATATGACAGGTTTGGTGTGACGTAGTCTGTAATAAGGAAGCAGGTTTTGTGCTAAATGCTAGATTAACGTTGCTTGTGTTAGAAAAGTAGTCTTATCTCCCTCATAACATTGCATACAATGGTGACATTGATATTTTTTTTATTGATTTATAGTTACACTTATTATTGTTTATCTTATTTATTGGATACTGTCATGATTTACAGAAGCACGTATACTCGTAACAGACCATATTTCTATTGTTTATTTAACAGATAATACCAATAAAATATTTATAACGACGCTTATCTGCTTTGCGATGAATTTCCTTCTTAGTAACGCCTACAATATCGCTCATTTACTTTTAGTGCAGTAGAAGTAACGCAACGATTCTTATCCACGACGGCGGATATATACAACTCAGCACAGCTATCTAGATAACAAAACGCATTGTATCCCTGCCGTTCGTTCAGGTAGTTTGCAAGAACTCGCACAAAACGAGATAAAAACAAGAAGTGGTTTTTGCGGTTGTTGTTGCTGTTGTATCATTCGTTCGTGCTATACCCATGCACAATCGATCCAAGATGGTTGTGGAATAGACGGTGATAAGTATTATTTAAAAAAAGGCTTTTATTTCTACTAATTTTTTTTGAATATACATGAAGCTATAGCTGTAAGGAGGGAGTTACATTTCTACTGCAATAAAAGATGATTTCACGTACCAAAATTTGAAAAGTTGACAAGAATAATAAAGAACGACACCTACGCTATTAATGATTTCCATTAGGTTGTGTCACCGTTTCAAAATCACAATCTATTGAGCTACCGTTTTTTATTGCTCATGTTTCAATTACAACATTTGTTTAGAGACGACAGTTTAAATTGATTTATTCATAAAAAGAGTACCCGGTGCAGTTTTAGTGATAAACTAAAGCTAAACATAAGATTTACTGTATGGCGGAGATACTAGTACCGCATTTGTTTAGGGCCTACTATATATTCTCTCACGCACTATTATTATTTACCCCCCCCCCCCCCCCCCAGTTGTACAGAATGTGACACACCGATATTCTCGCCAGTACTTCTGTACTGGTGTTTCAAGCTCGATACAAAAGAAAAAATAATAGTAGACTAGAAAATTAGGTTCTCCTTGATTAACCATCTTAAGAGTATAATAATGTGGATTGAAACAAATAAACTACTATAAATGACAAAACAAGTAATCACTATTCGAGGGGTATTATAGAGCTTAACCACTATCAATGCATACTTTATCGTCATAACATTTGCGTATTGGTGGAGGTGCCGGGTACAAGGGATGACTTACGAGAATTACTGTGGTGCTTAGAATACGGGAGTAACAGCGCCTTGGTGGAGGTGCCGGGTAACAGACAATAATATGACTAGTCGATGTGACTTTTTACACTTATCAAAAACGCGTAAAATTATCATGTCTACTGATAGGGCTTAGTACGGTTAACGTCCCCAGATATTTCAAGTATTATATAAATATATAATTGCTCTTGAATGCTGGAGAAGGAGAATACCGGCTTCTTAGAAAGTGTTAACGTCAGAGAACTGAGGAAGAATATCACTGCTTATATATGTGTAGGTAAATTCATGCCAGATCTTCTGACTTACACGTAAATATTTTGATGTCAGTTGACTGTTCACTTTATTTCACAGCGTGTTATTAGTAGTTGCATGGTAAAAACAAGGAAGTGAAGTCATTGAAAATATGAAATGCTCCTAGCTACCTCACTATAGATACTTAAATGTTTGTATACAATACACTAATTTGTATGTATTCTTATTTGGTATTAAGATAATGACAAAATCAATAATTTACCTGATATATGTTTACAAGCACAGTTTAATATATAATAATAATAATAATAATAATGTCTTTATTTTCTTAGTTGAAGAAAAAGGCGAATTTAAGCCGAGATGGCTTCTCTTACAATTGACCTTTACTAACCTAACTAAACTATATCTTACGACTAATTCACATATTAATTTATTATTATAAGCTGGCTTGATCTATAAAGGCATAATATCACTTCAATTTTTAGAATTACAGTAAGCACAAGTAAAATGTTTTCATAACATAACTAATTGATGATAATAGTCAAGTAATGAGACATTGAATTTTTATAGAACAGTATGTACAACATAAATAAATAAAACATGTAGCATAATGAGGTAACAGTTTTGAGTAAAGATTAATGGCCATCACCAAATACGAAGGTTTGTGATATCAGGTTTAGCTATATTTTATTTTATGTTTGTTCATTCAATAGATATGATTTTAGTTTTAGTTTAAATTGTACATGAGAAAGATTTGAATCAATTTTAATTTTATTGTATGTTGATGCAGCGTTGTAGGTGAAGGATTTCCTGAAGCCGGTGGTCGTGTGAGGGAATATGGTTATTTCATTGACGTTTCTTAGATTACGCGAGTGTGAAGCTTTCCTGAGGGGGAGTTTGTTTCTTAGATACGTAGGTAAACCCCTCTTCATGACTTTGTGTGTAAGACATGCAAGATGGAGATACCTGCGATTTGACATGTTTAGTAACTTCAGTTCTTTATACTTGTAGGAGATGTGATCGTATTTTTTCATGTTAAGCGTGTACCGTATGCATGCATTCTGAGCATATTGTACGCGGTTCTTTTGTACGGTGTCTAAACAAAGACCATATACAATATCTGCATAGTCGAATTTAGACAAAATAAGTGTTTCAACTAACAGCTGTTTTACCTTTTGTGGCAGTATTTTGGAGAGTTTGTAAAGATGTTTCAATTTAGAAAAAGTGTGTTGTATGAGTTTACTGATGTGATTTGTAAATTTTAGTTCAGAGTCCATAATCAGTCCAAGGTTTTTTGTAGTTTCAGTAGTTGGGAGAGTTTCATTGTTTATCTGTAGAATAGGTGGGTTTACGTTTTAACATTTCTCTGCTGTGTTTTGTTCCAAAATGAATAACTGTGGTTTTGCTTGAATTTAATTGAAGTGCATGCTTCTTTGACGTATCGCTAATATACTTGAGGTCTGAATTCACTTCTAGTTCTGCGGTTTTGACATCTCTTGGATCGTAGGATAGACAAAGTTGACTGTCATCGGCATAATAATGAGCTTTGTAAACTTTGAGGTCCTTCATTAAGTCACTGGTGTAAAGTGAGAACATTAATGGACTTAAGATTGCTCCTTGTGGTACTCCTTTAACTATTGATTTAGGGCCTGACAATTTGGAATTAGATTTGACAATCTGTGACCTGTTCGTAATAGTCTTTTAATATTGATAGTGACATTTTAGATATACCAAAATATGATAATTTTGCAAGTAATAATTCGTGATCGATAGTATCGAAAGCCTCCGAGTAGTCTAGCATCACCATGGTAGTAACCTCCCCCTTGTCATTTGCTCTAATGATATCGTCTGTTATGTTGGCTAATGCTGTTGTGGTACTGTGATCAGCCCTGAACCCTGATTGTGATGCAGGTATAAGGTTCTGGCTTGTAACGAATTTGGTAAGCTGCTTATTAAGTATATTTTCGAGTATCTTTGACGCATAAGGCAAGATGCTAATAGGTCTTAGATCTTTTAGCTGGTTTGGGTTACTTATTTTGGGAAGGGGTTTGATTAGTGATGTTTTCCATCCATTAGGGAAGACTCCCTTAATGAGACAGTTATTTAAAATCCCTGTAAAACTATTTATACAGAATGGAAGACACAGTTTAAATACATAACCGGATATTCCATCAATACCCGTAGCATTTGATTTGATTGATTTACATAGTTTTAGAATCGTGAGTGAGCTAACCTGTTCAAACGAAAACTCGCTTGTTACATGTTTATGGTTCCTATACCACTTAATTAATTATGTATCCGCCACAATATCACCGACTGATTTTATGTAGTAATCATTGATATTATCGGGGTCGCTAAGGTGATCTGGTATGTAAAGTTCATTACTTTTGTTATGGACGCTTAATTTACTACAGAGGTTCCATATGGTTGCAGATTGAGATTTATCCGAGTTTCTAAGCTCAAACTCAAAAAATGCTTTTTTCTCCCTTCTAATTGCGCTTGTGGTGGATATATCAAGTTCTACAGCCAATAGCAGAATTATTGATTTATTTCTTTATCTAGTTATTTAATGAAAGTGTAAATTATTATAAGTCCAAATAAAAGAAGCGTATACACAGTAATTATGATTAGTATCGAATCTCATATTCTAAATGCAGAAAGTATTCATTAAATCGATTATTGATTCTAGCTCAAACGTGCCATAAGAAACAATTTCAATAAAATCCTTTCTTAAAGCTAAAACTTTTAATGCGATGAAGATAAGTTGAGTATCATTGAAAGTGATCAAGCATAGTTAATTATTCCTTAAGTCCGCTTATATTAATTTAAAGGGTACATTAAAGACAATCTAAGTTTTGAAAGTTCAATGAAGACACTTTCTTGTGGCGGTTGGCGATCCGCTTATGTACTAAGTAGCAAAAAGCCGAGTGGATAAGTTAAGTCGGAGAAGCCCCACTCAGTCTCGGAAGGGTGTTATTATAATTAGTCTGTTTCTACGACCATGTAGACGTCGGTATAACGCCCACAACTAGATACGTCGATTGTACAACTTTGAGAATAAAACAAACCCAGTCCTTGGTGAATGGTTGTTAGTGACTGTAAGCTTTTACCCACGCTTAAAAGATTGGGTATTTGTTTATGAAACGAAACGGATGTTAGCTAATACATAAAGCTATGCTGCTCATTATAGCTGAAATACAGAGACCAGACAAACTATTAATAAAGAGATAAGATAAGAATTAAGTACATTTATGATTATAAAGTAATATATTCCTTTTGTGTTTCTTCCCTAATGGCCTACCATAGCAACTAATAACGTTCATATTTATGATATAATTTTATTGAAACTAAATTTGTAGTTCAATAACGGTACCCATAAACTAATTGATCTTATCTGAACATTTTGTCGATAGCGTATATAGAGTGTTTAAAATATAAATATTATAGAACGGTATTATTCACAATTCCTATCGTGACTTAATAATTTCAGATTTTTAAATGAACTTAAAATACAAGTTTTTCATTGCTGAGATTACTTCATGCAGACAAAGATGTATGGAAACTTTCTTAACCGTATGCTGATATGAAAGTTTATTTCGTTGAAACTTTTACCGATTTATTTCTCATTATGTATACAAATATCTGCAAATATAACTTAACTCTTATTTTTTTTTGTCAACCAAAAACTTTACCTATACAAATGGATATTTATTGGAGAAACCCACATGGTTGGAATTGTATACATTTGTAAGAAAATGATTTTTGAATGTTCCTTGAAAAATCTTCAAGGCGAGATTACGTAAAATTTGTGCTTTACTGTAACAAGGAAATAATTCCACAATATACATTTGAGCAAAGTGCTGTTTTTCATTTAAAACATGACATCGCGAGCACTTCGTGGTAATAGCACAACTGAGTGAAGAAGAAGATCGTGCAGTTTAAATCCTACACTTTGTTCGGGATTTATCGGTGTCGCTATTCAAAACTGTACGAGCACGTTTCGTTTGTTATTTCTACGTGCTCGGATTGAGCGTAATTGTCTGCAAACACTACAAGCAAACCTTCGATACACGAAGCGAGCTAGAGCATTTGAACGGCACAATTACATTATTTTTTTGTTTATGATTTTATATCAAATTCTCATCGGGTGTATAAATACTCAATGTTTGGTCGTTAGTTTTAAATTTTATTCCCCAAAAATTTATCTTTTATTAAATTACCTTTATTTTTTAAATTGTATTCCCTTTAAATTTGTTTTATTTAAAGTTGTTTTAGAGTTCCAATGTTTAATGTATTTAAGATAATGATGGAGAATGTAACATGCACGCTTTGTAAGTCTTGAGATCTACTTAATTTAACATGTTCAGTGAGTAAAACTAGAGAAATAATTATTTTCTGCTAGTATCTTACAATCTAGAGTAGACGTTTGTAGATGGTTATAACTTTACACAGTAGTGCAGTAATTGGTAACAACTTATAGTTGGTTCATGGAGTTAAGTTTTGATAAATTCGCACAACCAAAGTTGTAACCGAAATTACAAGTGTTCGCCAAATTAAAATTGTTTCAGTATAGTTTCTACAATATCGTATATTTAATTAAGAAGCATATAATGACACGCCCTTCTAAAGTGTTGGTATTGATTCTCGATTTGAGAGAAAAAAAAACAGCGGAACGTCCTGTTTTTCTTCTGGTTGTCTAAGATAAAGTTGAAACTATATATACATTCACAGATGTTCCTGTTAATCATACGAAAGCGCTTAAATGAGATACATGTTTTGGTCAGCCCCGTTTATGAAAACAAGAGACAATCAAAAAGTAACTGCTTTTGTGATTTTTTTATTTTTCTTCCTAGATAATGGATATTTAATACAAACGAGTTCAAAAACTGTAGAATCCAGACTGTTTTGTGTTTTCCCTTCAACTTATGAAAACTAACATTAATAATATTTTGGTTTAGAACAAAACGCATTGACACATGAATTATGTAATTAAAAGTTTACTCTCCGTTAAATCCAATTACTTGCTTGTAAACGCGTAAACGAGACACGTTTTCAAACACGGTACTCCATTTTATTTCCATTATGTAAAACTATGAATAATTGCATCAACAGCATCATTACACAAACCATTTAACTTGTTAAAAACGTCAAACACACTCCCAAAGGTTCTATCAAAATCACACACTGTAACTAAACACATGACCAAGCAATCATTTTCAGTTAAACGATTATCAGAAAATATTAATAACCGAATCAAAATTCAGTTGATTTTAAAAACCAATTAATTATTACCAACAATTTTTAATTACTTTTTGTAACTCGAGTAAAATGTATTGTTTTACTGTCTGTATTCGAAAAAGGTCTCAATTATTTCTTCTTTTTTACAAGTTTTGTCGTGTAGGTATCTATATATTGTATAATAGCCGGTTCCCATGCCTTTACTTCGGACGTTGGCCAACCGTAGCCCGTAGTATTCTCCACGAACGTCGAGGAGGCGGGGCCAGCGTTGGCGCAAATGGGTACGATTGGCCAACGTCTGACGTCAGCGTCCAACGTGAAAGTATGGGAACCGTGCATCTCATAGATCATTTTCTACACATTCTATAACCATATACCGCTAAAGTTTTCCTTTTCTACTTTTTGATCACTTATATTCTTGTATATTCCTTTGTACCTTGAAAAACTCTACGAAAAAAACTCATGATTTCAATCACCTATTCGATAACTTATCATTATGTGTTGTTTGCACTTGAGATTCTATCAAAGGAGTCTGTATTTTCCAACGATAACGCCACAATCCAAATGACTTCCACTTCCTGTCTTGATGTTGTCTATGTTTCACAACACATACATTTATATATTATTGTCGCTATACAATATACATACGTAGGCTCCCATTCACATCCATTTCGTATCTAAAATTGTGTACTTCTTGAAGTACGAGTAGCTATATATTACGTTTTAATTTATGAACAATCAAACGCACACCTAACTAAAAAAAAACATTATATAAAGCATAGCGATGTAGCATAAACAATCATGCATCATAATACATTTTGGCAATAAGTACTTGAAAATACATATCTACGAGCTAAATTGATGTGGCAGAAACAATAAATCCCTCGTTAACGCTAAATGCTCGGTTGGCTAGACGTCATTCTACAAGATATACCGATACGAAATGGAACATGGATGAACAGTTTTCACGTTAATAATAATTGTCAAATGAAGTCGTTATATAGTGTGTTGTTATTGCTTACATAGCTTGAATAAAGAAGACATTCATTTAGTTGGTAATGTATGGTCTTACGTTCGAAGTCAACGCCACAGAAACACCCCTAAATGTTGTTAGAATTCCATTACATAATTCATGATTAATTGGCTAACCGCAGACCCTACAACGTCCCGGCTTTTCTTTGTTTTCTTTGTGTGAATGCAAAATAGGATTAGAAGCAGTAAAAAGAAACTCCCGCGAGTTTTAAAAATAAAAAGAAGCAGTTGGGGCTCCGAAGAAGCCCTTTACGGCGTGAAGTATGGCTTATGTGCACAGGAGTACATTTACAGCGGTCTCTGGGGACGGGGCCACGCACGGCTGTTGCTACTGAGTTCTTTGCTACTAAGCTCTTTGCCTAACCTCAAGTTTCGCGTTCTCCCTCCACGCAGCAGTGGGCAGATTGAATCAAGTACGAGGCTGCGCAGCAGTCGGTACAATCGCGGTCCCGCCAATCGCAGGCGATAGTTTGTCATGTCAGAGGCTAGGATAGGTTGCGTCCCCTGCAGTCGGTACAATCGCGGTCTCGCCAATCGCAGGAGATAGTGTTTGTAATGTCAAAGGCTAGGATAGGTTGCGTCCCCTGCAGTCGGTACAATCGCGGCCCCGCCAATCGCAGCCGATAGTGTTAGTCATGTCAGAGGCTAGGATAGGTTGCGTCCCCTGCAGTCGGTACAATCGCGGCCCCGCCAATCGCAGGCGATAGTTTGTCATGTCAGAAGCTAGGATAGGCTGCGTCGCCTGCAGTTGGTACAATCGCGGTCCCGCCAATCGCAGGCGATAGTTTGTCATGTCAGAGGCTAGGATAGGCTGCGTCGCCTGCAGTTGGTACAATCGCGGTCCCGCCAATCGCAAGCGATAGTTTGTCATGTAAGAGGCTAGGATAGGTTGCATCACCTGCAGTTGGTACAATCGCGGTCCCGCCAATCGCAGGCGATAGTTTGTCATGTCAGAGGCTAGGATAGGCTGCGTCGCCTGCAGTTGGTACAATCGCGGTCCCGCCAATCGCAGGCGATAGTTTGTCATGTCAGAGGCTAGGATAGGCTGCGTCGCCTGCAGTTGGTACAATCGCGGTCCCGCCAATCGCAAGCGATAGTTTGTCATGTCAGAGGCTAGGATAGGTTGCGTCGCCTGCAGTTGGTACAATCGTGGTCCCGCCAATCGCAAGCGATAGTTTGTCATGTCAGAGGCTAGGATAGGTTGCGTCCCCTGCAGTCGGTACAATCGCGGTCCCGCCAATCGCAAGCGATAGTTTGTCATGTCAGAGGCTAGGATAGGTTGCGTCCCCTGCAGTCGGTACAATCGTGGTCTCGCCAATCGCAGGAGATAGTGTTAGTCATGTCAGAGGCTATAGGATAGGTTGCTTCCCCTGCAGTCGGTACAATCGCGGGCCCGCCAATCGCAGGAGATATACTGTTGTTTGTTATGTCCTTATTACCTAGGAAAAGTAATAATTCAAAGATCTTTAATAGTAAATAGAATGCACGATACTATTCTTGTAGATATATTAGCTAGAACAATAAATCAACAACTCTTTAGATACATAGGTAAAAGTTACTGCAGATAAAAGAGGAAAAATACGTTTCGTTTTACGATTCGTCTCTTATACTATTTATTTTTATTTGTAACTTTAATAACCATGTTCAGTATATAGTGCACGTAGATGATATTTACGTACAATTACGTAACAATCCAAAGATGTTTTAGACACGTACGTCAAAAATCACCAGTGCAAAATGAGTTGTTTTATGCCTCAAAACTGTCTCATATTCTCTGAAGTCACTAAATGTTTCTTCCTGGTCTGAGTAATACGAACTAATGTAGTATTTTACAAGAGAGCAGGTGTGCAATAACTCTTGTAGCTGTTGGAATTACTCGTTACGAATAAAACAAAGATAATGCCGACAAAAGTAATACCGAACACTTCTACTACCAACTGTGAACTTACAATGTTTGAAAAACAGATGTCGTGTTCTTTGATAACATATTATTAAACGTTACTATTTTTATTCTTTAACCATTTAAACTTGCATGTTCCGGATTATTGTTGAATCATAGTATTATCCTAAAATACCGTCAAAAATGTGCATATAAAGAACTTGTGGAGAGTATGTCTTAAATACGGTACAATGTAAGGTTAAAAATGTAACAAATACAACTTTTTAGCAACGCTTACCCTCAGTGTTATGTTTTTCATTTACGTAACGGAAACTATTATTATATTTATCAAGTAGCAAGATAAATTGTGATAGTTCATATTTTGATAGTGATTACACAATATCGTTTCTTTCGCATGTTTACACTCTACACTCCTGACAACCCTACCCCTCAGCACTCACACACCTGTTCACACAACGTCACCCATAACTCACGCGTCCTTCCACTCCGCACTCTTTTAGAGTACGGTATTCATATCTGTTCGTTCGTAGCTTTCCTTGGTCTGCATCCTAGCCGACATGACGCATGTCAGTTTCCCAGACAGTCTCTGTCGGGCTAGAGTAGCAATAGAGAGACACATCATTGCAGACATGTGCGGAGACAGAGGTTAAAGAAATGTTAAATCTTCTACATGAAAACTTAAATCAAAATGAATTTTTCTCTTGCCACTATCTCAGTAGTTTGTTTGTACTATTTTTTGGATTCGACAGTGTCAACATAATCCGCATGATCGGTTGTTCTTCGTTCATCTACACGTTGACTGAGGACAGACGCATCAATTTGCCAGTACATCGGACGAGAATGGTCACTCACCCCTTATACCGCTGTTTGTCTGTGATCCACACGATGAATTAGGAAGGGGTTACGGAGGAAATGTCAAGAGTGGAGGGGGGAAGGAGGGGAGGGGGGATCCCCGAGATCAGTTCGTCTTTTGTCCGCCGGAAATGAAACGAGCGACGGTCGTACGTCGTCGTCAATTTCTTTCTACGCTTCCCTCTTTGTCGTCGACTTATTCTCTTTGCTTTGTAGTAGTTGTAGTAAATAAAGATAGATGGTAGCATCGTCTCTTTCTCTCTGTTCGTTCGTACCCGCCTTCGAGATCATCCGGACAATCCCTCACCAACTTCCGTTTGCTACTACTTCCGGTCAACTCAGGGATTTGCTTCGGAGAGTTTGAAGGAACGGGGGAGGTGGGTTTTCTACTCACACTGATCTGTTCTTTCGGATTTATTATCCTCTTTTCTTGTTCAGAGTCACTTGAGAGTAGAGCTAAAGAAACGCGATTTATTTACTAGGGACACAATTACGACGAGAGTTGTACGACGTGTAAATTGTCTTCTCGTCAACTCCAGTGATGAAATAATCGTAATACCGAGCTAATTACTTCAAGTGGCATTTATCAAGATTAATGAGCGTTTAAGGCGGTTTACGTCAAACGTAGGATTCCCAATGGAACACAACCAGATTACGTCACAGGTTATGAGGCGAGCTATTTGCACACTACCTCGCATGGATGCCCTGATACGTCGCAACTAGAAGCTAACCTGGCTCTCAAAGCTGACATGTAACAAAACTTGTGTCAAAGGAAAAGCGATATTAATGTAAGCTATACGTGATATTTAAATGCTCATCGAATTCAAATGTTCGGCGACTAAAGCGTAATCTCTTTCTTCTTCAAATAAGTAGTTTACATTTATTTGCGTTAGTGTTGATTTAATTTAGTAACGATTGGATTTATAGATTGTAAAGTGTAGTTGTGTGTCAAGTGAAACATTGAGTAAGAAGTAACTACTAGTTAAAGCTATATATTTTTCTACTTTCGAGGGCAATTCTATGACCCACTCAGAAAAGTTTGGTCATGAAGAAATAAAGAGAAATAAAACTCTTCACAAGAGAATTAACTAACAGGAGCAAACTAAAAATATTCAAGGTGGAGTCAAAATAAACTGTTATTTGATACATCTAGTTAACAATTATCTACGTAAATAGTAAACACATTATACCGAGGTGAAGGTATAACGTATACTTGAGTATAAAAAATAAAATATTGCCAGCAAATGTATTGTTATAAGCATTTCATTATTACGGACCTCCAACAAAATATCTGTTATGACTAGGACTCCTTTGAAATCTAATAATAATCATTTGATGTAAAATACAAACAGAAATGCAATAACGAAGCCGAGCTTTAGGTTTTTTATCTGCTATAGTTAAGAAGGATGTTTTTCAAATTATAGCAACACCACCTCAACCTCTTTCCCTTTGGTAAGTAATAATTTCAGGTCGTTCATTCTCACCGTGTTTTTGTGCAGAATCTCCAGCATTCCGTCGTGTCGGGTTCGGAACTAATAATAAGTCCCAGAGCACAGAAGAGCGGCGTCGCGGGGCGCATATTTTCGTCTACTTCGTTCAAAGCTCCTTGAAACGGCGTTTAATGACTTTGTAACTTGATTCTGTGGGTGGGATGCTTACAAAGTTTCTGTTCGGTGTGCGCGTAAGAACGAAACGAATCTCGTGCGGGGAAGGTTCTAAGTTAAAACTCGACGCGCTCTTCGTCGGTGCAAATGATACACTCACTACTGAAGAAGCAGACGTTAAAAGTTGCCATCGAAACCGTCAAAGCACTTTCTACTCTCTTTCTCTCTCTGTCTCTCTCAGACATCAGGAGACGGTTCAGTTTTAATCCTCCAAGCGTGAACCAAATATAATAAGGATGGTGTTCGTTCAGCTCAAGATGGAGGACATATTACCTCAGGGTCTCCCCCTCCCCTTCCCCTCCCTTGGTGGGCGGACGAGCTCATACCTGAAACAAGGAAACACAATTACTCAACGTGATTGCTTTTTGTTAAACATCCATCATTTCAATGGTTTGTTTAGCCTGGGCCCGAGAGTGTGCTTTGATCAGATTGTTATCTTTGAAAGAGGGCTTTCATACAATTCTGCAGCATGGAGTGACTGATCTAATTAAGTCATAATAGGCAATTTCGTCCATTTGGGACTTTGGTATACATAAGTTTGTCATATTTAGTCATGCACACAATTGGCATAGTGGATATGTATAGGATGTTTAAAAAATGAATAATGATATCAGTATATTTCCTTCTTTCTCACACGGTCCTGTAAGTTTCAAGAAGATGCGACTTAAACAAATTAAAAGTTTTTCAAAGAAGATCTTCATACTAAAGTGGATTTATTCGATCAAATGCAAATATTCAAATACAACGTTTTTAGGAAATGTAGATCAAAGACATTATTTGGTACATAAAAATCAAGTTACAATTTGTTTTTACTGCTTTTGTTTTGTGTACCGGAAAATTAATATTATTAAACTCAAAACAACTAAATGTTGAGAATATTGTTAATAACAATGTTCAGCTCTTGTTACAGTTATTTGGAGTTTATAGTCTTTAGTTATTTTCATATTTTCATATTTCATTATTCTTTTCCTATCTTTTGTCATATCCTTGATAATGGCCATTTCTCTATAACGGCCATGGTAAAAGATCTAGCTACAACGTTAGATTCAATTTAATGTTCGGTATTTACATGGAATACCAGAAAATAAAATGATTTTAATGGTCAAAATACCCGTGAAAAAGTAAGCCAGCACAGAAGCAGACTGACGAATGCTATAACATCCATCCTCACTGGGATACATATACGATCATGCGGGGCTTAAGCTAGATGTTGCGTTATGGGTAATGTATGAAGATATAACAATTGTAATGACAGTTTGCCCCGACTATATCTGAGGATCTGGCTTTGATCCCTAGTCGGGGAAAACTTGAATTATAATTGCTATATCTTCACAATTATATAATGCAATAACTAGAAGAGCCCTACTCATATTAATAAAAGTTATAAACTTATAATTATTTTCAAGGGATGCTATGGTGTGGTATGGTATTATTTTAATTATAATCATTACAGTTCTGAATTTATCAATTTACTTATTTTGTTGTAATTAAGGCCAGTGTAAGGCACAATGCTCTCTTGATCCTGATGAGTGATGATTGATGAATGATGATGAGGAAGGGATGAGGGGAAGCCTGGAACCGGCACGTAGCCTACTCATGTCGAAAAGTACCAAAGGGACCATCGTCTTTACGATCTGAATAGTATTTACACAGAAATAAGACTATGTTGAAAATAACACAAATGGATTACATTATTACAGCTTTATCTTCCACATAACGAGAAGAACGAATACAACTTTAATTTTAAATCCTCATAGTATGAATATTTTTCAACTACCAACAAAGAGATTTATAACCGCACAAACCACACTTGCAACTACTCAACATGTGCCCAAATGTACACTAATGTGAAGATATTAGTCCCTGCAATGAAGAAAACACACATTAAATTTGAGTGTAATTACCACATACAATATTGAATTGATAAATTTCGTTATTGATATTTACTTAAAAAAATAGGCTCCCATAAGCCAAGCAGTGCTTCGACAGATTTAAAAGCCGCCACGGGATTGTGAGGAAGATCCACGATTAAAGTAAAATATGATCAGTTCGCAATGTTTACGAATTACCTTTCAAAATGCAACTACTGTATTACTTGTAGTAAATCATTCGTCTTGCGTAAGTTTAGTAATATTGTTGACTGAAACGTTGTTGAAGCGCCATCATCGCTAAAGGTTGGAACGCTTCGTTTTCGAGCCTATTTGAGCCCACGTCATTCCTAGTGCCAGATAAAGAGGGCTGGACCTCTGGGAGTCCAAAGCTCGTATTACACGAGCCGTCCGATGAAGACTTTCAGTGGACAGATTTGCGACAATCGGATAGAGGGGTCAAACACGCGCCACACTGAGGTCAGGCCGGACACCAACAAATAAAATGTCGTAGTATATTTCGGAACTCGTGCTAGGTCCGCACTTTTATCGATTTTACTATTGGTCTAGAGCCTATACGCCGCATAAAAGGTATTTTAATTGGTGTATGTATTGTACAATAACATAGTTCGCACTGTCCAATCACTGTTCCATATGTTTCATATTTGACATATCGATCCGTGATTGGTTATCGCTCACTCGTCGATTGTGTTCGGAGCCTACAGGGTTGGTTTAGTCGCTTTAAATTAAAGTCCCCCACTGAAAATCGGTCTTGTTATTGAGTGGGTAGACTCTAAATGTGAATGTATCTATTTGTATTTTATTACCACGGCCATATGATTCATCGGAATGCACTGCAAAAGACTAATTTCATATTCTGAAGATGACTTTCGTTAACTGTCACACGGGGAAAGTTATAGAAAAGAAATGAACAAAACGTAAACAGAAAAAGTTACTCTGTAGAGATAGGGCCTAGCAGTGTAGCTTTTGGGACTTCCGTTTTTTTACTATTTACGTTCCACTCTTCAACTAGTCCCAGTGTGACAGCAACGCAAAAAGTTCCAAAAGCTATGGTATCTCTAGTCTTTACTTTACTTGTACTTTTTTACCGCTTTACAATTTCACCTCACTGGGGGGAAAAACATGCGCCAAAACGCCGCAATTGTTTTTTATAAGACATGTTTGTAAATATTGTTATAATTACAATAAAGAATGTTCATGGATTTAATAATTTCGACGTTATAATGGCGTTATGGCCTTTTGGTACATTTAAGAGTAAATTACGCTATAAATATATGTTTAAAGCGAAAAGGAAACGTTATACAACATGTACATAGTGATTTTTGATGACAGATACTGCTGTGTGGGGACCGAGCGCTAATACGGAGCTCAGCCGGCCAGCGAGCACGATTTGCTGTGACGTCATGTTCAGCGAGAAAATAATTTAAATTGCTGCCGAGCGCAGCTGATTTAAAAAAAAGGCGTTTTTTACTTACCAAATGTTGTAAAACATCTTTATCATCTTTAAAAAATCAAAAGTTGTACCAAGATGAGATATTAAAAAATCTGGAATATTTACGCATAAAATTTAATTGGAACGTTTCATAACAAAATTATAAAATATTTTTTTCTTGAATGGATTGAAAGCATATCATTAAAAGATCCGTTCTGGTCTTCTGCATTGGATGGCCTCTGTATTTTCAAAACGATTTTCATAAAAATGTCTCTCTCCTCGGATTCAAACGAACGTGTCAAAGAATTCGCTGCTGGCAACGCACCCTTTAATGTATCCATACAAATGTTGTCAATCGATACGTGATATTAAAAGCAAAGATAAATTCATACATAATGTAAGTCTTTCCTACGACCCTGTTATTTATTCATATTGTCAGCTTGCGAGATTATAGGTTCCTGCCTTCACAGAAAACCAATTATTATTTATACAGGAATCGTTGCCCGAACAGCACACAAGAAAATACCGACCCGGAGAAATTCTTGATATTACAATATTGCAACACAAAGCAGAGTTCTTAAAATCTCGCAGATGATGCAGTAGTCGAACGAACTCGTACATCGTAAATGTTTCTTTGCATTTATTGTATTTATACAGTCTTCTACGGTTAAAAAGTAAAAAAAAAAGATTTCCGATGAAATACTTCTAATGAATATTTTTGGGGAAAATGGAACAAAGGAAAGTCGGTAATAAGTTAAGAAGAATTGTTATCCCGCCTGTAGAAGTGGTTCTGTAGTGGAGCACATCCCGCCATATAGCTACATTTATCATATAAATATATATTTTTGGAATATATAGGAGTTCATGTGATAGAGCACAAAGCTTTCACGGGTGTGACAATATTGAAGCATCGGAGAGCAATTTTAATTGCGTGCGGTAAATAGACACATAACCTTAAGTAGTTAGTATTGTCAAGATGCTGTGTGTGTTTATTACCACATTTACTATTGTTGCTTTTATTTTGAAACACGCCTCAATTTGTATCTTATCATTAATAAAATTATATTGTTAATAATATAATTAAGGCAAATGAGAAAGCAACACATGCCGCTGTTTTTTGGGGTGGATGCATCTGAGCCGGACACGGACATTCATTCATTAATAAAAACACACAAAATCACACACACAATCTATATCCTGGATTATATTTTGCAAATATTTCGATCTTGTCTTTTTATCTCTTAACTCTATTATTTTACCTTTCCACGTACCGTTCAATTATATTTTTTTCAAGTATTCCTTCGTATAACTTAAATGGCGTCCAACGCTGAAAATGTGTGAAAATGTGTGTGAAAATGTGTCCGTTTCTATAACGTGTAAGGTCACAATAATTATACCTGTATTGACGTCGTAAAACGAGCCCTCTAGTTCTACCCAGAGATATAGACAAAAACCTTTCCATCCTACTTCACCTTCAAAGATATTGCGGGATTCACAATACTCATCATAAGAATTGCAACCCTATCGTATCGTTTTACTAGTTAATAAACATTTATATCAGTAAAAAATAAACGGGTTAATTAAGATTCTAGTAAGAATGAAACGAAAACAAAAACACAATCTCTCTAAAAGCAAAGATCGACCATATTCGTCTCGAAATGTTTTCTTTTCCGATGATAAAAAATAAGCTCAGTCACGTTCCTTTTAGATTTGTTCAGTTTCCGCCACACTTTTGACGTTTACAGGCCGGAATGTGACCGTAAACCTGGGGGACGACTGTCCACACATAGACTACACACGTGACTACGTGACATGAGTAGTGGTTCAGTGTTATCACCACGTAACCCACGTGACATGAAAAGTTGTTCAACGTCATCGCTGGAGACCGGACTCATGTTTGTTGCTAGCATATATACCAAGGTTTAGAAACAAATAATCATTTTACAAGTGTTGGATGTAAACGGATTGGGGGAAAAGAAACATATATCTACCTAGTCTATTTAATATCCATTCTTTTCTATAATTCAATAAACAACATAAAGAAAAGAAAAAAAAAATTACCTACCATAATCTATAAAATGTACGATTATTTTTATTATTGAAATAAGATTGAAACTAAAACAGGGTGTTTTATTTAGGGAAAAACATCCCGTTTTAGTTTTATAGTTTTATTTCCAAAAGTTTAAAATGTGAATTATTATTATTATTATTATTATTATTATTATTATTATTATTATTATTATTATTATTATTATTATTATTATTATTATTATTATTATTATTATTATTATTATAATTTTTGTATTGTTATTGTTATTATTTTTATTATTATTATTATTATTATTATTATTATTATTATTATTATTATTATTATTATTATTATTATTTTTTTTATTGTTGCAATACATACAAACTCGGTCAAAACCGGCATAAACATGTTGTACGGACACAAATGTCAAGTATTTCCATGTGTTTACCTTATTAAAATCTACTTAGAACTACTTTATATATCTTCTTCTTCTTCTTCTTCTTCTTCTTCTTCTTCTTCTTCTTCTGCTTCTGCTTCTCAAATGCCCACATTTGGCTATACTACTTAATATATCATTGTCCACATTATTATTATTATTATTATTATTATTATTATTATTATTATTATTATTATTATTATTATTATTATTATTATTATTATTATTATTATTATTATTATTATTATTATTATTATTATTATTATTATTTTTATTATTATTATTATTATTATTATTATTATTATTATTATTATTATTATTATTATCAAGTAACAACTCTTTTCATTTCAGTTTGCCAGTAAAAATATAATCGAGTTTCGAGTCCAATGTGGAGCCAAACCGCCGTGACTTGTCGTGTGGACATTAAAGCAGGCAACTCTGGAGCTCTGATAGCTGACCGAACGAGATGGTATTCACTGAATTCACCAATTTAATTAGAACTAAACGTAGACTATGCAAACACTTGTGACGTCGGCTTGTTAATCCATGTCAACCAGTGAAGGCGAGTTAGGGTCAAACAACCAGGGGCTGTGTTGTTGTTGTTGTTGTTGTTGTTGTTGTTGTTGTTTGTGCAAATAGAGAGAGAGAGAGAGAGAGAGAGAGAGAGAGGGACACTAAGTCAGGAAAGCGAGAAACCAGCCACGAATCTGGCAGCCGCATAACTTAGCATTTCTACAAGACAGAGTTACTATGCCAAATCAAGTGTACGAGGCGGAATCGATGATTGTGATTGTCGCTGTTTTGATTGTGGGATACTAATCAACGCTACGTTCAGAATATCATGACAGTATTAACAAACAATTAAAATAAATCTTGTTTGTTTGAAGTATGTTAAGAGCGAAGGATACCGCTACGTCAAAAACCGCAGAACATTTTTATTTTTCAATTATATCTCAAGATAGAAGCACAAAATCGAAAATCTGAGAAATCATAGCGTTGTGGTTTGGTAAGCCTTACATACTAAATGATAAATGTATTTAACGTTTTAATCAGTATGACTGTGATAACGATTTTCTTAGTAATTTAAGGTAATCGTTAACACAGTCATACTGATTATAACGTTAAATACATTTATCATTCAGTGTGTCGGGCTGACTAAACCATATCGCTATGATTTCTCAGATTTTCAATTTTGTGTTTCAATCTTGAGATATAATTAAAAAATGAAAATTGTCTGCGGTTTTTGACGAAGATGTATCCTTTGCTCTTAATAAAAAAAACGTCAAGAAAACAAAAATAAAAATATATTTAGATTAAAAAAATTACTCTGAGAATATAAAATCGGAGACTTCATTTTAGGTGCAAGAGATACTCAAAGGAGACTAATGTTACCAAAGAACTTGCCCGTGTAGCTTTTTCACGCGCGTTACATCTTCAGTTCTCTAATGAATCATAAACTTCAATAGAGGACCCTGGACCTTTCCCACGTTGCCATATCAAATACCCGCCACATGTGAGTGACCGCTACTAAAATAGCTTTGTTTAAGCGTGAAAACACGAAAACCTCAAAGTTCTGTTGTAGATTAACGTACCGTAAACTCAGCTCACTTTGTTTTCATGTCTCGTCAACTTGTCAATTATCCAATTATCCTGTCATGTGTCAAGTCGATCCCAAGTCTAGTACATCAGAACGAAAAAAAAATCGACCACCGTAGAAGATATACTCAGTCACTTTGTGCCACTTCTGCAAGACTGTGCAGAAGAGGAGGCAACTTTTTGTATAGCTAGTTGGCTTTCTTTCTCTCTCAGCGCAGCGGGAAAACTCGAACGAAAGATTCGAGGGTCAAGTGGGGAATATTCGACGGCGAAAAGAAAACTTTTACAATCACATATATCTTGATTGATAAACTTAGTTTCCCACCAAAGTTGTCTCAACGGGGTTTGATTAGAAAATTGTTAGGTAAATAAATAAATATTGCTTTTCTCATTTTCCACTCAATTATTTTAGAATAACAAAAACACGGAACATTTTCTCTCAATAGTTTTGAAATACAAAATGAATCCCATTTATTTCGAAATGTATACAAACGAATATAACTCAATTAAAACCAGGAACGTTAACATAACATAGGAGAGAAGTGAAAAAAGTTAGTGCAAGAGTAGGAGATAGATAGTATGACCCACTTACATGTATGTAGAGCACTAATTATGACGCACTGTCCCAGATCAGGGCTCATTTCAGTGGTAATATGGCGTAGTCCATCTGTATATTACAGTGATAGTATGACGTAGTCCATCTGTATATTACAGTGATAGTATGACGTAGTCCAACAGTATATTACAGTGATAGATCCTCCTATATGTGTGACGATGAAATATTATATCTCAAGTAAAACCATTCCTCAACAGAACAATGAAAGGTGAGATCAATTGAAAACTAAATGTAAAGGACTGTCGAGTTTATAATCTCGATGTTACACATATTAACAATGTATTTATACGCTATTGTGCTGCGCTCGTGAAGCTCAACAGTCTTTGGACGCGACTATAGACCATGACGATGACGTCACAATATGTAACTGTTGCACTGATATGTCAGTCGATCATATCAGCCACTCAACGTGTGAATTCAGTTAGGAACATGTAACTTCTCCCGCCGGAATAACCTAAGAAATATGCCGCCCGTTCGTTCTCAGAAACCTTTCAACAGCGAGTCAGGTTTAGGAAACGGAAGTATTGTAATGTGACTAGAAGGTTATTTATATACTCATGCATTATCGATGGCCCTGCATGATTTATATTGAAAGAACGCTAGATTGATGAACTAGGTTTTACGAGCGAGGCGCTTTTGGTCCTTAGGGACGGATCACGGAGAAAATATTAGGAGTGTTCCGACACAAGTAGCTTGAAAAGCGTGGGAATTTAAGCTATTTTGTAAATGTCTTTGAAATGGCAGTAATATCAACAGATTTAAATGATACTGAGCCAGATATTTTTTACATCTATAGATAATAAAAAATATTATTTAAAATTGATTTCTTATTGAAATTGTATAATTAAAAAAAAAAAAAATCAAATTTAAAGTCTACCCACTCAGTATCATGACTGATTTTCAGTGAGGAACTTCAATTTAAAGTGACTAAAGCAACCCTGTAGGCTTCGAACACCATCGACGAGTGAGCGATAGCGAATCGAAGATCGGTATGTCAAATATGTATCCAAACGCAATCAATTTAGCATTTTTTTTTAGAATATATGTAAGACATGAAGTGACATGAAGTGAAGTGACCTTGAACTAGAATGGCAACAACGTTTACTTCACTTTCTGGTAAAAATCAAGACGACGATTAACGATTTATCATATATTCTTTTAAATACTTTGTCTTGAACTTGAACTACGAGTGAAATTAAATAAGTGAAATTGCAGACAATATATTTTGAGAACAAACAAAATGGTCTCAACTCTCAACAAACTCAAGTAAAGATTTTAAAGAACCAGAATTTCATCCTAAGAAAAATACTCCATGAATTCTTTTAGCTTTTGCATTAATGCTACGATGCCAAAAACACAAACTAATCAAGATTCAGTTTCTCTGAATAGAAGACATTGATAAATTTGCTGCTCTAAAAGTAGAGGTTCTTATAGAATTCAATCAAAATGAGTGGAATGAATAAAATTTATATTCAACTAAAGCTCTTTGCAGATACATGAAGAGAGACGAAACTCATATTCACCATCTTGTCCGTTAGGGGTAGTTGGGTCCACGCGTTTCTGTCCTCGGAGACATGTTTAAACTTGTCTTTCCGGAGGAAGGGGCTATATTACATCTCGGAGTAGTGGGTTCATGTATATAGTATATGTCAGTTTTGGAAGGAATTTTATTCCCGTGTATCAAATGTGATATTTCTTACAGAAATAGAGAGGCAAATGGACCGTTACCGGTAAATATACTTATTACATAAAAAAAATAATGATAATATAATATATAACAAAATCATATTCAAATTTTCAGTTCAACATAAATTGAATGTGTATCAGCTCCTGCGAGACAAATAATTGTAGAATGTTACTATTGTCTACCAACCATAACTAAGTTAGACAAATTGCCAAAAACAGAAGCCGTGTAAGAGGAATACAAGAAAAGGAACACTCGGAACAAAAAACCAATCAATTGCTAAACAACGAGTGAAAGATTGCCACAAACAAAATATAATTTCTACGACTGATAATAAAGTCATGTGATGTTTCTTATTGTTTTTTTTCCAATTTTAAAACCTTACTGCTGGCGTTTGTGTTATCTTAGTTAGCAACTTGTTTTTAATTATTTTGGTTCATCCAATCAAACGGTTTTATTTGTGCCTTGTAATGGTATCTAAGAGTTTACGAGTACACGCATAGGGATTATGTACGGGGAGTCCCCAGTCGATGTTGCTGCGATATATAATTAGGCCACGTCTGTTGTCCGCTAAGACAGAGACGGGAGATAGTTCTCAGACAGAGACGGAGCATTGCGGTCAGATGGAAGTAGAGTCGCCAAGCTTTTTGTGCGACTTTGTCTTAGATTCCCCATGCGCCTGCCAGCAGTGTTCAGCTGTTCACGCAACCTGCACCATAAACAATCCCACCGAAAAGTACCAACCCTTAAAATCGAATTGCTTTTATTTCCACTAAGAGTGATATTATGATTCCAATACAGCTCTCCTAAATCAAGCAACCAAAGCCCGTCTGGGCCCGGGGAAGAATAGGGCCAGAGTGACTCTGCTAGTCATAAGAGGCGACAAAAGGAGAACCTGTCCCTTTCCCCCCACTGTCGCACTGAATATTTCTCCTCCCACTTGGCCCTGCCCTCCCTTGCTGGACTCCCATAATGACGACCCACGCGACGTACAATGGATCTGATTCGGATGTGGCTTTATTCTTCATCATCATCTTTCTCATCTTCATTATGACCCGCTCATCGTCTCGATTAGCCATTGTTGCACAAATATGAGACGTTAAGCCCCGTTAATCAACCAATCAGAGACTACCAACTGCTTACATCAAAATGTACCATGATTATTAATTGAGCTGACGGGTATATGTTTGTTGACATGACCATGGTCGTGAAACATGTTCGCAAGAGCAGATCTCAGTTTGGACGCGTCGCCGGCTTCAACTACGGCAACTCTGCTAAATACCACACACAGGTTCTCGGGTTAATACATCCATAAATACATACACGTAAGTCATCATGTGATCCATCAGGGCCAGTTTCACCAAACTTTAATCCGGCGATTTTCTGTTAATCGGAGATAAAAAATGACGCCCGTTAGAAGCCAAGGTGCACTAAATCCCCTGGCGGGGTGTTGTCGAACTCCCGCGCTCTGCGCGCACGCTACTAGCGATCTAGTGGACCTTGGGTAGAAGCCATCCGTGCATTTTGTATGAAATGTTCGTTGAAACCATGGTAACCAATCCGAGATGAGTGATTCGGCCGATTAAAAAGTTTAGTGAATTCGGACGTCAGTCCGTATTACAAAACGCTACATTTATTTGTATGAAAGTGTATCATGAAACGAGAGTAGTGCCTTAAATTGTGTTTGTTAAATGTTAGGTTCATAAAACGGAAGCATCAGTGAAATAATTATTTACTCTGCAATTATGGCACAAATTACGAGACACAATAAATTGGTATTTAATATTTAGTCTTCAGCAAAACTTATTCAATACAGCTGTAGGATTCCTCAAATTGAAATGGATCATCAATGAAAATTGTAAATATATAATTGTCTTCTCTAAGTATTTTGAGCGATTGATGTTAAAGACTGATCTGATCAATGTTATTACAAACGACTATAACCTGATACGTTTTCTGTTTCGCAAAAAGACCCGGAAGCATTTCCCATTAATGTTTGTGAATGCTCAATTCCTCATGGTATATTATCGTTTAGTTAGCAAGTATGCTATTTTAGTATCTGAGGCACCGTATAAATAAAAGCACGTCGGTTATATAAACATCATACCACATCAAACAATCAAATACCGTGCTGAAAAAGAAACATAGCTTGTAGACATGCTCTTCAGATTGTTTGCATTGTTTTTGAATTAACTTCCAATCACTCCACTGGGACTAGGATAGCGGTGAGAGTTTCCATTGATTTATATCTTCAACAGGGTTTAACTGAAGCATCCAACCAGCTGCCAAAGTATTCCCTACTATAATACATGACTAAAAGACGAACACGAATAATACACGGATAAAAGATCAGATACACAATACAAAATTTAACTTAAACTTTCCAAATTAAATGCACATTACATGCAAGTATCATTATATCATCATTTACCAAACCCAATTAAAAAGAACACTTCAGCCAGATATTTCAAATCAAAACTTAAACAATGTCTCATTAAAAAAGCATTTTACAACATAGAAGAATATTTAAATGTGCCTATGAATCCAGCTAAATAAGTGTTGCTGATGGTGTTGATGATGTTAAATAATTAGTTAATAATTATTTTTTCCATTATTGTTTGTATTATTTCCATAATTTTTCATTATTTTTACAAACTTGTTCCAGCAATGGAAGCAACTATGCTCTTTAATTTAAGCAAACAAATGATTTGTTATTTGAAAATCAATTGTTACGTAAGAAAACCAATAGCACTGCATATATTAGGCGTTTTAAATTGTAATTATGTATTTATTTTTTTCATTAATTTTTAAATATGTTTCAATATTTTATAATTTCATTATATAGAATGTTATTAATTTTTTGATTTCTGATTTGACTGTACTACTTTTCCTGTACACCCAAAAGGGTATTTCAATATAACATATGTAATTAATTGTAACTTATATTATACATATATATATATAGGTATGGAAATAAAACTGTACATACATACATACATGTATAAAATATTGAGCGTTAGGATAGAATGCTATACAGCGAATACTTCCTTGTAACCAACCATATCTTGCTAAATTGCATTCCCGAGATAATTGACACACCATCTATCAGCATCAATAACCATAATCATGCATTATTTATAATCAATCTCATCTTTAAGAAACATTGTGCTACCAAGAAGTTTTTTTTTTTTAAACCTAGAGATATTTCTTGGGGTTAAGGGAACCCCTTAATAAATCAAAAGCACACATTTATCTTCTTAATATTACGCGTCTTCCAAACTAACGAATTGCGTTTTTAATATCAATTACGTAAGATAGACACCCTAGATAGTAGATACCACATATAAAACTTGATATTTGTTCAAGAGCAGTATCTATGTATCAAGCAAGGGTAAGGCTACAATCAATGGAGTCTGCTTATCAGCGGTAATATCAGTTTCACGTTTTCACTATAATATATAAGACAGATGGGCGGGGGGTGTAACCGCCGGAGGATGGATTTACACAAATTTTGCATATTGCATGTTACCCAACGAACAGAGAGAAAAGCACGCCAACAATTTTTGGAAGCACGTATGTGTTTATTAATGTAATTACCACTCTTCAGTCTTCACGTTTTTAGAATATTTTCAGATGTGTCATGCTAACGCGGTTGGAAGATGGATTTAGAGGAAACCTGCTACGCGGAATATTAAAATGATTCCAACAAAAGAGGGATGTATCAATTATTATACAGCTATTCCCTCTGTGTGCTAGATAAAACAGAATGCGTTTACATAATAAACACTAGTGCACCAGAAAATGAATATTTTAATCCAACCACCATTCAAATCATTATAAATTCTCAAAGAAGCCAGGAAATTAGGTCGTTTCACATATACCCTCTTTTCAGGCGGTTATGTAACAAAAATATATCTATTCTTTCAGTGGTAATTTCCTTTTACATCTAAACATAAAATACGGTGGACATGCTGAAGGAATAACATCAATAGTTGAATATAAGTTGCAGAATTCGCTGGAACGAGATGGTGAAACAATCCATTCGCCTAATATCCCTTATTTTCATTGTTATTGAACATTAGTAGAGATCGTCTGGGCGTCTGGGGTAGAAAATTTACGAAGTAGCTTAAATTTTATATATTTTTATTTTATTTTTATTTTCCTCTTTTTGAACATAACACATTTTGATTTTTTTGTCGATCATACGGTAATTACTTGAACCAATAAACATAGGTTTGTGGCGGTTCAGGTTAACATATAATATACTTTTTTTATAACAGTGTATATGGACCAAAATTAATTTTGATTGTAGAATTACTTAAAATAGTCGTCGCTATAATCTAGTCGTTACACAAGTATTGTATAACAACACTAGTAATACTAATGATGAAGAAACAGTAGTTACGGTTGTACTATAATGTGTCACTCTTCAGCAACGAACTAACAAACGAAATAAAACCGAGTGCAAATCAACATGCAGTGATTTTCTTGTCCAGCCGTGCCGATATTGTGTCAGCCGACAGTGTTTGCTGGTTATGGCGCCTCAGCACTTGACACGAAGACCCGGCCTATGATACTTACTAGCATACTAGCACTATCAGATTCGTGCATCGAGAAAACAATACAGTAAGTTAATGAATAATCAAAGTACACCATGTATAAAATAAATCTAAACAAAAAATAAAACATATCATATATCATATAAACGAAGAAACAAAGTATATCATGTTCTACTGTGGGAAAATTGTTTTACTACGGAAAGCAATTTTAATTTAGTGGGGAATTTTATTTGCTAATTTAACTAAAATTATTTCCCAGCTCGAAGAAGTCGCGTTATTTTCACGTGACGTCACAACGGCCATGTTGGTGTTAAGCATAACCTAGAAGATGAACGAGTAAGATTTTTAAATTCCATGAATGCAGTGATTAATACATATGAACCAAAGATAAAAATCACAAATTAGCAAATGAATTAATTTTATTTCAATAACACGCACAACCTAAACGAAATGTGGTGTTTTGTTTGCTTCAACAGTTTCTCCATGGCAATACACTCAAACA
Organism: Isoperla grammatica; assembly: GCA_945910005.1. Taxonomy (NCBI): domain Eukaryota; kingdom Metazoa; phylum Arthropoda; class Insecta; order Plecoptera; family Perlodidae; genus Isoperla; species Isoperla grammatica. The sequence continues at coordinate 45,065,535 of OX246739.1, forward strand.
TAACCCCAAGATGGGCGCCACGTGCATAGTTTCAAAGTTCGTGCAAACCATCAAGGTCTGCTTGATCTTCGCCTAGCGGAGGACTCACGAGTTTGACGAGCCTCCGCTAGATAAACCAACAATAAGGGCCGGTCTTACAGTCTCCTTATATGAAAGTGATTTGTAGCAATTAAGCTATTTGGAGGATTTCAAGGGTTTTGATTGGTGGTTGCTATGAAGAAAACAAGCTATTTGACGAATAAATTGTTATTGGGACATTGTAAGACTGGAATAATGAATCAACAATTAACGTATTGCGGTGTAACGACAATTCAATATCTATGGCGGTGCATCAATAAATATAATAATGATGTTGTTTACGCTTTAGAACATCTAGCAATCAACAATTAACGTATTCCGGTGTAACGACAATTCAATATCTATGACGGTGCTCCCTTTAAATTCTGAGAGAACGTTTTACTTTAATCTCGTAACAAAGAAACAGCATCAAAGGCTCTGTACAATGATGTAGACGTGCTTCTGTGACGCGCGTTGCAGATGACGTCATCTAATGTCGCTAGTGGAAGTGGAGCTCCCACACTTCGAATGTTTTTATTAAACGTGCTCAAAGCATCCACGACTTGGATGTAATTTGTGACGACTGGTGCACACAAGATAAACCTGAAGAACGGATGCAGCGGAAAGGACCTTTTGACTTTTTACTAACCTAACGTTTTGTCAAACGTTCAATTTCTTAGCTCCGAATTTATCGAAAGTTGACAATTGAGGATTGGTTACCATGGATTCAACAAGCATTACATACACAATAGATTGTGTCTTCTAGCAGGAGCGATGTTTGCTAGGAGACAATCAATGGATAATCAGGCTAAAAGTTTGGTGAAACCGGCCATCGGACATTATTCCAGAAAACGTCATCGCTCTCATACAACATGGAATCTACAAATTATAGAAGTGCCTCTCCAAGAGCCAATGATTGGGGGATAATTAGGTTTTAGGCGGGCCCCTTGACCTCCGGCCCAGAAAGTCTAGGGACAGATTTCTTTATGGTTGCCATAGAATTTGTTCTTTTTTACCAATAAAATAGCATGTAATCAAACAATTCCATAGCAATCATTAACAAATCCTATACTTAACTTGACTGTGCATCTTGCCTAAAGTCGTATAGTTGGATTGGATTTTTCAGTTTTTGTTAATCCCCTACAAAGAATTTTTCCCTAATTAATTAAGCGAGCGAAGCGAGCGTTTCCACGAGACTCTTATGGCACTTCGTTCTGTTTTTTTTTTTTTTTTTCGTACTAGACTCTTATGGCACTTCATGCTGTTCGTTTTTTGTTTTGTTTTTATGTCTGTCGATAGCGGTCAAACGGAAAGTCCGATCAACTTGAAATTTGGACCATCCACAAGCCTCGATGTGGATTGAAGGTGTATAGTTTTGAGGCAAAGTCGTTCGAAAAGTTACAAAGTTACACTCAATAACTGTTAGTAACGGTGGCGGACCGCGGCGAAAACACTAGACAGAATGGCAACGAAAATTCTTAGCAACGCACATTTCACTGCATTCAACAATATCGGGAAGTATAATAGCTATGGAAATTAGAAAAAATTTTGAAATGCACATTCTTGAATTGTTGTTAAACGAAAATTCTTAGCAACGCACATTGCACTGCATTCAACAATATCGGGAAGTATAATAGCTATGGAAATTAGAAAAAATTTTGAAATGCACATTCTTGAATTGTTGTTAATTGTTGTTTTTATTAGCTTTGAGATCTTTTCGCCAGAACGTTCGCAGATATGGACGCGCTCGCTTATCAACGCGTCAAACAGAGCGTTTTCCTAGTAATTATCACCGATGTGTATTAATTATTATTTTCATGACTCAAGGGTAGTGGAAAAAGCATATTTTTAGTTTAGTTAGGCATTCCCTCAGTGTATAATATGTAGTGAAAAAAT